>JABBOT010000022.1:5238705-5791288 GCA_016165875.1 Acanthopleura granulata | reverse complement strand
CTCAGGCATGGAAGTTTTGGGAAGAAGAGGTAAGTCACTGATATATAGATGTAAGCTAATAGTTAAGTCACCGATTACTGGTTTGTAGTGCTCTCAGGCATGGAAGTTTTGGGAAAAAGAGATAAGCCACTGACATATACATGTAAGCTAGTAGTAAAGTCACCGATAACTGGTTTGGAGTGCTCTCAGGCGTGGAGGTTTTGGGATGGTGTAGATTTACCATTGTCAGTATTTTCACAATGTTTTAGCCAGTAACTTGACAAAGCTCTTTTACAAAAGGCCATGTGTCTTAGTGCTGATTCCAGCAGTGATGGATGCTGCAATTTACTTAGTGTTAGGTAAACTACAGTATATGGATCAAACTGATTCTCATGGGTGGTAAGGTCTGTTTTTGGTGTTTAAAACATAAAGTTGAAAGGTGAGGCTACTTTGTGTGTCACTGTTCTGTGTGGTATTCATATTTATTATGTGTCTATAAATGGATGGACACTGTTTTATCCAAGGGGAGATGACACTTGTGTGGAAGACACGAGAATTTATGGGAGAGCACATGAGGTAGAAAATAGCAATCAAGTTTGTTCAGGACTTATTTGTTGGAGTGATTTCCCCTTCTCCAGCTCAGAATCTGCTTATTGGTATACGCATATGGATGTAATAAGCGTCATTTATTTCATTCATATGCGTGTGAAATTCATATGAAATAAATGACGCTTATTACATCAAATACATTTAAGGTCAATAAGTTTTAAACACAGATCTTTATGGTGAGAGAATAGCCACAATATGGCTGAGGTACATCAGATATGGCATTAATCCATAATCATCCAGTCATTATGCTGTGAGGATAAAATATAAATGGAATCTCATGTTCTAAGTAAAATTTAATCTATCAGACAATATTTTTGTTCCTGTATACTTTCAACCTGGGTCGATTGAATGGTAACATATAGACAAAAAATAAGCTAAGAAGAGAAGTTCCCTTTGATGGTTATTTTGCCTGTCAGATATTTGTGACGGTGATGTATACTTTCAACCTGGGTCGATTGAATGGTAACATTTAGACAAAAAATAAGCTAAGAAGAGAAGTTCCCTTTGATGGTTATTTCGCCTGTCAGATATTTGTGACGGTGATGTAGAATGGCATTGAGGAGGAGGATTTCTATCTTTGGTCTGCTTACAGCGCGTCTGGCTGTCCCCTGGCAAACAAAAACAAGATACAGCGCCACCTCCTGGCCAGAATAGATGGCAGTCCAGAGGGCTACTTGGATAAACCTATCAGATTTGAAGGAATCACGTGAGTATTTTGATACGTTAAAAAATGGCAGCAAAAAAGTTATAAAAAAAACAAAATGTTCGGAATGTCATGGTGATAAGGATAAACGTTGTTTCTTGACATGCATGTATATATAATTTAAAGGCCACTTTTTGTGAACTGAGATTAGATTTAATCGTTTCCTGGCTACATTGTGTTGGATAAATTTCCGATGACAGATATAGTGTTTTGCCTTGATTGGAAAGTTGAGTAGCTCAATGAACTGAATTATATCTACATTTTTACTCAATTATGGCCGTACTGAATTTGCCTTGGGCTTTGAATGACAAGGTCTACCAGGGAAACAGGATTCCTGCAGTGTTCTGTGTGTGACTTGTGCATGCACCTTCTACACTTGTCACTGTTATCCAGTATTTTTTGAGTGTAATAACTTTGTCAAATACTTGTACTAAGTCAAGTATTCTTGAGTATGGCATAAAACACCAATCAAACAAATAAATAAATACTTGTACTAATCAAAGCACCTCTTTGAACAAAGTGGTATGACCATGTTTTTCATGTTATATAGCACTGGACAAAGTTCACTTGAGTCATACCACCTACAAGAGATGTTTTCAAAAATGTTAGGCACCTATTTGCAGGCTGGTATTTAATGTACAAAATATAAATAATTAAAAATTTCCCTTGTTACTTACTCCAACAGTTGCCCTACCCCTGGATGTGATGGGTCAGGCCATTCTAATGGCAGTTTCCTCACCCACCGTAGCCTCTCAGGCTGCCCCCGTGCCAGCCTCATCATGAAGAGAGCTAAGCTCAGCGCTGAGGAACTCAATGCTCTGCAGCAGAAAGTTGAGGCAGGATATGGTAAGCTGCTGCAGCATTGCCGAGGGAATGCTACACCAATCAATTCTCACCTTTTCTTACTGTGTTTCACCTTAAGTTTAGCTGTTTTTCAAGTGAGACATTTTGCTTGATTTTAACTGATCCCGAATGACGTCCACCATACAGAGCCACTTAAGGGTTTTTGGTAAAGTTTGATTAATTTCTGATTAGAAATGCTTAATATTTGGCACCAAAAGTATCATTTTAATTATTTTATAAGCTTCAGAAAATGCATCTTTGCTGGTCAAACTTTTGGAGAAATACAGTATATTTAAAGGGGATGCATTTGACTCTGATTTATTTGAGTTTTGTTCAGTGCTTCCGAAGGTTTCACATATATGACAGTAGATGTGTTTATGGGTGAAGGAAATCCAGGCACGTGGGAATGTGCGGCAAATTCTTGCCAAAGGTTATTGGTTTACCTCGGGCACTCTGGTTTCCACCACACATGGATGTCAGTGCTGTTGTACAAGTCAGATAAATAGATGAATTACTTTCATAGGTTATAAATGGTATCAAGATGATGAAGTTTTGCAGTGGAACTTGTATCTCTGGTCTGATTGGCTTAGAGGTGTTGGTCTTAATGAGGTTGCAACAACAGAAATACCAGGTGGGTTCAATGTTCAGTCGTGGTTAACATGCTTATCTTTCAATGGCTAAGACACATGCAGCGTTAGCCCTTGCCTCGGACAGGCTTTGTGGATTCTGCTGCTCTCACTGTTTGTAGGGTCTGTGACCGGTGACACTCGTACGGCTGTGTGCACAGTCTTAGCTTTGTTGAAGTCCACTTGTCAGCCACAGGTATGATGTGCATATCTGGATGTCATGTCTGGGAAAGTGCTTGACAGAGTTTGGAGGCTGACTGCCATCGTATAAGTGAAAAATTGTTGGGTGTGATATTAAACAACAATCAAAACCACCAACTCAAATAGAAAGATACAAGAAAAGAAATATCTATACCAGTTCACAGGTAATTTATCACATGACGTGGTATGTGTTTTTCAGACTTGGACAGTGATGAGGAGATGAAACGTATCAACGTGGCCATAGACGACCTGAGGCAGACGAATGCAGCCGCGGAGGCTGACATGGTGAAGCTACGTGCGGACGTCTCCTGTCTCGAAAACAAGGTACAACTGCAAGAAAAGGAGATCTTGTTAGCAGAGGAGCAGAATAATGGCCTGTCTGGCTACCTGCGCTCCGTGAGGTCAAAGGTCATTTCCTGTCTACAGGGTATAGACTTTCCTCAGTACAACGGCACTTTGAATGAAGACACCTTTGACAGTTACATTGGTCAGCTGCAAACCTACTGCGGTGACCGAAATGGACCCAACAATGTTCTGTTTAGCACAGTGAAAGAGGCCATTGCTGAAATTCAGATCGTGTGAAAGACAATCGTGTCAGTTCTGTATTTATCGTACAAGTATTCTGTGTTAAGAAAAGTTGGATTAGACGGCATTCACTTGATTCGAAAATGTTCAAGCTGAAGGACGCAAAGAAGAAAAGAATAATCCAAGTCAATTTCAAAAAAACTTCCTCTCTGAAAGGCCATATAGTTTATCAGCTGATCTTACAGTGGATCCTTTAATTTCTCCAGTAACATTACAGGCTGTTGGATGCTCACATTTCAAAAGCCTGATCGGCAGAATAACAAGAGATCACAACTTTTTATTATTATTCTGGGGGTATATAATTATAATAATACACAATGCATTCCATTTTGAAGATACTTATACCCTAACTTCTGAACTGTTTCACATACGACCAGTCAGTTGCTGTGAGATTCAAGTTTACCATGGCAGTAATTTGAGATTGGGCATGGCGATGCTGTTGTTTCTGTCCTAGCTGACTTCAGCACTCCACAGCTACATACATAACGGACAGCTGTGTCTGCATTTGTTAGTCTATGATGGTTGTGTGAGATGTGCTGCTTGGGTCAGATACAGTACTGGGGGAATGGGCCTAGGCCATGTGGCTCAGGTGCATACCTTTAAATCGTTACCACACACAAGGTACACGCCTTTAAATGGTTACCACACACAAGGTGCACGCCATTAACTCACTAGCACACACAAGTTGCACATCTTTAAATCACCACCACACACAAGTTGCACACCTTTAAATCACCACCACAAACAAGATGCACACCTTTAGATCGCTAGCACACACATACGGTGCACATCGAGGGAAGCTGTTCATTCCTTCACTCTCAAGGTTCTCAAGACCATAAATAAAGCTGGTTTATGAGTCTAAACTTGCAGGGTACAGATACTATTGGATATAGTCAGTACTTTCCTCCACTGCACTCATCTTCCTGGATCCAGCATCGTGCAAACTTTGCAGGACGTGCGGCTTACAGACTGAAGTCTCTCTTCCAGCTTTCTAGGTGCTTCTGTGATGTGAAACACTCAATCCTTGTCAAAGACATCTCCAGGCTAAAACTATTTTAGAAAAGAAGAGGTTTTGTACATGTTTTATGACTGTTTGTATGAGTCAGAAAATGTTGTTGGGTTATATATTCCAGTATATACATATATGCCCAGTAATTTTTGTAATTGTATGCTTTGAAAATTCGAACCCAGCCTTTGACAGGGAATTTGTAGATTCCCCCATTCTCACTGTTCCTTGGACAATAAGCGGCCAACAACCTACGTTGTGCTGTTTTTGCAGTCAGACAATTTGCGGAGGATGCATTGTCTTCCACCAATATGGCTTGCAATCATGCACGTGGGGAAGTTCAACAGTAGCTTACCAAAGGTCAATGGTTTTACTCAGACACTGCAATTTCCTCCACCCATAAGACTGACTGCCATTGTGTAAGTGAAAAATTCTTGAGTGTTGCATTAAACAACAATGAAATAAATAAATAAATTCCTTTGATAAAATCTGCCAATCAGAAGCATATCAGTTCACTGAGCCAAATAACATTAAGATGTAGAATTTGTGGGTTATAATCTTGTAGCTCTTTTATTCATGCATTCTGTGTGAAACCATATCATGGACATAATATAACAGATGTGTGTATGTGTTCATTATTTATTCCTATTTATTTATTTATTTAAGGATTCCTTCTTTTATCTATTTATTTATTTATTTCACTCAGTGTATGTATATGTTTTATTTTCCATGCCTAATTTTGATTTAATTGTGCAGTAAATTTACAATGACTGCTTATATGATTATTTTTACTATTAACTCATATATCTCATGAGCATAATTTATGAAGTCAGGGTTTTACATTTTAACATTCCTGTCGTGAAAGATCTCTGTAAATGTACAGAATTGTAAATATTTGTACAGTAACTTATTGGGCTTGGCTTGGACAGGTTGTTTTGCTCACAGATTTATCAGCATGTTAATATTTATACATATCTATATATATTTGCCATTGTGATTCGTTTTTACATCTTCCTGTAGCTGCTTGCCTATATTATATTGGAATATCTTTCATGTCATTAATTTAATTTATTTGATCCCTGGTTTGTATGTTAGTGATCTTGATACTGTGTGTTTTAAGTGCATTTTTTCCTGAGGAAACAAAAACTTAAGGCATTGGTTTCTCCATAAAGGTGTGTCAGTACAAAGCTAATGTAGGAACCTGAATGTATTGTCATCAAGCAAAAGGATGAACTTGTTAAACACCTGCATCATTTTGTTTGAGGCCAGGCAGTGCTATTCCCCAGAGTAATGTCCCCTGATGTTGTTGAGAATGCGAGTGAAATGTAGCAGCTAGCATATTACCTGTGTATTAAACAAAGAAATCCAGGTGAACAGGGTCACACCAGTTCATGGCCTTTTGTAAGCTTGCCATAAGGTTAACTGGTAAGGTGTACTACAGTACAACGTCTCCGTTATATACAGAGTAACATTAAGGCATCAGAACGTCTGTAACTGTTGTTACTGGTAAAGTGTCGGGCCAAAATTAAGAATTTTAATCTAAGCATAATAATGTTTGTTGCATGTTTTACATTAAATTATTTTTCTTGGAGAGGGAGGGGGCAGTCAGTAACATGTGTGGAATAGCAGACACATCATGTGTCAGATACACTAGGATATAACAGCCATTAAGAAATATTTCCTATCATTAATTGTGGTCAGAATTTGGCTGGAGGTGTACTCACAAGGTGTACATGTAGATCTTATTTGAACGTGCACCCTTTATTTGTAAAAAAAAAAAAAAGAAGAAAAAAGAAAAAATAAACAGAAAGGAAAACAAGAAAAGGTAAGCAAACTGTAAACATGTTTTGTATCCATGATGGTGTAAAGTTAATATTGTCAGTTTTAAGCTGTTAAGTATGTTTTTAAGATGCCTTTACAATGGTGCTTTGGTTTTCTGTTAAATTATACTGGATCAAGTTTTACATATAACCCTCATCTGCCAACAGTTGTTTGTTTGTTTTTTTTTTACACGTATACAGTTAGAATCAATCCGCAGGGGAGGCAAACTGCAGTTGTAAAAAATTGTGTAGAGATGTGTATTTTATTGTTGAAAATTACACGTAGTAGTATATCAAAGATGTGAGATTTGATCTTATACTAAGGATTGTATTATTGTGCGTGGCAGACTGACAGACATAATGCATGCAGCAGGCACATATATACAACTTTTGTCCAGAAAAAAAGTGCTTTTAATGACGGCTTGTATATGTATGTTCTTTACAATTTCTTGTGTACATTACAATGTATTATTAACATCTTAGGGTGAGCATTTGTACACTCTCTGTTCAGCATCAATGTATTGCTTACAAATATGCTAGTTGTGTTGCCCAGCTTCTCTAATTATCTGTCTGTTTATATACCATGTCAAAGGTCACCATGGAGAGTTTAGTGCTTGCAGGTCAATCATCAAGACATAAGTTGGGCATTTTCGAATAATCCAACTTAAATTCTTTGGTTTGTACAGTTATACTAATTCACAAATTAGTTGTAAGAAGAAAAGATTATAAACTGTACTTAATTGCATTTGTAGTATTTGGTACTGAGGGGAAAGTGGAGAAACTGTAAGTTGAATTATTAAACTGCAAAAGTCCCTTGTTATCATTCTCCATGTTTTCCCCCAGCTCTATGTATCAGTAATGCGTATAATTAAAACATGTGCTGAGGCTTGTAAGCTAAAGCTCTTAATCTGTTTTTATGATTACAGGTTTTATGTATCTGGCACCATTGCTGGAGAACTAGCTTATAAAATCACGAGTTCCTAGTCAAGCTCCGTGTATCTTTACTCAGATTTAATTCATAAAGTTTTTAAACAATTTTGAAATCTTTGTGAATTTGTTTTATTCTCTCATGCAGGCTTTTATTACTCCCATTTGGAATGTTACAAAGTCTGTTGTCTTATATCATCTGCATTCAGCATTATTTATTTCATGTTTTATTTCATTAGAAAGTAGGTATAATTGTGTGTTGAAGTTGCGTGTCGTCCTGCCTAAATGTACATTCCAGTGTATTTATATAATGCTTATGTAATTTATTATTCAACTTATTTATAATACGTGTAGAAATACTCCTAGAGAAATGCCTTTTAGGGCACTGCATAATAAAATTGTTCAGAAATTTACAAACTCTTTAATTTTGTTCATATTTGCAACACATAACTTAAAGCCATACACAGTAAGTCACCTGTACCTTATGGAATTTTTGACAAACCATCATGATGCTATGAAAATAGCAGAATATTGATAAATGCCTGTACAATTTGTGGTTGTTGATCCGACCTCAGACCTGATTTGCTATTAATCACAGCAAATATAAAAGGACTGTCCTGCAACTTGGAACAAAGTTAAACGGCTGATGAAAAAGTTCATGAAATTACGCTCGTTTATTTACTATACGTTTCTAAGAGCTTCCCCATTGAGTCTTATCCAGACTGGGTGTCTCAAGTCCTATCCACAATCCCTTTATCAGAGTTACAGCGTATATTTACATAGATGTGTCTCGTGGAACTGCCCCATCTACAAACAGATCATGTGTGAGGAATTGTTATACGGACAGTCTGTCACTGAGTCAACCAGGATTGTGTCCCTTAATGGAGAGTTCCTGACAACCAAATTCATTTCAAAAGCTTGCACTCTGGTGAAGAAGTACAGAGAAAAAAAAAATTGTAAAACAAGATAACAGTATGGGTTCACGGTTATTGAGTGGTGGTAGACCTGATACTGTCACCACAACTGATAGCCATGAGGGCTTGACAAAACGACAGTGTGCAGACACTTAATCGAGGTAAAGTTAAGAAACGATAATTTCAGTTACCTGGACTTGAAGTAAAACACTTCTAAGTAAAAGAGTGGCTGCACAACATTTGGACATCAGTAAGAAAATTCATGTGGTGATAACTTGATGTCATCAGCTTGGCAGTCTGCAGGCTTGGGTGAGTAGACTTGCCTGAGGCAGATTTCAACCTTTTTCTTCTGATATACAGTGGCTTCATTTGTACATGACATTCTAGTCTCAAAGTAACTTTTAGCATGCTACAGCAGAATGTCATGAGTTCTAGTTTTAAGAATATTATAAGCTTTACTGCTCAGATTTGCAATAAGATTTCAAGGTATCAGCTTATAAGTCTCTCTCTTTGCATTGATCTGATTTGATCGCTGCTTAACAACATACTGAACTCAAAAATTTTTCACTAATACCAGTATTATGGTGGTCAGATTTATGGATGGAGGAATGTGGAGTGCCTGGGATAAACCGTCGACCTAGTTTTGTGAGTTCCTGACAAACTGGCGAACTCCATGTAAGACCACAGGAGTGAGCACCACAGGACGCTAGAACATTTTCACTAAGGCTCTGAGAGCAGTGAAAGGAGGGGAATACTTGGCTATTGGAGTGCGCACGCTTGCTCTGCCACATTGGGAATCGGGTACTGGTGAATCAGTGATGTACCAGAGACAGACTTCTCTCTGAATCACTGGAAAAACAAGAGAAACCATTCCCAAGCTGGATATCTCTTCTTATGATGCAACCAATCGTAGCATAACATGGATGTTTGATGGAAAGATTTTCCATAACTGAAGAAGGAACACTGACCTAATCACATGCTGCATGGCCTATGGTATCTCTACTACAAACCATGGGCAAAATAAACCTTTTATTTAACAAGACTTGTATTCATTTGGATTCACCTGAAAATTTCCTGTACATATTCACTCACCCTTAACCTTTTGATAGAAACAAACTGAAAACGACAGACTGATCGTCCATTTAAGCCTCACCTCACTTTTAGCACCAGATTTTTACCTACATAATGTTACAGAATATACAGAAGAGATAACAGACTTGCTGTAACATGTTTCCTGTACATTTTGTTTATTACTGTTCAAACATTTCACCTATTACAACATACTTTGTTACATTGTGAGACAATTATATACATACTTCATACTTTAAAAGCTGGATGTATACATACATCCAGCTTTTATCAGAGGTGTTCTGTGACATATATATAGATATGCACATAAAGCACAGATTGTACACTTGTGCATCCTTGGTTAAGCAGACAAGATCACTTGACAAACAGGCTCATATATATGTAGGATATCTCTCCCACCCAACTATGTAAGTGTATAGTCCTAATTTCCTACGTTCCTCCTGTCAACAGACATAATTCCAACACCGTGGTTAATAAGGCTGCAAGACTGACACACACACCTGTGTGGACGCTTAACGCCTATGCGATAAGGCATACCTGATGTTACTGTATATTCACTTTATATTGAGAGAGGACTGAAATTGTCTTCTAGGATATTTACTTTTTCATTTATATGATACATGTAGGTGTTATACTGCTGTACTTAAGAACACAGTGACTATATAAAACCATTTTAGTAATGACCATATGGCACAAACTCCAGAATATAAGGAATGACTTGATCGTTTAAAGTAATTTAAGCAAGCACCGACTACAAAATCTTCATTAATTTCCTGTGAAAGGTTGCTAAAGAGTTGTTATTAAACACAGCATATAAGTATCTCTTAATCCATGCAGAAATAATTTGCGACAGCAAATTCTTTGTTGGGAGAGGATAAAATTTGTCGTTTTATGTAGCAGGTTTTGAGACAGAAGTCACTGGCAACACCACAATAATCCACAATACCAACCTTAAAATCAAAACATTTCATTAGAATTCAGTAAAATCCACAACACTGAAGTGCTTTCTGATACTGTTTTTCCACTCTCTTTCTAATGATGCTTATTTAATCCACTTTTATGTTTTCTTTCCCTTTAACCCAAGCACATACATCAGAACAGATGTACTCCACCTTTTAGTATTGGTAATGGCCACTGTGGAGTTCAGACAACCTATAGATAAACCTGTGTGACGGACTGACTTAGCACTGAAACTTTCTATATGTATTGTACTATCGATGACTAGGATGGCAATGTTAATGTTGACCATACACATGGGCTCATGCAATCTGGTTTATTGCAGGGAACACTTGCTAAGATACTGGTTTGTTATATTTCTTAAGACATCAATAGTGAACCTGTAGAATTTATGTGTACACTTGCGTACTCCTTAGCACTTTACCTGTGTAAAATCGTACCAACATTAACAGTGACGACTTGCGTAAGCCTCAAGTAACAGCTATGCCAATTATCTGTACAGCTGTTTCTAAGCTCTATACAGATGTCACCACAAGGGGACTGCGGAAAATGGTACCATACCTACAGTAAAACATAAATCTGCAACTGTTTGTACATCACTGACTTACAAACTAGGAATGACACTAGATCAGTTCAACAAAATAACAAAAACAGTCAAGAAAGCACTAAAACTGAACATGCAAAACTAAATAATGAAGGTTAACTTCCAGCTCCTTCACACCCATTAAAACTTAGATTGCAAAGAGTATACACAGAGCAAATTGCGTTAGCTTGACAGCACAGCACTGCTTACACTACAACACCACAAACATCAAACAAATGTCATTTTAGTAGAGGTAATATACAGTATGTACAGCTACACTTCCCAGATCTCACAATAAAATGTCAATCAATGTAAATGTTAAAGTTGTTGTAAATGCATATTATAATCTTTTTGTCTTAATAAATCACAGCCTTGTTTGTAAAACCTCTACATTCATTTTCCTTTACATTTTCCAAGCATGAGCACTGCTAGCATAAATTCCTCATCCTTTAAATGAAGAAAAATGTCACTGCCATAAGACAGCTCAAAATGAGTTAACTTTCTTTTTGACAAAATCTTTGTCAACTGTCAGAAAAGCAGGGAAAGCATCACCAAGAAATCAGACTGCTTCTTGAAACCTAGGTAAAATCAAATCTGTTCACTCATAGATCCTTAACATAAATTACAATGTGTGTACTTCCTTTACCTTGATTTCAAGTAATTTAGGCTCCTAAACCTTTGAAATATTTGCCTATACATGCCAGAAGTATACATATCTGTGAACAATAAGTTTATTAGAATGCATATAATAAATGACTGTTTTGTGTGGTTACTAAAGACAATCAAAGTGTAGAGGAATGCACTTCAAAAATGAAGCTGTCAATCATCCAACCTGTGTCTTACGTTCCATTTAGTAAGTCAACATATACGCAACAAGCAATATGCTTGAAGGTTCATCACACATTGCCATTAACATGCCTGACAAACTCACACAGAAGCACTTTGAAAATTGAAAAGAACAGAATTATGATCCATATAACAGGCTATTTTAAAACCAAATGATTTTATGCCTTAGCAAGCTCGAGAAAATAATTATTTTTTTGCTTTAATTAAAATATCCTACTAATCATTGATCATAAAATCAACATATATACTAGGTTATAACCTATATCACATTCTCTGCCTTAAAATCTCCACCAAATTTCACTATTTACAAAAGACAAAAAAAACCGAATATCCCTCTTCCTATATTGTTTTATGCATTACGTCCATAAATACGTGCACATATTCATGTTTGGTGAATATTTGTTCTAAATCTTGATTATTAACATGATGCACTGGTTGACTAAACTGGGGCACAAAAACAGGTTGCAAAAACTTTAGCAAAAACGTCCCTACTAAATCACAGAATCAAGCTCAAAATTGATTTGTGTAGTTTCTCCAATCAGCTGCATGGTTGAGTCAGAGCCTTTAAGTGCAAAAAGGGAGACAGAAGACTTGTACATTGCGTTCTGCACCAAGAACAGTCCTCCGTGAAACTACTGAAACTCTTTTCTAGTAACTGTTCAGATACCAGAGAATTATCACTTCATAATCCTGATAATAAGCCTTTACGTTTCATGATTTTCTGACCAATGTTCACACAGCTTCTGAACCTAGACTGTGCTGGCAACTTCCAACTCATGGTTCAAAAGCAGATTGCAAAAAACCTGACTTCCGCTTCACCTCCTCCCGATCTCCAAAAAAATAGTAATTCACCAGCTTTCGTTCGTTTCACAATCTGCATTCGTAAGTCTGAAGTAAACATTCATGAGCCTGGCAACTGCTACATGTTGACATCCTACCCAGCAGCTTTACTGCTAACACACTTCTGAACAACTGTTCCTACACTCTTAAGGTTCAGAAAGCACTTGATGGGTAAAACCATGTACAATGTACAGGTAACAATTCTGACGAGTGTGAGTGAAGCACTGACCGAATCTTGAACCAGTGACCGAATCCAGAACCAGTGACCGAATCTTGAACCAGTGACCGAATCCTGAACATGGACACACTTTGTAAGTTTGAGCACAGGAAACCGAACACAATGTCATCCACTGGACACAAACATGTTTATAATCACCACACAGTTTAATTAAGTTTATGGCAAATTACCTATTATTAATTTCCACAAATGGCCATCAGGTGTGCACAAAGTCTGTATCTCTGAGACCCTAATTCCTGTAGTACATGAGATAGGCTTTGAGAGCTGCTGGTATTGGCAGGAAGGATATCTTCTCTTTCATGTAACACCTGACGTTGTGCTGGTTATTCTCTTGGCTGAAGAGCGGGGGTTTGGTTGGGGCACAAGTGCCTAGAAGCATTGGTGGACTGCCCATGTCTGGCGACGGCTTCCCAACGCTCTCATCTGAATGATCGCTCACGGTGCACACGCCAGACGTTTCTGAAGTGTCCGCGCTTGTACTGGAGGAGCAGCGCACCTTGCGCGGAGGACTTTCTCGCATTCCCATGGCGCTACTGCGCAACATCTCAACAATGTGCATATCGAAGTCTTCGTCCGAATCATCAGAGGATGTGTCCTTTCCTGAATCAGCTGGAACGGCGCGAGAACGTCTTCCCAGACGTTCTTTCTCGGCCTGGTGGCCATTTTTCCTTGAGCTCCTTCCAGAGGACACAGTTTCTTCCACCTTACAATCACAGCACTCTTCTCGCTCCACCTGACTCCTGGATTTGTCTAGGGGCACAGCTAACAACGGCATGGACTTGGACTTGACGGACCTGGCGCATGCTGCAGCCTGAGACTTCTCTGCCTCCTTGTTTGACTCCACCCCTTCAGATTCCTCCCCCTCTTCCTCGTTATCTTTGTCAGAGAGTCCGTCCGATTCATCCTCGGCATCGACATCCTCTGTGTGTATCACAGCTCTTCTCTCCTCATCATCGCTCCCGTCAAACTGTCCCAGGATCATCATGCCCATACTCATCGGCACGATGTTTATCTTCTTCTGACGGCTGCGTTTGCGCCTGGGCTTCCTTTGCCGGGTGCGCTCCATGCTGGGATGTTCCTTCTGAATGGCCTCTCTCAGTATCTTCCGCACGCACAGTCTACAGACATCCTGAAGACTTGGAATGGCTGCCTCAGCTGTAAGACATGAATAGATTCATCACATAATGTAGTCAACACAAACCTCAAAACAAGAAGGCATTTGATTCATTTCACCATAACAATTGATCACAACAAATTAATACACACTTTGATGTATTCAGTTGTTTTACCTTAAAAAATTTAGAATTAGCTTTGAGAAAATAATTATGGCATGGCCATACACAGAGAACTAAATGAGAATGATGGAATAAATTCAAAATTCATTATGCAATAGTGCAGTAGAGCCAGAATTATTTCCAGAAAAGAAAACGGGTACTGTGAGCTTACGTAATTCGACCATATCCAGCCCTGTTTCTTGTGTTGGCGTCACAAGGGATGCAAATGAGACAGGCAGTACGTTCCTGGACTCCCAGGTACTTTCTCCAGTTCGCACGATCTGTAATAGCTGTGCAGTGAAAAACAACCAGAATACAGATAAAAACAACCAGAATACAGATAAAAATAAGGCTGAATAAGACATACGCAGGGTTTACACACATCAGCATGTGGCCACTGATAAGTTACATGTTAACCAACCCACATGTGACATAATATATCATATTGGTGGAAGGCAGACGGTGATCAAATTCCACGTAAGACACACACAGGAGAGTAGGATTAAGAGTATCTTATAAGCACGCAAGGCCTAAACAGAGCAGCAAGTTACAACAAAGCACCTGTTCAGGTACATGTACAGTACCAGTGCTCCTTAATGGTGACCAGAAGCAGGTCGTCTTAACTCTCTGTGATTATTTCCTTGTAGATACAGGTATAAAGTTCACATGACACCCAACAACTACCACATGTACGGCAATGTCTCAAGGCTAAGTTATTACATTTTTACCTTCATGGATAAACTGGTAGGTTCAGCAAAGAATGGGCATTTCAAAGAAAGACGCTCGTAAACAAAGCCACTTGGGTTAAAGACTCACACAAAAATATTTAGGCCCAAAATAATGTTGTCAAATGTATGAAAACATGATTGTTGATGGCAGGAAAGATTACCGAGCCAATCCAACTACCTACACATTGATCTCAAGTATGCATCTACTCGTAGCAGCTATATATTCCATGTAAGAAAGTTGAAAAAAAAATCTATGTAATCCACACAAAAAATACATGTATCTTTCAGAAAATGAAATGGAGATTTGTTTTAATTCTGATTATGAAGTCCTAATCTCTTTAAGGATGTAATCTCAAACCCTGCGGTGGATTTGGAAGGATACACTCACTGTACACAACAGTCACACAGGGCTACCAGGGTAAGGGGAGACAACTCTACAAGAGCTACAGGTGGAATACCATTCAGGGGCCCGTCTTACAAAGCTGGGTGGGCTGCGACTTGATGTAAGGTTTGGTGCAAATTTAAACCTACCCTCGGGCAGACGTAAATTCTGTAGGTATACTAAATATGGCGGCGCTTGGACTGTTTCTTAGACACACTTAAAGCATTGCAACAACTTTAGCAAGACGCTACTGGGAGCTGACAGAAGCCACTACTAAATCGGATATAAACGTCTACCTCTGACATAAGCTACTCCATCTTTGTAAGATGGGCCCCAGGGAACATGAGTATGGGGGAAAATAAAAACAATCACATCATTCAAATTAAGGATATGATTAAATGTGCGATGGCAAATAGGTGAAAACTGGAGGAAATCACAAAACATCAGTTATACACAACAACAAAACCCATATCTATGGTAAAATACAGCCAAAAAATATATATATATATATATACATATATATAAAAAATATATATATATATATTTTTTTATATATACATTTGTTTGCACCAGGATGTAAATTGTATTTCTACAGGAGAATTTAAGCTGAGCAAAAAATTAAATGTCACCTGATCGTTAAGTGGCATGACTAAAATGCCTCCAATCTTGATCAGGTTCTTCATGTAGTTTTCATGCTCAGGTGGGCAAGCTGCCCCACAGTACACGCGATCATACAGTCGACACTCGGAGTTCAGCAACAGGCAGTTCCCAGACACAAACACTGGCTCGCTGAATTCAAACTCGTCAAACGCCTCACACTTCCTCTTGAAATCCTCCAGTCGCTCTCTGGCATATTCAACCACATCCACGTGTAACTCCACACCGTGGTTCACCGCATATGGGCCTGGGTACACGGATAACAACAACAAATTAGGGTAACTGTGACACCGGGATCATAGGAACTACTGGATCAGGCCAAAGGCAGAAGCAGGGCAGCCATGTGCTACACCACTGAGTCCACTACACGAGAGCACAAAATAATAATTCCTGACTTGTTTTTCTGACATAATGACCCCACATAACAGTGTATTCTATTGCATCATCCCTGAACAGAGTTAACAGTCTAATGATTATAATGTCCTTTTAGTTTACTTTTAAGTCAAGTGAACTATTCTAATGACTTCTTCCTGAAGTTCAATGGCCAATTAGATCATGACTTCACCAACCAATTAGGTTTTAGGTTCAAATCCAGCTCATGATGTTTTAAGCTGTGGCCTCTTAGTTTTAGAAGGTTCATCGGGTACCAGTACTTGTTGAGATTTAAAATTATTAACTGTTATGTTGGAAAGCAAAAGTATGTACAGCGCATACATATGATCATTTTTTGGAAGAGCTGGAATTATATTTACATGCAAAACGTTAAGATTAAGACTGCCATCAGTCTGTGATAATATCATGTAAATTCATTAATTCGACAAATCCTCATAGCTCCATCTATTGCATATGTATTAAACTGGAGGTCTGTAGGTAAAATTACTATCAAAGAATGCGAAAACCATAGTGCTTGCCGCAAAATATTTTAGGCACATCTGAAGACAACATCAGGCCCGTAATCGTTCTGACAAGGTGTTTAATTCATGCAATCGGCATACTCTGTTTTGATACAAAACATTTTAATCTAAAAAAGCCGTTTGCCATCTTGACAGCAAGTTTTCAAATATACCTGATTTTTATCAGATGATTACAGTAAATCCATCCATATATGCATATGAATGACTTTGTCATGATTTTCTGCCTTGTAGAAGGGTATTGTGTTTCCAGTAAACTGGAGGTAAATGAAACAGCAGGAAATGGATGAAAAGACAATTCCTTAGCTTTAGTGACCCTGCAGTTTTTTATCTGAATAGCCCTATCCGTCATTAGTCATGTTGTAAAATACCTGACCATTGCTCAGTGAAGTGTGAGTGTGTTGATTGGTATTGCACTGTATGCACAATCCTGTCAGCAAACTTATTCCGCCCCACAGGTACCCAGCTATAATCAATTAGCAATGGTACAGTCTGTGAGATTTTTGGCTAAACTTTATGTCATGTACGGTAATTAAGCCTTTTCCACACACACATATAGCCAAAGCCACAGACCCAGCAACGGTTGGATTAAAGGACAGACATGTAATCTTAAAGGGTTTTGTGTGCCTTAGCTCGTCTTTTCGAGTGATCTCCTTATTTATTTGATTTTACGCTGTACTCAAGAATATTTCACTAACACCATTACAATATCATGGTGGGAGGAAACTGGGCAGAGCCCGGAGGAAACCCACTTATGACCTGACAGGAAGCCAGTCTGAGCTGAACTTGAGCTCACAGGGACCACACTAAGGAGAGGTTCCTGGTTTACTATGCTGTGCTAGCCCTGGCACTCAGTTACGGAGGGCCCACAGAGATTTCAGAAGTTAGCTCACCTGTAATCAGGCCAACCATTGTACTTAGGTATCCGGTGCCACTGCCGAGGTTGAGGAAGGAGAGGCCACGCTCCAGTTTGAGGGACTCCATCACCTCGGAGTAGATACAGGGGGCGGACAGGTGCAAATGACCATGTTTCCATGCCAGATCTCTGTAGGCAGTGTCGCGGCATTCAGACAAGTAGTACTCCGCTCTGTCTACAGCGCGAAATACTTTTTCCACCTGTTCGTTTTTTATGTACTCTGCAGCAACCAAGTTATCAATGAGGTCATCATTGTCTTCTCCTGTACTCACTGCACCACCCATAGCTCACTTTTACCTATACACAAAAAGACAGTATATTAGGCAACCAATTGCAATATGTTTATTGGGAGTGACCCAATAATAAGACTTTACACTCTAAAGATTTCATTGCGATTTTGATAGAAGTTATTTATACATTGTTTTTACCGTAACTTTTCCATATCATTTTCATCCGTCATAACCACATCACCACCTTCATTCACACCAACATACACACACAAAAAGTAATAATAATAAGAATTCAAAACTGACCAGCCGTATTTTTTCTGATAGAGTAAGGTATCACCCCCCAAAAATCTTTCAAGGATGGCCTTGTCTCACCAGAAGTTCAATGTTTCAGTCCCATCAACTACAATGCACAATTCATTAGCGATCTGAAGTTGAAATGAAGATGACCCCAAACTGTCAACACACTACCACCAACACACTTGGATACACAGGCTAAAGCTTAATGCCTAATCAAGTAAATACACTTGATCTCTTGTTCAATTACCTACACTGTACATGTACATCACTCAGTTGGAAGACTCAAAGCACGCTTCATCAAATTAATGCTGGTCTTGGCCATTGACTTGAATTTAATCAATATACTTTACAGCAGCTTGTTTACACCTTTTGTGTTCACAATATGAGCAATATCTGGCTTTGGACGGACTTAGGCTTATGTTAACCTGGCACAGAAAACAGTCTAAAATCACTAAGTTTATTTCCAGAACTTGACTTAATCCTTAGCCTGACAACATGTCTGGAGCACTGACATATCAATATAGCAGAACTCAGAATAAAAATGATGCAATTATCAGTTCTTGTCTAATTTCAGTATTAGTTCTTCAAAGGAAATGCCTTTTCCTTATTCGTATTAATGTATTTCCTTATTAATGTATTTCGTAGAAAATATGTCCAATCATGCGCAGGGTTCATGGCATACAGTTTTACCAACTTTCTTTTTCCTTTTCTTTTTCGGGTGGGGATGGGGTAGGGGTGGGGTAAGGGTGGACATGGGGGTGGGGGTGGATGGGCAAATACACACAGATATCAACCACTTTTAAAGAAAGCACATTAAGAGGCAAGTAAATGTCATAAAGTATTACTGTCTTTCATTTTTTTGATACACATAGATATTAAGTACTAGTAATGCTAAAAGGGCAGCTTTATAAAGGCAAATAAATGCCATTTAGTATTTCCCACAGGCCCTTGTATCCAATAAGTAGATTGCTTATGCTGGTACCATGCTGTACCATCTCCCTGGCCTTGTAAAAAGTGAAGGTTAGATATTAATTGCTCTGATTTACAGGCAACTGGTCTAATCACCCTGTTGGGATGGAATTTGTCATCTATGGGAAATATAAGGGTGGACATATAAATGACAGAAAATGTTGGCTAGCACCCAGATGAAGAGAACTGAGTCAGAACTGGCTGCAGAAAGCTTTATTTGAGTCCATTTGGCTTGGTTGAGGTGACGGTAGGAGAGGTAGGCAGGTCAGTGTTTCTAGCTTCTTGCAAGGCAGAGGGTAGGATACAGCATGGTATAGACATAAGCAATCTACTAATCTGATACAAGGATCTGTGGCATTTACTGTTCCTACCTTCCAAACAAACTTCAAAAATGCCTTTCTAAGATCACTAGACCTCTAAGAATCTAGCAACTTTGTCAAGGACGAAAAATTTTACATACAGAAAATACAACACATATATAACTGACAAACTGAGATATATTTAAATCATGTTTCCTCATTCATCATTCCAATACCAACATATTCACAGTGCTGTCTCACTGAAATGTCATGTTAAGCACACCAGACACTTTAAATTTCCGTTTGTTCACTCTGTCTTTAGTTAAAAGAACAGTGCATTACTGTACTACTACATTTATCAAATTATGTCGTGGTGTGGTAAGGTACCTGCTGATTACATGGAAACTACTGCAGAACCATGATCATTTATTTTCTTGTCAGAATGTTTTGATATATTCCAAACAAAAATCTTCAGAAGTCATCAAAGTATACTAAAAGAAAATATACATTTAAAAATATGCCAGTTAACCATGTAATATGAAATGAGTCTTTAGTTTACACACATTCTTTGTATACTTTTTGCAGAATTTCTAACGTGAATGCCTTTTATGAATTACAATTATACATAATTCCAACAGATGTCTTGGAATAGAATATTATAACTTGCAGACTCACACTGACTCACTGCATTGCAATAAAAGAAGCTCTGTTAGGCCCCCTCGACCCCTCACACCATGCTTTTAAGTTGATTATTCTTCAGGGCAATGGTAAACTGACCACATAACTCTGGGAAGTTCACGATGAACTTTTCCAAGCGTAACATACACATCTACATGCATTGGCGATAGGCAAGCTTGAAGGTGTCTTCAACAATGGATAGAACGTGAAAACGGCCACAGGTGAGTTGTTATATGCATACTGCCACAAAAGGCACCACAAACTGTGTGAGGATGATAATCCACAGCTTCCCTGTAGATGGTTGAGTTTGAACCTGTTACCTCTGGAGAAAAACAAGCAGCTACTGAAAGACAAACTAGCATCTTAACCATTCGACTTGACTTGCTTCCAAATGTATCAGACCTGATTATGCATCTGTATGAGGCCTGATTATGCAACACAAGTGGCATGCCTCCTGAGCAGAATCAATTCTGGATGTTGACACTAAAAGTTCATCCTATCAACATGGTCACGGGTATAGAAAGCATGATCTCTGAAACGTTCAACATAAATGAACAAATACTTTCACTGAAAGTTAGGAAGAAACCAAGACAAACTCCTGCACATGGAGAGAGATGGAGCAGTAAAATTCTCACCGAAAAACAATAGCCTAGGTCCACCTGCAATAAAGTAATCAAAGGAAATACAAACACTGCATCGCGAGCAGAATCTGCATCCAGGCAGTTTGACAGATAACCTACTTCCGTATATCGGATCTTGCAGTGGTCAAGAACGAAGACTGTATGCATGGAACACTCGAATAGTTCCCAACACTCTATTTCTAACACACAGCACTGCCTCCGCCTCTGGAGGAAAATATTTGGCTTTTGCGTCGAAAAAAAGGCACAGAAATTTCTGAGCACTGATCAAAACAACTTCTCCACCAAGAACTAATCCAACACTTCTGACGTCACTCATCAACATTGAAATGCATTGTGGGACTGTTGCATATAAAATATCGATAAATTCAAGAATATCTCCATTGAACATACAATCATACGCTTAAACTGAATTTTCTGTTGCCCATAGCTCCTTCCACAGCAACAGCAAGGGAATATTAAGGCACTTACGTCCTGAAATAGCTCTTTCTTAGGCGTTCGTGTGGGCGGGTAGAATTGACAGAACAGCCACTCAACGAGTAGATCCACCTCCCCGTTTAAGCATGCGCAATCTAATGGCGTTCTAGCAGACTTCAAAAGGTAAGATATTTCGGAAGATTTTTAGTCTTTTTACGCGAATGGCAAATTTATTGTCTTGAAATCTAATTTTAAGTGGTTAAAGTAAAATTGTTTTACCTTTTCCCGTCGTTTAAATACGAAGTTCCATCATGAATTTTGTGCAAAACTGCGAAAAAGTCCGCGTTAACGGGGAAGTTTTTCTTTCGTGTAGTTCCTCTAACACACGTTTTGACATTGAAAAATACGTTGGAAATAAATTCATTTTCTTTAATGCTGACGACGCACCCACTTGATCAGGCTATACATATCGTGTTGCCTTTACAAAATTTAAATTCATTGTATCTGGACTGGTTGTGTCATTGTTATATTACAAAATTTACATCTTTTGGAGTAAAAATTATGTCGCCTGGCGCTTGAACCGAAGCCAGAACGAGGCTCTTCAATTATACATCTTATATTTTCATTTTAACCATGTTTGTTCCTTTATTTTGTCTGTGTTTGTCGCCATAAAACGCACAGCGCCTTGCCTTCGTTGTCAAAAGTTGCATTTCATCGTCAAAACCGAGTGACGTTGTCTGAAAGAAATGATTTTGGTATCTGAGTCTAGTGCGTGGGCATATGTACGTCGTTCACATATTAGAGTGCCTGCCGCCATATCTCGCTCCAGACGGCCCACTTCCATGTTTCAATTTTTAAAACAGGATAACCACTTTCTTTTCCTTTTACTCATTGAAAAGGCTAGTGAAGTATTATTAAGGGTACGTGAGAGAAGTTTTATCGCTACACTTTAATTGTTGGCCAGTTTTTGGACACTTTTTCTGACTTGGAAAAATTGTAAACTGTAAATATAATCCACACCTCGTGACCTCGTGACGTAATTTATATGGGCAGTTCACTGAACCATCATCAGACCACGTAGAGTAGGCGCTTGGTTTACCAGCCATTTGCACTGGCTCCCGGATATAACTGTTGTTTTTCATGGAGTAACATTAACTGCTTATTCAGAATAACACATGCTTTAAAATGTGGACATTGAAAATACCTATTAAAAAAAAGGTGAAATTTAGTCTTAAGTTTTACATTATCAGAAAGATTATTGTGTATGTAGTTCATTTAAGGCATCATTTTGTAAATGTTAATAACTTTTTGTGAACATTAAAACCATGTCCGATGAAGAAAACATTGGTAATTTAATTTGTCAATTTTTTTTCATGTTTTTTTCATTACATTTCGTCACTTTGACGTGTATGTTATTATAATATTATACACAGTCTTTTAAAAATGGCGGAAATTTCTTTGGATTTGTTATAAATGTGATAATTAATTTGTTGCATTTTGTAAAATGATGTTAACAGATTTTGTCCTAGCCACTTGTCCCTAAAAATGTGAAAGTGATTTAATGTATTATCAGAGCGAGTCAGCAATCCCTCGATTTGGATAGAACTTTAGGTATATATTCTGATAGTTTCAAGACAGCAATTATTCTCCAATAAGTGGTGACCAAGGGGTTTATAGTGTCTCTCCCACTGTAGGTTTTTCACACATTTTTATCTATTTATTTGAAACTTGCACATGCGATATTATGAATTTCTGTAAATTAATTATGTTTGTTTTGTTTTTTTCATGCCTTTTATTTATTTATGTTTTGGGGGGGACTTAGACCAGCTCACCCATAATGTTTCACAGTTTTCAAGAGTTTTCGCTGTTATCTTTTAATACATTTTATTGAAACCTGGTGTGATATTGCACTAACAAATTTAAGTTTGCTAGTTGTACTGTAATACAAAGCACTGTACTTTATCCCATGAGAATTGTGCCATGGATAATCTTCTGTCAATGGAATTCTATGCATATGTGTGAAACCCTCTATTTATATTTTAATTTGAATCCATTAAGGTACATTGCATTAAGATGCATTCAGTCGATCGGAATCTTTCATATTTTCCTGTTAATTAAGCCCAAGGAACAGATAGGGCACTGTGTAATACATTCAAGCAATACTTGCCTAATGCTTGGTACTTAATTGGCAAACATAATTTAATTAACTATTTCATAAATATCAGTTTATTAATTATCTCATAGGTCATTTCAGAATGTATAATCTGTTAAGGCTTCTTCACATTTTGGTCATTGAAACTTTAACCCTGAAACTGCACATGAAGAAAAATTATACAGGTGTATTTTACATAACATTTTATCACATTTAAGTGTTTTTTACCATAACAAATGATAAGAGTTTTGATTGACTTTATTTTTAAATGTATATATGTACATGTATATATATATATATGTACATTGAAAGAAGGTGAGAATGCATGTATGTTGTGGTCCAAAGGCATAAGATCCATTTCATAAAATTTACAGCCTATGAATTTCAAACTTTGCTTTCATTTTAAACTGAAAAGAATTAAAACAATATTCACTTTTATGAAAGAAAGCTGTAAGGGTCCCAACTTTCGTGAAACCTAGTTTTTATTAATTTTGTAATATGTTACAAACTATGCTGTCATATGTATGATGTGTATGGGGACAGTTAAACTTTTCAGTCTTCATACTATGGTATGGGATCACTTAGAACAATGTTATTAACTTAGACAATGGATGTTTTACAATCATCATTTACATTTACATTCAGCAGTTATTATTTGCATTAAGTTTGCCTTTAATATGCCAGTTTTAATACCTGGCCCCTGTTCCACAAAGCAGTTGTAGACTAAGTTGATTTTAACTACCTTGACGTCCCATGTCAAAGAGATAGGTAGCCATGGTAGTTATAATCAACTTATCCTACGATTGCTTTGTGAAACAGGGTCCTGATGTATACAAATGTATGTGTTACTTTTGTTTGAACACATGGTTAAATACATCAAAGTGTTCATGCTTCCCTCAGGCTCTGCCCGGTTTCCTCCCACCATTAGACGAATTAGACATTGTATGCTACCGATACAATGTCTAACAGAGGTCCATTTGAAAAACAAGGGGATGAATAGGGATAGGAAAACACCCATCATTTTTTCAAATGTGCCCTTAGGTGAAGTTTAAAATCAATGGATTCCCACCAGTATGGAGGTGTGATTTAATTGTTGCACTGGCCCGTGGAATTTGACTGGTTGAAAAGTGAACAAACACTATTTCATACGACAAATGGCACCGTGTGAATGCTGTGCATGTGCATCAGTGTATCACGAACGAAGTCACTACACAGTTTGCAAGTTACATCATTACGAGAACAATTTAGTGAAGCCACGGTGCAAAATGACGTCTCCACATTTACTACGTAACGTCTCCGTATTTACCGCATGACATCTGTGCATTTTCAATTTAGAAATGGGTGTATGTGAAAATCCACAGTGTAGTCAGAGGCTGCCCATATGTGTTGTGTATTTTATTATTTTTCTTTGTGTCACATGCCTTCTATTTTTTCATAAATACTATTGAATAGTATGAAAAGCCTTCCATCTAGACCCTTCTAATGCATAGGTTTAATGTTTTGCTGTAAAAGGAATCTTCGTTTTATGCGCATGTATGTTGTACTTTCAAAAGTAACCAGTTGGATGCCACAGCCCAGGAACTTCTTGGAATAGAGCATGGCGAGTGTCCCTGTCCCGTCAAGTGGGGGTGACGCCCTCTCCCAGCCCCCAACTAAGAAGGCTAAGGTGGAAAACGACCCAGTAATGTCTAACCAGCAGTCCCAACCTCCCCTTCAGCATCAAACAGTGTTACCTCTGGCCAGCGGAGCCGTCCCTGGTGTTACATCTAGTAACTTCTCAGGGGCAATCAGCTTGACCATATCTAATGGTGAGTCAACACGATTTCCAGCATTTGGCTGAAATATAATCATCATGTAGTGTCAGATTTCTTTGGTTTGTGTCCTTTTATCCTTCCCCTCTTCAGTTAGGTGTTCACAGATTTTCTCCCATGAGATTTAGCAACAGATGTTATGCATATAATAATAAGATTTAGGTCATACTTTAAAGTGCCACTGTGGTCAGAATACAAATTGTGTGGAAATACTACATATGAAAGAAATGCCACGAAGTAAGCCTGACATCATGTTTCAAAAAGATTTTGATGAATAACATTATTTAGCCCCTATATCTAAAGATTCCTTGAAAAACAAAATCTTCGGCTGTGTCCGTAAAATTTTCCTGATGTGACGTGATAAAATTCCCTGTATGACGTCGAATTAGGCAGATGTGACGTTGAGTAAGGCAATTATGCTGGGATGACATTAGGAGCGTTTGAAAGGGCAGCGACACATGTGTATTCACGTCAGCAACTGATGACGTCATATGTTCGTGGCTGACGTCACACCAGGCAAAGTGAAAGCGACAGAAATATTTTGTTTCCGTATACTCTGATGAAACATACAGTAGGGGTTTTAATTCGCTGCAATGTTTTCCTAATTTAAGAAAGCAATTCAGACTATCCCGGTCTTTATCAGTTCACCTTGCTTTTAAGACACAGACATTTTGAGACCAAAGTAGCACTTTAAATTTTTTGTTTTGTCCCAGTATACATGCAGGTTGTTAGAAGAGTCTTTTTATTCTGGCTAATGAAAAAAAATGGGGATTATTAAGAAAGTACATGTAACACCATTAAGAGAAAAATAAAAACTTTCAAAATTCCTGTAAGTTGAACATATTTGTAATGGTAGAACAGCATAGCTACTACTTCAGGGGTTTATCTAGCCATTTTCTGGTTTTGGTAACCTTAACAAGAAATATTGGAAGATTAAGTTTTAGATAAATTTTGTA
This sequence comes from Acanthopleura granulata, assembly GCA_016165875.1. Classification (NCBI taxonomy): domain Eukaryota; kingdom Metazoa; phylum Mollusca; class Polyplacophora; order Chitonida; family Chitonidae; genus Acanthopleura; species Acanthopleura granulata. The sequence goes on along the minus strand of JABBOT010000022.1, from coordinate 5,765,207 downwards.
TTGAGATTTTGATACATTCGTGATGAAAAAATATTGAGTTTTGTGATTTGCTCAAACTGAGTTTCAAATAAGAAATACAAAACCCCCTGTACTCCAATAAATATGATGGTTGGTAATATCAGAATCACAGCACGAATTGTGATATGTTATGGAACTATTCAGTCACATTTTACTTTTGAGCATGAAAAGATATCTGTTGAATTAATTTCAACTTGATATGTTGACTGCATTGTATTGATTGAGAGCTTCTTAATAAAGGTAAATTAATTCATGTGGGTATGAAAACGCTATTGTTATGGTCTCCCATGAAGATTGAATAAAAAAAAATAGCTGTGCTCGACAGTTAAGATATGTAGTACATGCAATTTTCCCAGGAGACAAGTGTACAAAATATCATTGCTTTTATTCACAGTGCCAGGAAAAGGTAAGACTTTCTTACCTGTGTAATATAAACTATTAAGGCATTGGTAAAACACAAGCAGGAGGGTATGGTTTACAGCAGCACCAGTCACGTAGTGTAAAAAAGTAGTTAGATGCAGGTTCGTCTTTTCACAAATTATACCGGGAAATCAGTAATAATGTTCCTGCATAGGGTGTTACCGATAATTCTTTACTCAGGTGGTCTGTCTGACCAGCAAAAAGCCAGTAGTGCATCTTAATGACAAAGCAATTGTAGGGTAATTTTATTGTAACTGCTGGTACCATGGCAACACACGTCTTACATGTACCTTTGATATGTGTTGTAGTGGTAGTTAAGCTTATCCTCAAAGCTTAGTATTGCTTAGTGGAGCAGGTCCAAGAACAATAACCGTTAGTCCTACAACTCACAATAGCAACATTAACACTGACTGATATTCCTGTCGAAACTAGGGGATTGAACCCTGTATCTCTTAACCTTGTATCTTTTTATTTTCTTGAAGGGAGGGGATAACTATGCAGTTTTTAGTCTAGGAGAAAAGACATATCAAAAGTAAATGTGTTACAGAAGAGAAAGAAATGTTTCCTCAGGTTCTTACCTGAATCAGTGTAATTGCTTTTGGGTGTTTGGCGATGCAGTAGTGATTTTGAAGCTCTAATGGATAAAAGCCTCAAAAGCAGCATGGAAGTGGAGGGAGTTGCTGTGATAACACTCCACCTGCATGCAGAGCCTTTCTCCACGGGACCTGGCTACCTGTACTTGTTCAGCTGACTGATGCCTGCTAACTCTCCCCCCACATCATGCTTCACTATGTGGCTTGTCAGTAACTGGGTGACAGAAGGGTTCACTGGTACATACAGTGTACATGGAGCTGTTACTAATGGACTTAACCAGCTGACTGCATGTGCAGACTTGTCAGTGTCGACACTATCTACTACCCTCACTTTTACAAGCTCACTCTATGGTTATGGACATCCATTGGTTTTTGTAAGACTGGTGCTAAATACTTTCTTTTCATATTAACAGTGGTGTATTTTCAAGATTTTTCAATTTGAGGCTGTTAACTTAAATTTCATCAATATCTTAACGAAATGAAAAGTATATTACACTTACGTGAGTGATTTATTTTAAAATTGATTTATGTGATTTAGGTCGAAAATCATTGAACATTAAACTGTGAATGAATTCTGCTGAACCTGCATATACTGTAAATCTTCAACCTTTTCAATCATAAACGTAGTTTTTAAAGAGTAGTGTATGCATACAGTTATTGTAAAAATGAAGCCAACAATGATTTGCTTGTGTCACCACAGGCATAAGTTTCGTAAAACTATAAGAATTATTTCTCTAGACCCTACAGTTCTCCAAGAAGATATTGAAATATGGCTTTCAGCAGCGGTGGAAAAGGTTGAAAAATTAGGATATTCGTATTCCACATGTTATAGTGTAATGATATAATTACTCAGCCGTATAGCTTGCTATATCAGCTAAAGTGTTTATCTCGCTGCAGGAAGCGGACTCTTGACCAGTGAGGTCATAGGGCATGGCTTTAAGGCCAAAGGTTGTTAACGTACCTGGCAAAGGGCAGTGGGTTTCCATAACTTAATGAGTATTCAGGTATCCTCCAATCATTACACTGACCACCACCACATGAGTAAAAAAGTTATTTAGCATGGCATTGAACAGCAAGCAAATAAGTAAATGCATTACCCTTCTCTGTGTCAGTTACAGACTATTGAATGTCAAATTGGTAGCCGAGGAAAGCCAAGGGAACACAATCACATCCTGGTTTCAATATCGCAGTGAATGTGTTTGGCATAGATTTTTTTTTTAATCCATCATTTAAGAAAAAGACATGCTTACATGTATGTATCTGAGAAAAAAATTCTGATGTCTTGCCTCTTAATACGAAAGGTTACATAGTTACATACTATTGAGATGTTGCGTCTATTGATTTAAGGCCCATCTCCACTGCGGGCGACAACTGCAACTACATGACGTCCCCATTGCTGGCGACATGAAAACAGTCACAGCTCGGAGACATGGATGGGGAAACATGGGATGTTGTATTTGCAGCTGCCCCCCCCCCCAAAGGGATGGGCCTTAAGTCATGTGAACATAACGTAATGTGTGTGATGTTGGTGTTGTAGGTGTGATTAACTTGAAGACAGGTGGCCAAGGTGATGGCTCAAATTCTGCTAACTTTTCTCCTGGTGTAACAGTGGTCAAGGGTAAGTCACTGGCTGCTGGCTGCACCATGATATATAAACATGTATGATGAAATTTTTTGTATAGAATAATAACTAAGGATAGAATAATAACAGTTGGTTGGACACAGAAATAGGGGAGATTTGTGGAATGCTGTGTTTGGGATCCTTGGTCAGCATGAGCACCTCCCACCAAAGGGTCACATGTGGGAAAGTTATTGGTTTCCTCTACCCAGTGAATTTGCATAGGTGAAGAATACTTCAGCATGGCATTTATCAACAGCCAGATAAATACAGGATATTTTATGGTGAATATGAATGCCATGAATATTGTTCGAGTGAGAGGTGCGAATGATAACCCATGAGGCCACGTTTCACAAGAATTTATTATTATTAATCATGGCTTTGTGTGTTCAAAGAAGTTTTAAGCAATGTTTTTAGCTTCAGGCAAAGACATGTCTGTAGCATGACATCATATGTATGACATCTTGTGTTACGTCACATCTTCTTGTGTGACAGAGGAAGAAAAGACAGAAAGAAACATTTTGTTTAATAACCTTTAATAAATCTGAGCTCTGCGAGATGTCACAATACATGCTTCATGAACTGTGACATCTCGCAGAGCTCAGATTTATTAAAGGTTATTAAACAAAATGTTTCTTTTTTCATGTTACAGAATTTTTGTGTGAGATTTCAGAAGTGAAGAAAACCCTTGGATTTTTGGTGTATAAATAATAATTAAATGAATAAATTGCATTATAAACATGTGGGTTACAGGCCCTGGAGGTAACATGGTGCAGCACACGTCTGTGGCTGGTCAGATGTCCCCGTCGCCCCACATGCACCAGGGCATGACCCAGCTTAAGATTCCTAACCCACGACCTGTACAGTTCAGAATGGCACATGGCCCCAATCTCTGCCCTGTCAGTCAGGTGACAGGCATCTCATTCCGACCCACGGGAATGGTGACCATGGGAGGCAGACCCAACCTCCCGATTCCATCACAGACACTCCAGATGGTTCACCCCATGTCAGTACAGCCCATGCTCCAGTCCCATGCCCACACCTCCCAGGTGGCCTCCACCCCCATGGCCATGGCTGGGGGCCAGGTGGTGTCTGGGATCCACCCTCTAGCAGGTGAGTGGCCTGAAATAATAGGGCGTCTGAAAACTCCAGATTATTACCAGAATGGATAAGAGGCATAGAAGTCGCGTAAATGTTGTCGTCTTTTGAAACGCAGTGTTCCTTGTCATCTATATATTACATTTAATTATGACTTCTCAGAAACTTGAAAAAAAACTTGGCAATCATTGATGGCTTTGAGAATAAATCGCATGCCTCAGCACTGGCCAGACAGTTAAAAAGGTGGGATAGTGATGCAGATGGTGAAGGCTGTAAGAACAAGGACATGTAATGATAAAAAGGGGAGCTAAGCGTGTACTTCTTCACATGAAAGCAAATAGCTCCTGAGGTCACTTTTAGGCAGCAATGGAACTAACCAGTCAAGGGTTTGTTACATGTCATGTGAAGTTTGAGGACATTGTATGATGTTACAGTTTTCATAATAGTCAATGAACAGTAGGTGAACAATACCAGTACTGTTCAAAGATGAAAGTGAAAAACAAAGAGTGAATTCTAATGTAAAAATCTGTTTTTGTTCGTTGGTTGAAGGAACCATCATTCCAGCGTCCGCAGTGACGGCCAAGTGTGACCTAGTCACTTCATCCAATGGTCAGTCTGGTTCAGTCAGTAAGGACAGCCAGCCTAAGAGAAAGGAGCAGTTGATTGCCTCCAAACCTCCACCAGGGACTGTTCCCATAGGCAAATCGCAGACCCAGTCGGCAGCAGGAACCTCGGGCCCCAAACCCGTCCCCTCCCAGGTACAGCTTCTCTCCTCCTCACCCTCACACCTGTCGGTCATCCACAGCCAGGGCCAGCCCAGGACAACTCAGCTCAAGTCTCTCCAGATGCCCCCAACCAAACTCCAGCAGCTCTCTGTTGTCCCGTCTTCAACACTAATGCCACCGGGTGTCATGAGGTCTCCGTCTGCTCCGCCCCCGGCTACCTTTAACCAATCACAGCTGTCTCTAGTTCGCTCTCAGTCGCTGTCCTCCCCTCAGCCTGGTAGTGCCCCACCCTCCCAACCACCGCCGCTGTCCATCATACGGGCTCAGACTCCCCAGCATAGTGGCCCGGGTATGTCACAGCCCCCTCAGCTCTCCTTAGTGCATGCCCAGCCCTCTCCGCTCCTGGGCACCCAGCAGCCCATCGTTCTCAACCAGCCTCCTGGACAGCCTGTTCCTAATGTGCCTGGGGCGACCAGCCTGGTGTCAGGACAGGTGAGCCTAGCAGGGCTAAGACCCACTCTACCTGTGGTGCTCAGTGCGGCTTGTACAACAAGTCAGCCTTCCACAGTGAACTCTGTCACAGCTCAGAAACCTGTGAGTGTGAACCAGCAGTCAGTGGGATCAGGACAGACTCCAGCGCAGGCCCAGAAATCTCAGCCTCCTCCTCCCCCACCTGCTACTGCTGTTGCACAACCTCAGAAATCAGGAGAAAGTCCTCCCTCTGTACAGTCTGCCAAGTCGTCATCGCCAGGTAATACATCTGGGGTGGATCTAGCCGAAGACAAGTCCAACAGTGGTGTCAAGAAGACTTGTGAAGATGGTACAACTGCTCAGGACTCAGCCCCTAAGCCTGACAGCACTGTCCTGTCGGGCATGGGTACCCCTCCTGAGGCACCCACCACCACGTCAGACTTTGACCCCGTGGATGCCATGACCTGGGAAGATGGTATAGGGACACTCCCGGGCAGTGATCTCAAGGTGAGGCTACCAACAGGACTCCCAATGTCTTTGACAAAAGATTTTACAGAAAGGTTCAGGTTACATCACGTTTGATGAACACTTATGAGGTGAATGTTTCAGTTTGCATTATGTTAAAAATGGGCAGTGTAATATTACAGAAAAAATGAGAAAGCTGGCTTTTGTTATATTGCAAGTAAGATTTTAATTTATTTAAATTTTATGAACCATGCCTCGAAAATAATTCTAACAAATGAGTTATCGATATATAAAGCATGTGTTGGGCAATACATTCCCATCAGTTCCATAGTAGATACCATACCTGTGCTGTCCATGTTTTATATTTTGTTTGCTTTTCTTTGAAAAAAAAAATGCTCAGATTTTGAACTTCAAGATTTTGTATCTCTTTCCTTTATCAGTTCCGTATGAATGAGTTTGGCATAATGGAGATGATAACTGATGACTTGACGATCGACACTGATGTTCTGGCTGACAGTGACAGCAAAGGTGACAAAGCCAGTGAAAATGGGTCAACTGGTAAAACGAAAACAATCCACTTGGAGTTTGTTAAAACCGAGCCCTTGGTGACAACTGACGGTGAGATATGGAAATATACATGGACACAACTGTAAATGTGTAGTTTTCTGACTGCTGTAGTGAAAAGTCTTTTTAAAACACATTGATATTTTGTACACGAAGTACCTATACTAAATATGTTTTTTCGAATATTATTGAGTTTTTCGTTTCAGCTGGTTTTTCTTCTGGTTTTTCTTCTGGTTATGGCAGTTATCATTCTCATGATGAAAACCATAGCTGTGTGCTGGCTCTAACCTGTCAGAGTACATGGCTGAAATACTGCCAATGTGCAATTGAACCCTAATCATTCATTTTCAAGTCAGTTTATTTCATCTCTTTTGATTTGAAACTAGAACCATAATGTTGACCCTTTCTTATCTGAGGAATTGGCAGTTGTAGCCATATTGACTGCATAGATGCTTTACACCATGTATGGGAGCTTTTAGCCAGTCGCTTTCAAGTCCAGTGTAAACACCTTGTACAAGTACAGCTTAGATTCTTCCCATTATGGGTTAGTACAGTTTCACACACTGAAGCTGCTTGCAATATCTATTTGTGATCATTGACTTTGTTTACAGTTCAGATAAAACCAGATGAAATCAAGCGATGCAAAAACTGTGGTCGGAACATTCATAAAAATGAAGTCTTAAAGATAGGGAAATTCTGTTCCCAAGCCTGTTCTGAAGCATTTGCAACTGAGCGGTAAGTACAGTATATCTTAAGCTGGTCAGAGGTCAACCTTGTGGCTAGAGCATCTGGGTTCAAGCAACTCTAGCAGCCTCTAGCAGTAAGAAGGATTAGCCCATCAGGCGCTGATGTTTAGTGGATCGATGCAGGCGTGTGCAGTTTCTTGGAATTGAACATGTTCTACATTGCTGTGTCTCAATGTTGATCTGCATGTGCACACCCCCAGCTGAGCACAGTTAGCTGCAGTAGGTCACTGGTAGGTTAACAGGCAGCAGGTCACATGACAAGGTCAGAGCTGATAATTGCCACCAGTCATAGTCGAACTAGGTGCACAGAAACCAATTCTGGTCAGAAACCAGCAGTTGGTCTTGATTGTGAGGATTTCTCAAAGTTTTTGGCATAAGCTTTACCCCTACTTTGTCAAGTTGCCATCAGATGCTCAAGGCCACAAGTAAACCTACATGAATGCCCAGTTCTACATTTACTGTGTAATAGAGACTTTTCTGTTTGCTCTGTAGATAATATGTCATTTTAAATTACAGCATCTTAACCCGGAAAGTACTACAATATGAATTTTACTTTTGAGCTTATTGAGTGAATAATATAGTGAAAATCAGGAAGAATTGCATATAAAATAATTGGGATTAAGAGCTGCGTGTTTTTACTTTTAACAGAAAAATTAAGCATACTGATGGTTTGTTAATGAAGTTTATGTGTTTGTTTTATAGACCTAACCAACCACTAAAGAAACAGATGTCCAGGGATGGCATTGTAGCTAAAAAGAAGAAAAAGAAAGTGGGTGATGCAGTGAAGAAAGAACCAGTGTTGGATCCACTTAATATTTCCATCCCAGAGTCTGGTGATAAAGGTTTGTAGGTGTTCTGCTGACATCTCTTGTTACAGTGTGGGTCTGGCTAGGGTCATTCAGAAGATTATCCTCTCAGGATATTATAGTTACCTCTCAGACCCATAAATGAGCTGAGATTTTGTCCATGACCAAGTTAATTGCTGGATTAGAATTATTAGATTATAGTCTGCTGGAAATATTCAAGTTACTGAGGCAAAAGTGTTATTTTATAACGTTTTTTGCCTCTGTGAATACACTTTCAGGAACAAAGTTTTAAATCATTAACATTAATTAAACATTCAAAACATTTTGGAAACTAGATTTGTATGTTAACATTCATGTTTATGTACACATTTCTTACTCGTGCTCTCTGGCCTGTGTTCATGACCCCAGTTGTATACTGAGGGGGTGGCTGCTCGTCTTATACACAATGGTCACACAGAGGCAATAAGCCTATAATCTTTTAGGAAGTAAGTGAATTGTATGTCTAAGAAGTTTTCAGGTAGAATCTATAAGTATTAGCAGAAAGACAGGTGTTTTTCGCCACATATCATATAACATATTATTATATACATACATACCTCTTAGAATTTCACAATAAATGATGTACATGTAAGCAATATATTTTGTTGAAATGGCCGATATAGTCTGGGTTGTTGTTTCTCTAGGTCCTGGGAAGAAACCAAAGGGTTTTATCTGGAGTCAGTATCTGGATCAGGAAAAAGCAGTTGGTGCTCCTACAAAACTGTTCAAAGAGGTAGGAGTAAGATACAGCAAAATTGATTGATCTTCATTCAAGATCCTTGTATCATTGTAGTGTGAAAGTGGGTTCTCTTATATGGCCTTGAGGTGGATAGCGGTCTCTCCCAGCATACAGTTTGTAATGGTTTCCACACTGCTTGATGCCAGCCATTTAGAAATACTACTGCTTATATACAAGTCACTCATTATAAAACCTTCGCTGCAATTCTGTTTGAAACAAACTGTTCTTGCTGCATATGTTTGAGTAGCAAATCCAAGAGGCCTAATAAGCTTAACATGGGGATTTTTTTGAGAGGTTTTTGATACAGGTACATATATTTCCATATTCACTTTTCTTTGATATCCATGTCATGACAGTGGAAACTAAACTGGCTTAGTGGTTAATAGCCTTCAGTTGTGGACTTTCCTTTGTGGGGCTAAGCCAGGACTCTAAAATGCAAGAGCAGCCTCATCTAACTAAATATAAAGGGCATACAATGCCATATTTAGGTTTATCCCTCATTCAAAATCAATGCCAAATACATCTTTCAAAACCTGCCCCTGATTTACCTGAATTTTTATGGGACAGTTTTGTTTGAATTTGTGAATAGTTGCACTGTCGCGGTTTTTGTTCGAGTGCAGTTCTTGATGTTTCCGCTGTGGCTTCATGCCAAGAGGTTTGACAGATATCTGCCAGGGGCTGGTGGTTTTATACTCTAGTCACTTCAGTTTCCTTCACTTGTAAACCTGGTGTAGTTGTTCTGTGCACTGTGAAAGTGAAAATATTGCATTGCAATAAACACCAGGCAGATAACTACTGTACTGATAAAGTTCATCTTTTTTTCCTTCATTCTGATTGATTTGTCCACCTTATAGGGCCATGTAAGGGTTTCTTGGTGAAGTTTAATTTATATCTTATCCCAAAAATTTGGGTGTTGGCAACAAAAGTATCACTACAAGACTATTATGTGCTTCTTACCATGCATTTTTGCTGACCAAACTTTAGGGGAAATAAAGTACGTAAGTAAAGGAATGTTTGTGCCACTGGTTGATGTAATGTTCGTGTCTTTGTTTGAGCAGCCCTTCCCACAGGTGAGGAATGGGTTTAAGGTAGGGATGAGGTGTGAGGGGATTGACCCCAGCCATCAGTCCCTGTTCTGTGTGATCAGCGTGATGGAGGTTCGCGGCTTTAGACTCAGGATACACTTTGATGGCTATTCTGAGAGCTACGACTTCTGGATCAACGCTGACAGCCCCTACATTTTCCCCGTCGGCTGGTGCGAGAAAAACGGAAAGAAACTCCAACCTCCCAGAGGTTTGTTTGATCACTTTAAAACATCCCTCAAACCTAATCAACTGCAATTTCAAGGATATGTGAGTATTTTGAAGTGCAAAAGTATGCAGATGCTTTAGTGTGGTGTTTTCTTAGCCTCTTAATAGGTGGCCTTTGTGGCCAAGTGGGTTGGTGTGCCAGCGCTGTGTAATGATCTGTAAGCCTCTCACCAAGTCCAAGTGCAAGTTCATGTCCAGCTTCCTTCCCGGCCATGCATGGGAAGGTCCGCCAGCAACCCGCAGATGGTGATAGGTTTCCTCCAGGCTCTGCCCAGTTTCCTCCCACTCTAATGCTGGCCACAGTCATAAAAGCGAAATATCCTAGAGTATGGCATAAAACACCAATCAAATAAATAAATAAATATCCTCTCATTAAGCTTTTATATTCTTATGCCAAGAAGTTGAGTTACCAGTTAACATTTAATGATTCTGTGTATAACAGATGTGTGTTGAAAGCTGTGTTTTGAAATTAGGATTTAGGAGCACATGGAATTATCGTATGAGATGTCAAACCAAGTACTTTCTGTTCAGTTCATGCCTGTAGGCCTTTGGAAGAAAAATCACCTCTGTCAAAATGCACATTCATGTTGGATATGAATCTCAGCTTGTAATCCCTGTCCACTTTGCCGTCTGCATGGTCTGTGAACTATGCCTGTTCTCATACAGTGGTGGCTATTTTCTCTTTGGGTGTCATTTCAGGATTTACTAGTGATTTTGAATTCAATTGGGGAGGCTACTTGAAATTCTGTGCTGGCCAGGCTGCCCCTAAGCATCTATTCATCAATCAACACGCTGCTGTAAGTACACACTCCACTCACTAATTGATGTTCTAATTTCCTTGTGGCACTTCATATCCTCTTCGGAAAGAAATTATTTGTCAAAATGTAAAAATTAATAAGTTCAAAATTAATACTACTTGTGTGATTTGGCCATGTTTTCCCATTCCTGATGAAAATATTTTATAGAAATTTGAAAATAAGACCAAGCGCACTTTTGAGGGGAAGATGGCCACTCAATACACACAAGTCTAAATTCCTCCATTCTCAACATAAGCCTGAAGATAGATGAAGTGGGTTACAATTGCAGTAATAATCTTCTTTGTAATGTAACAAGCGAGAAAAATGGTGCCTGGCATGTTTTAAAACACCCCTGAGGAAGACCAAGGTCATGCGACCAGAGTATTACTATCATGGGCAGTATGGATCTTACCTCTTTCTTCAAAGGTGTGTTTCTAAAACTGTCTGATGTCTATTTTCCCGGCTTGTATAATACACTGTTCAGTGACACGCTATGACTCACCCATTACAGACACTGACCCCCAACCTGTTCCGTGTGGGTCAGAAGCTGGAGGCTGTGGACAGGAAGAACACCACATTAATCTGTGTGGCCACGGTGGCTGACACTCTGGGGGACAAGATCCTGGTGCACTTTGATGGCTGGGAGGACGAGTATGACTACTGGTGTGACCCTGGTTGTCCCTACATCCACCCTGTGGGCTGGTGTCAGGAGAACGCCAAGGCCCTCTCTCCTCCCTGTGGTAAGGCTATAAGGTCTTCCGTCGGGTCCTGTATGTCCTATAAATCCCGTATTTTTAGCTCTGCCCTATATTTTCCTGTATTTCGGTGAAATGTCATATATTTCCTACACGTTTTGTCCTATGTTGAGCAAAAATGCAACAAACCTCCCAAAACCAAAAAAGCCTAATTCAGCTGTCTTTTTTGACATCCAAGCATTTGTGATTTGCCCAAACAATTCTGTTTGGTTGCTGGTTTGATGCAGTTGTCCAGGTTTTGCAATAAAATTTGTGAGCAGACTTCATTTTGCAGGTTATCAGATCAGAATATGGTGTAAAAAGATTTCTAAGTTACATTGCCTTTTTTCTCTCTTGAATTTGTGACACTTGAAGCTTCTGCTAAATGGTATGAATGTAACTAAATGTACTGTAGCTTTAGGTGAGGACATTTGTCAGGTAACTAGTGATGAGTTTTGGTTATTCTGAGTACTGTGACTTCCCCCACTCATAAACCCCTGAGGCCACTGATCAGAGCGTTGTGGGTGAAATATCCTAGAGTGCAGTGTTGAAAAGAGCAATCAAATATATAAAAATAATTGAAATGAAGACAAATTTGCTGGATGTAATGTTGTAACTTGCAAGTGATGTGTTAAGCTACATGTGTAAGACTGTAAATGTGTGATGTTTCAGACTGGGCTGACATCTCAAAATTCACCTGGGAGGAATATCTTGCAAAGTGTAATGCCACAGCTGTTCCTCCTAGAGCTTTTAAGCCGGTAAGAAAACATTACCTTTGCTGTGAAACACATTTTGGGGCACGCTCAAACATTGTCACATTTGAATGTAATGAATACATAGCCACTTACGAGTGATCAATCAAACTGCCAGGATGAAAAATTTTTGATCCCCTGTGTTTTCTTGTTGTTAGCTTAGGTTTATGCTGACAGTTTTTGTATACTGTATATGGTAAATGATCTAAAATTCCCATGACTTTTTTTTAAAGTTTTACAAAGTTTATCTGGGATGAAATTTCAGATACGCTACAGTGTGACTTACTACATTTCTCCGCGAAATGTAAATCATGGCTATGAGTGCAGCAACTGACTTTATTTAACATCCCTTTTTTTAACATGAGAATTACTAAAACAAAAACCCAAAGACCCATAGTATGTTCTGTGTTTTCAGCGTGCCCCAGTTGGTTTTGAAGTGGGAATGAAGCTGGAAGCTGTAGACAAGCGTAACCCTATTCTCATCCGTGTGGCCACAGTGAAGAAGGTGGAGGAGAACCTGATACTGATTCACTTTGATGGTTGGTCAGAGAGTTATGACTTCTGGGTGGATGATGACTGCCCCGACCTGCACCCCCCAGGCTGGTGTGGCAGGACAGGCCACTCCCTACAACCCCCAGTCTGTAAGTACTATGCTCTGAACACAACACCCCCTTGTAGGTGAAAGATTCTTGAGTGTGGCGTTACACAGCAATCACTCATTACTAATTGTTTCGTCTAATGCAGTCAGTGTGGTGAGGGCCCTTGCTAGCTCAGTTGGCTTAGGCATAATTGTTGACACGGCTGCCGAGCCACAAGATAACAACAATAAACAATTTCATTGTACACAACTTACCATACATGAATACTACTGGAATAACTCTAACATCAAGACCCACTTTGACCATGCAACCCGTGTGCACTCACCTACCCCACCTGCCCAGTTCAGGATCATGAAAATTAAGCTTTTGTACTGTATCTCGACCCTGTGTCAAGATTTATAACCTATGCCAAGATATTTAAGGCTACATTCTCACAGGTTGACCTTCAAACTTTGGACCTACCTATGCCAGAAACTGGAAGGGTGCTCGGTAGCGTCCAGGGGATGTCACTTGCTGCCTCATCGCTACCTGACACTTTGTGCTCTCTCTGTGTGAATTTTAAACTTTCTTCTGTAATCTCATACCTCGCAGAAAAAAAAACTTCATACCCTAAAATACACAGATCACGTTCGTCCCTCCTGAAAACACGAAAGGGTACAGACTCCATTGATAGTAAAATTTGTTTGCTGTCCACAGATCCAGAAGACTTGATTGTCTCCCCTGGGCAAGGTGGCTGCCCCACTCCTGGATGTAAAGGAATGGGGCATATTAAAGGTGCAAAATACAATGGCCATCATAGGTAAGTGAAATAGCAGTTAAAAGGAAAGAAAATTGAAGTCACAGAAATGGCATTATATATTAAAATTGACAGTTACTTGGCCAGAAAAAATTTGATAACAGTGTTCAGCATTGAGTGTACGTTGCACTTGATTGGAGTTCTTCACACTGGTTACCCCTGAAGTGTTTAGTGATGTAATTTATCACCTGATTTAACTGTGAAGTGGAAGCATATGGTGACATTGTAAATGTTGTGTGTTTCAGTGCTTTTGGTTGTCCGTACTCCCACATGAACATGATAAAGGACGTGCCTCTTGCTGATCGTTTGTCGTCGGGGAGAAATGACGACGGTTCAGGGGGACAGGCCACCAAAATGTCCAGAGTGGCAGACAAAGGATCTCCTGAGATCAGGTCAGTTGCTGGTCAGGACCAAGGGTGATCATCCAGAGCTTGAGACTGTAGAGGCCCTGGACAAGGCTTTAAACAACTACTCCAGTGACTAAACATAGTAGTTAAGGCACACGTGTAGCTTTCGATTGGTTGCTTTTTATCACATAACTTTCATGGGCTAACCAAGGAGCTCTCTATATTGTGGACAAAAGAACGGATATGATATTTATCCGACCCCTTTTATCCCATTTATGGGATCATGTTGAGTACAGTCTAAAACACCAATGAAATAAATAATAAGAATTAGTAAAGTGGCCACTCAACATTGTGAGAGAGCATACCCTCACCAAATCTCGAAATCCTGTTCCCAACACCCCTTGTTATAAATCTCATGAAAACGTTTGTATCCTTCCCTGCATTGGTATTCATACCAAACAAATCATAACCAGATCAATGGCATTAGTTGTGATCAGGTTTCATTGATAATGCATACAGTCACATATTTAGTATGAATTAAACAGTGTAGTACAACATGCAGTAATATTTCCTCACTCTTTCCTTGGCATTAATATAGTAAAAGAAATGTCTTACACCTTTAATTATGTCAGTGAAGATCTTGATCAATAACATCGTTAATTACCAAGAAACCCTGATTGGACATTGTGTTGCAGGTCGTGTCCCACTCCAGGATGTGACGGAAGTGGTCATGTCACCGGAAAGTACGCCGCACATTCCAAAGTCTCTGGCTGCCCTCTGTCTTCCCAAAACCTGAGCAAACCTAAACCCTACCACACCAAGACTGGCATCAAGTTCAGGCCCGGAAGGGGACGGGGCAGGAAGAAGTAAGAATGATAATTCAAATTTTTTATGTTCGTGTGTGATAAGAGGTGTCTGATTGTGTCCTGTTTGACATCACATATTCATGCAATTTATTAAACTACATGTCGTTCAGAAAGGGTGTTGTGCATGTTTGCACATACTGATACACATCCACTCACCAACAGATCTCGGTGCATTGGGAATTGTGTAGTTGGTATACATATAATTTTTCCTGTTGCCGAATGAAACCCATTTATATTTCAGGCACAAATTCCTTCACTGGAGAGAAAAAAGAGAAAGAGAGGAAGTGTGTAAGTACAGGGAATTTTATTCTTGTCAGTGCTGTTATCTGTGACACGGTGGTTATCTGCTCCTGTCTATAGATTTAGCAGATTGTATCCTGTGAACTCCAGATTCTCAGCCATAGCAATTTCTGACTGAACTGATGGCCTGCGGCATTGTCGTCCTTCCCTATATACACATGGAAATAGTTTAACTGAAAACTTGAAAAACCCTGACGATTGAAAATAACTTTTCCAGGCCTTGAAAAGCCAGTGAAATGTGAAATGGCTAATGTATTTAGGTATAGAAAAAGACTTGAAACTGAGAACCAACTTGGAGGGCCCACTGTAAACAGTATGCAGAACCAGTCTGTGTCACTATTTTCTGAGAAATTTTTTGAGAAATTACTTGATGCACAGCTGTGCATATTACAAAGTTCAACTAATAAAGTCGCTTCGTATTGCTTTAAGCTTGTGTGTTAAATACTCATTCAAAGTTTCCTTGAAAATGTGGATTCTGCAACTGGAAAAGGTCCAGTAATTTGAAATCTACACAGGAACACTGTATACTCATGAGAGGGAAGGGGCCTAGTGCACCAGCGCAGCAAATTGACCCTCTCACCAATGTGGTCACTGTGAGTTTAAGTCCAGCTCATGCTGGCTTGCTCTCCAAAAGTACGTGGGAAGGTCCACCAGCAACCTGCGGATAGTTGTGCGTTTCCCCATCGTATAAGTGAAATATTCTTGAATATGGCGTATAACTCGCATGAAATAAATGAATAGATAAATCATAAGATGGAGAATGAATGACATTTTGTAAAAAATCTCGCGCAGTTTCAGCATCCCAGTAGAGTTGCACAGACATTGGTCCTTTTGATTTTTATACCCCTGCCCACCATTAGGTAAACTGTATTACAGTATGCTCATTTAGTCCGTCTGTTTGTCCTCACTCATGCCTAGGCCATATCTCACTTTTTTTGCATATGTGTGCACTTTTAGTTTTTGGTGGAAACAGATTTGACAGTGTGTTGCTTCTGAGATTTGTCCATATCTGTGGTTGCCAAGGTTACTGGATTGCCAAATGCCCTAAGCTTATTATATAAATAAATAGGACTTCATTGTGGGCTACAGCTGCAAATTTCATTTTGACTGTGCAACTTTAATTTATGGTGGATGCATAGATAGGTAACAATGTGTTGTGCCATATAAATTTGTTCAGGCATAGAATGGATTTGCCTTTATTTTTGCTACATCATGTTGTACCTGTTTCACGATACAATTTCTGTCTACCTGTATTTTAGCACCAGGTAACTCTCCCGAGCCACCCATGGGTGGTACTGGCAATAACCTTCATAACGGCATCCACCAGTCCGTCTTCATGTCCGCCATGGTGCCAAACCCAGCCAAGGATCTGCCTCTGTGCTGGGATCAGCATTCCAAACTGCTGCCTGGGGTGGACAAGATCAAAGGCAGCCAGGTGGCCAGCTGGTCCATACAGGATGTGGCCGACTTTGTCAAGACCCTTCCTGGCTGCGAGGAACAAGCCAGTGTCTTCATGGAAGAGGTTAGTGGACAAAAGTGGGCACTTGTAGTGTAAATCTGGTGATGGGTTTACTGGTAGTGATAAATCTGGTAGTCATTTTACTGGTTGCTGGTAGTGGTTATATCTGATAGTCACTCTACGGGATACTGGTAGTAGTAAATCTGGTAGTCACTCTACTGGTTACTTGTAAAACCGATGACCCTAGTACATGTATCACAAATCTTTGTTAAAGTTAATTCACACAGTCCTAAGTTGTTGCATTATTCCTTAACCATGTTAACTCAGATTGGTGAACAGGTGATAGAATATTAAATTTGTTGCTCTGTGTTCATGATTGCATCCTCTAACTCGGTCCTGTGTGTTTTACATTTCAGCAAATTGATGGCGAGGCCTTCTTGCTCCTCAACCAGACTGACATTGTGAAGATTATGAATATCAAGTTGGGACCTGCTCTGAAGATTTATAACAGTATTTTAATGTTTAAGAGCTCTGTGGAAGCATGAACCAGACTTCTTGGTGTTTTGTCATCCACTGGAGTTGTGCCAGAATTGCCAGGGTTATTGTATGTGTATATGAGGATTGAGAGTGATATATCAGAAATACTGGTTGTATTCTTCAAACGTTGCGTGGGTGGTTCCTCATAGCAGCCTATGATTACACCCTGGCTCTAACTTTAGTCACCAGACTGCCAAGGGCATGTGTAACCACTCCCAGGAACGGCCTCTCAGACTGACATATCATGTTAAAATAAATTCATGCACCAGTATTTAAGAATGATGAGTGTAAGTCATGAGTGTGTGGTCATTTTGTATGCAAGAGTTTGTTTTATTTTAGGATAAGGACAAAGCCCCAAGTGCTAAAATACAAATGAAGGTGGCAATAAACTCAAATGAGTGATCAAATGTATTTTTTTGTTGTTGTTTCATGTTTGTGCTTCAAAACCTAAGGGATATTAGAGAATTACATTTCAGCCATAATATTTCTGTTGAAGTTTGTTTAAAGAAGAAAGATTTTAGTAAAAACCACGCAGAGGAATTGAAGGAGGCAGGTGCAAAAATGGTTGGTCAGATGATATGACATCGACAAAATCTGCAGTAAGCTTGAGCAGAAATAACTGTCCATGCCTGCCCTCCAGCTCTGTGTTGTTTTTTTTTTACGCCTGTCCTGACCCATGCTGTCGGGCTCCCCTTTTGACCTTATTTACATTGTATCTCCAGAAGTGAAGTGTGCAAAGCTTATTGGGAAGGCTACAGTTTTAATTTACCACCTCCTTGTGGAGGTGGTAAAGTGAAGCTAGGCTTGTGCCATTATCAGGTCTAAAAATGACTAGTGCAATGTTTACAGTGTTACAGTGATGAGGATTTAGTGTGACATTGATTTGTTCTTAATGTGACATTATGAAGAGCTGAGAAGGAAACTGGCATCAGAGTCATGCTGCTGGCTGTTTTCTGGGTACCCGTGACATGAGACAACAGCTGGCATACCACCAGTACTGCATTTGTTTATGCATTGGCCCTGTGGTCAAATCATCTTTGGGGGTGTGAATGGTAGACTTTCAGAGTTTTCTGTGCCATGTAAAATTCCTTCCATAATTTTTCTGAAGGGCACCAGTTTTTGTATATATCAAATTCATGTGCACAGGCAAGAAACAAGGTCTTTGACAGATCATTTGAATATATGGGAAGATTCTGTGCAAGATTTTTATTTCATAAGGAATACTTGTATGGAGTAAGATCTCTTTGTTTTTGTTTTCACATTTTGCTTTAAAGCTTTGTTTTTGTGCCACCCCAAACGTCACTTAAATCACTTTTAAGTGTTTGGCTTTTGCTTTGTTATCACCACTCCATTTTGTTATCATTTTGGCAGCTGTTTTAAAGTCTTAAAAGTAGAGAAGTCTTGTTTTTCTTCCACACTGAAAAGATTTTCTAAACTGAGTCAACATGTATTATTTGACTTACTACCACTGGCTCCTGTCAATCACTTTGAGGACATTTTAGACCCTGTGTGATGTGAGCAAACTCGTGGAATTGGAAGAAACAGGAATAGGAACTCTGAAGCAAAGATTGTAGCTTTAAGGAAAATCAAGACATGTTATGCCCAATAAACTGAACTAAAGAAATTTCATTTTTGAGGCTTTTTGTATCTCTTAATATACCATCTATGTCCAGCACATTTTTCATTCATATTTTCTGTTAATGGTCAGAAATTGTTGGACATTTCGTCAGTGAACTGACTGGAATTGCAGGAGCAGCTGAGCACGCTCTGTTTGAACTTCCTGCTGTGGCTGTTCTGACCCCCATCACCACTGACAACATGGCTACAGCCGAATGTATTTAAACTGTACTTTCTTACACCCCAAGAAAAAAGCTAAGAAGCTTTTTTTTTTGTTTGTTTGTTGTGATAAGTTGGAACACATCCTAAACTGCTGGTGAAAACAAAGAAACTTTGCTTTCATCCCTTAAGTCTTTGGGGTGAATGGCCTTTCTGACATGATGGGAAAAAATTAAATTAATTCTTTACATAATGATCTCTGGCTGCCATTTTGTTTGAATTGTTTTGAGTGTCTACAAATCTATATCGGAGGCATATAATCAGTTTTATATCCTAAAGAGGCGGTATTATTTGTCTGAAGTTTTCTTAAATGCTATTCTGTTCAAATATTGTGGAAGTGTGGTTAGAAGTGTTATTTTTTTTTAAGCTCCAGATTTCTGTTTATTATGTTTTTGTTGACTGAAGAATGTGTTAATGATTTAAGTTGAAGCTATATCTAGATTATATGGATGCTATTCGGTGTGATGACTATATTACATGTGTACACTGTATGTGGCAGGCCGCTATGATTTGTGATAAAGGTTTCTGTTAACAGAGGACCAGTTATACTTGAGGATTTGCTCAGTTCTCAGACTGTATTCCATCAATGATTATACCAAACATTGTAGTGCTGTGGAATTCTGTGCACATAAAACCATGTACATTGTATATGTATAAAAACTATCTGTAAAGTGAACCAGTGCTGATATCAAATAGATAACTGATGTTAAAACTAAAATTGACCCCCTTGTCGAATTGTGTACAGAATTATACTGTAGTAGGAGGATGCAAGATAGAAGAGTTAAATAATTTTTAGTGCCTGTGGTACAGCGTGTGTATACATCTAATTTAATCTCTTATTGACATTGATATAACCAAGAAATAACTATGCATTTTGTAAAATATAGTGGAGTTAACATTGTAGGAATTGGTTGTTTTAAATATCCTGCTTTATGCATGACGTAGCTGAAATGTTGGGTGTATATGAATTAATGAGTTACACATATTTTAAACATGTTGAAAGAAAACAGTAGGGTTTAAATTTTAAGTTGAAATTTTTGGCTGCATTTTTCTACATTACAACTACATGGCCAATGTTGCAAAGTGTCTCTAGACGACTTTCATATGCAAATGAGCTCCACTGTGGTGACTGCCTCCGTTGACCAGACATGATTTTGTGATAGATGAAACATACATGCTGTTTGTTCTAAACCTTAATAACATGACTTCATGTAGGTTTGGTCAAGTCGGTTATTGAAAAAGGGTTTTACCTGCTGGCTGCATTTTATAACCTTGTGAGCTTACCTTGTTTAATTTAGTATGGAATACATTTGATGATTTTTCAGTATATGGGTAATTACAGGTACGTTGTCAAGCATTGTACCAAATCTATTGTTAATTGAAAAGACTCTGACAAGAATATTAGATGTGTAGAATTATTATAATCTTGTAGAAATCCATCTTCTGTACAATTCATACTTTGAAATCATAAGTGGTGTAGTCCTTTCTTTGTGGGCATGAGAGAAGTGACATTATTTGTGAGAAAACATATGGTAAACATAATTACAGAGGTTAATTCTGAAACGGTTTTTAGTCACTTCCAGCTTAATTTCAGATGTTTCAATAGCTAGCACTTTCTAAACAAGGTATTACTGACATATTTCTGGTGTTAGTGCTATCAGTACTGCTATGTGTGTACCTGTAGTCTCAAGCAACTGAAACTGTCTATCACATCTGCCAACGTTCGGGAGGAAATCCAGGTGGTTTGCTAATTGTACCATCAACATCTAATCTGTTAGTTTGTCATTTTTTTTTTTTTTTCAAAGTAGTGCTCCATTAAGAGCTGAATTTGTGATGTCATAATTTAGGAAGTGATGTGATGGTTTATGTTCAGTCATGTTTCCGTTCAAGGCTCACCCAGAACTTAGGCCATTTTTTTTCCTGCATGGAATATGAATGGACATGCTGTTCCTGTGCGCAAAGAATTATAGATAAAGCTTGAAATGTATGCAGCTTTTTGCAGACAGCACTGTATGTATGATGCTAAGGAAAACTGTCAGTATTGACATCTGTAGATATCACAGAGCAAGATCAGTGTAGAGCAATGCACCCTGTATATATTGTACATACACCCGCAGGTGGTGTATTCTTTCATCTGGTATATGTTTTCATTTTAATAGTCACTACAAGCTTATGTGCCAAGTTTTGCATGCTGCAGGAGTATTCAACTTGCTGTGATGAAGCCAGACCTGATGTTACCTGAACAGGTGTGCTCCAGTCTACATTTCTCTTTCATCGGAACATATATGTTTTCCCCTCTTAATGAGAGATGCTTATGTCTTCTCTAAAGGAGAGGTGCTTACCTGTTTTTTCTCCTTTATGAGATGTGCTGTAGACCATGCAGGTTTAAGCTTATTTCACCTCAGGTGTTAGTAAGCACAGGCAGCTTCAAGCGTATAGACACATCACACTTTGATTAATTATGTGAATTAGCTGGACCACAGAATTTGGCGCTGTTGTCAAAGTAATTAAGATTGAATTAGCATCTGTGTATGTACATATGATGAGTTTTCTGTGATGATTGTTCATCATAAAACTTGTATCCAGCTACACCCACTTTTCATAGTTTGTTGTATGTTATGATCTTTTCATCAAATTTAAGAATGGGTTATTGCCAGGTGGTTAAGATGCTTGTCTCCCGGTCACTGAGACCCACAAAGTGCAGGTTCAATCCCAGCCGTGGACATGGAATTAGTGGAATTTGTTACTCTCATTCTTCATAGGCATATGCATGTGCATTTGACAAAGTTCATGTAGCCATTTTTGCAGGCCTGTGAAGACCCAGTTGTCTTCTCACCCTGTCGTGTGCTCATCTTCAGGCCCATGTCTCATGTTGGAGAGTTCGTCAGTAAGTTTTCAAAGGTTCCTGGCCACTTCAGTTTCCTCCATTCGGTCTGGAAGTGAAAAATTCTTGTGTATGGCATTGAACAGCAATCAAATAAATAAATAAATTAACAAAGCTTGGTGGTGCAGGTCCACTGGAACATTACCCATGGACCAGGAAATTCAGATTTTGATCTTTAGCCAGGTCTTACAAAGACTAGTTGACCTACAAATCTACTTTTCTTAGTTTGTTGCTACGTCTTCTGCGGCATATATGAAAAGGTACAAGGTCTGGTCCTGCAGTAGTCAATGCTGGTAACCAGGCTATAGGGGCCTGCTGAGAGGTACCTGATGAAGCTGAACATATGCTGTGTTATTGCCGTGAAGCAGCTATGAATATGATGGCAATGTGGCTGCCCTACCGTACAGGCGGTGATGTGCCTGCCCTACCGTACAGGAAGTCCTAACATAAAGGCAGCAAGGTGGCTGCCCTACGGTATTGGCGGCAATGTGGCTGCCCTACCGTACAGGCGGTGATGTGCCTGCCCTACCGTACAGGATGTCCTACCATAAAGGCAGCAAGGTGGCTGCCCTACCGTATAGGAGGCAACGTGGTTACCCTACCATATAGACGACCATGTGGCTGCCCTACCATATGAGCGGCGATGTGACTGCCCTACCGTATAGGAGGCAATGTGGCTGCCCTACCATATCGGCCTACATGTATATCCTTTACTTTTATTATTTAGTAGTTCTACATCTAAATCCCATGGAGTTTCTGAACTGAAGCAGGCCCTCACAGGCTCAGCTGATGATAATCAGGTATATAGTATGTCCATCATCGAATCAAGTCCACCTATATAGCTACAACTTGAACTGCTTTGGCTGCGCCATAGTGAGGTGCCCCAATCAAACACTTTGAAAGCATGCTGAACGTTGAAAGTATTATTCACCCAACGTGGAGTGCAGTTCGGTGAAAGGCATATTCATACAGAATGTATTACACAGCAGGTTATAGGCCTACTTAGACCTACGAGTTGACCAGTAGAGGACCTTGCACTAAATTGTAATGTTGGGAGTCACTAAGTTTCTTCTTGAGTGGTTTTTTTTTTTTTTTTTTTCATTATTATTATTTCTGTATGCAATTTCTGTCAGTGTATCAGATACGCATACAGATGTGTCGAACTACAAGCTATTACATGTATAAGGCAAAGGACATGATGGGGGAAAAAATGCATGCCTGCGCGGTATCTGAATTGGCTTGGGTAACATAATCTATATCATAACATAATCTATAAACATATGTATAGTTAGCTTCAGTATTGGAGATTGGGTGTCAGTACAGATATTAATGCAGAAATATATCCAGTAAAAGAGATTCTCTCTGAACACACTGCTTCTTCATTCCCGAAATTCAAATGTCCGTGGCCCGGTCAAGTCTTTCAATTTATTTTTATTCGTCAAATATTGGCAGATTCAATGAGTACATTTATTTTATATACGCATTCATCTTGTGCCTGATTTGTTTCAGCTATTAACAATTAGGACTAATTAAGTAACGCTTATGATTAGCTAGCCTTGGAACAAGTAAGCTATGCTTCACGAATGAACACGTTGTCGGAACCCAAGCCAAGTGTACTGGTACTTTGCTTCATGCACGCGTATGAAAGGTACGAGTGTGTGTTGCTGTGTATCAGGTCACGTGACAAACATAATGCGAGCAAATAGCAACAACTGACATGGCGGAGGTGAGATAAGTGAGGTTTATCCCCAGATAGGTGTTTTAAACTCAATCTAGTTTCTAAACTGATTGCTTTTAGATTTTCTGCTGTGTCGAAATGGTGAGTTTACACGGTTTATATGAGTGAGCAGCGGAAAGATGTACGGATAAAACGTAGCGGCATCAAGGCGGTACTCCTGGAAAATGTGTCAGTTCTGTGTTGTTGTTGTACTGGTAGCCCAAAGTTTATCAAGTGTCCTTCCCTTAGTGACATTCAGGCCGATTATGGTGGGTGTAAATACTATGGAGAGATAACTCCATTACAATCAGGGTGACGTGATTATTTGTTGAATTTATTACCGACTTTTGTATCGTGTCGCCTTACCCTTTCTCTTGTGATAGCTTGAAACAGGGCCGTCAAGATAAACCGAATCGGCATTGCAGAAGTCTCGAGAGATCGCGCTGTTTTGTTACTAGACAGGGTGGGGCCTCTCACGAAACAGCGTGATTTCACAAAGGTTAACAATTCTGTTGTTGTTGGGCACGAAAGCCCCCACCCTGTCACGTCCAAACCAGCGTTATCTCAAGAGACTTCTGCAATGCCAGTTCAGCTTACATAGTCCGAGATTGCTCTGACATTGGGATTTGCATTAGAAATGACTTTATTGCTCGCATACCTCTAGCTAGTCAAATCCTTGTCTTAACATCTCCCCCTCCCATCGCCACACATAATTTAGGGTAATCCAACCGAGTATTGCTTCTTGCGAAAAAGCCTTCAAGTTACACTGCTGCCATTCGTTTTGAGACATCCACCATTTCCCTCGTCGTGGGTCATGCACATGAACATTTGAATCATCACCAACAGTCGAACGCTTGTACTACACACAGTTGACTTTCTTTCACATAGTGCAAGACAACAATACTATAAATATTACACCTAAAAAGACTTCAAAAGTGCATTGTATAAATAATTCAAGAGAGTTGAAAAAAAGAAAAAATGTTGAAAGAAATACTACACACATCTGCTCTGGGCACATTCCCAAAACTGCAGACACCGGTTTACTTTTATGGTGGCCATCTTGAAAACATGTCAGTACTATGCAGCCTGCATGCTTTCTAGTTATAAGTGATACTGGATAGGATTACCCTTACAAACTTATGTGTGGCAATGGGAAGGAGAGATGTTAGGACGAGGATTTGACCACCTAGAGGTAAGTGGAGTCCTTTTTCGGGGTTGAAACTG
Source organism: Acanthopleura granulata (assembly GCA_016165875.1). Lineage (NCBI taxonomy): Eukaryota > Metazoa > Mollusca > Polyplacophora > Chitonida > Chitonidae > Acanthopleura > Acanthopleura granulata. Next base: position 5,740,747 of record JABBOT010000022.1, on the reverse strand, counting down.
TTTTTCACCAGATTTCTCACATTAGATCTAAAGGACGTGGGGATTTGAGCGATTTGAGCATCATTTCTAATGCAAATCCCAACATCGGAGCAATCTTGGACTAGTCAGAATAGTGTCAGCAGATTTCACTGTCATTGTCAGTTATTTTAATTATTATGTACTGCATCCTGTACACGCATGTCCACAGTGGCGCTTTATCCTGAAAAGAGCTATTGAATTTGCTCTGGTAAAGGCCCAGATTTTCCACTGCAGTCATTGGCCATGTAGACTGTCAGTGTAATGGTTGACAACTTAAATGTAACCTGAGCGTTTATAACACCCATGAAATGAACGTTTTTAAGTTGGTATCTGCCTCTTTGGGTATAAAAACCTGAACTGACTTCAGTTTGAGTCTTATTGTATCCATGTACTGATCTGTGATAAAGTAAGTTACTTGATTATGAGCTGTCACTGCCAGAGTTTTTTGGTTTCTTTAAAACTGGAATTGTCTAGAAACCATGACTGATACAGGATAAGACTGGATATCACAATAACTAGGCCATCTACATGGACTCAGGGTGTTATTTTAAAATTCTAACATTCATCACCACCCTGAGTCCATCACCCATACTCAAAAAAATCGTTGCAGATCTCTGAAGTTGAAGGCAATGGACACAAGTGGCACTCCAATTCCCCTTTTTTACCCATTTCTACATCATTTAAAAACTTCAGTTGTACCTGAACCCATGGCTCACTATTCAGCCATTTTGAAAAGTCTTGTACATGTACTCTTGGACCCGAAGTGTAATGACGTTCTTGTATGGAAAACGTCTTGAAAACTATGACGTTTTCATTGCTGTTTGTAGGTTCCACTTCAATCTTCATAATACAACCGAAAAGGGCATGCAAATTTTTGTTTTTGTCAATTTTGAATACAGGTAAGTTTGAATGACATGAGTGTGGATTTCATCAAGAGCAGTTCCCTTGACTTTGGGTTCAGAGATCTGCAACGCTTTTTTTTGAGAATGGGGGATGGACTCAGGGTTGCAGTGAGTGTCAGTGTTTTAAAATAATGGGTCCATCTAAACCATAGATATGGTGTACATATCTGAACCTGTCTACAGGAGAGTTCATCCATAAGATGCCAGAGATTGGAGGTTTATGTAAGCATTCTGGTTTCCGAAACCCATAAAACTAACTGGCATCGCCTGAGTGAAAAATTCTTGAGTGTAGCACTAATGAAATCAATGCACTAATGAAATCAATGCAAAAATATACACTCTGCTTATAGGGAGGCACTGTTGTGATTCATGCATATAGTGATTATACTAACAGGATTAGTATCTTTATTTATCAAAGGTAACTTGGTCAGTGTGACCATTGGCTGATAACAATGTGTTATACATGTAGCTTTATTATAATGTGAAAGCTGGTCATCCTTTGATAAATCATGTGAGATGCAGAATTCCCTCGGAATTCAGTTATTCTGTCTGATGCCAGTGTTTGTTCTCTGGCAGTTAAGTTAACAGAAAAAGTCATAAACGTAGTTACAGTTAAAGGTAGATTAAGATATTTAAAGATAAATTATTCAATTGAATTACACATTTCACTTACAACATTTGTCAACCTGTGGATGGTCATTTCCTGCGGGCTCTGCCCAGTTTCCGCCCACCATAATGCTGAACACCATTGTATGAATGAAATATTTTTGAGTACAGCGTAAAACACCAATCAAATAAATAAGTACAACATTTGTATTGTTGCCAGTACTTACATGTAACAGTGTCGAGAAGTATTTAAAAAGTATCTAAACCTGCGATATATTGAGACTGTGTGGGGCCTTCTTTGGCTCAGTCGGTTAGCACGCTAATGCAGCACAATGACCGAAGCCTCCCACCAATGCGGTCACTGTGAGTTCAAGCTCAGCTCATGCTTGCTTCCTCTCCTGCCGTTTATGGGAAGGTCTGTCAGCAACCTATGGATGGTTGTGGGTTTCCTCCAGGCTCTGCCCAGTTTCCTTCCACCATAATGCTGGCCACCATCGTATAAGTGAAATATTCTTGAGTATAGCGTAAAATACCAATCAAATAAATAAATAAATATTGAGACTATGATATATATTAAGCGTGTATATTGATGAGCCTCTCCTGCTGACATTTCAGATGGCTGGTTGACACAGAACTGAACCCTTCTGCTGTTTTAACCTTGAAGATGGCTTTGTTTACGTCTGATGGCAAACCTACGGATGGTTCAGGACAACAGAGAAGGAAGCCAATTATTCAGGATATAAATGCATTGTGAAGGAATATTTGCAATTGTGAAAGGGACTGAGATATAACTCAGAATCCTTGTACTGGAAAACATTGACGTTCAACAAATCTTTACTTAGTGGAACTAGTGTGTCGTGATCAAAAGACCAAACATGAATCGCTATCAGGTATCTAAACAAGTGGGGGATGGAACATACGGCTGTGTGCTGCTCGCCAGTAGTAAGGAAACCGGCGAGAAAGTGGCCATCAAAAAGTGAGTACATGTATGAGCTGAAGAACAAACACCACAGAAAATAAAACATGTTTTTGCATTGCTTTCAGCATATCTTTCAACGTAATCAAAATTAAATGATAGCAATGTTTCCTCATGATTGCTATGGTGCCACAAACCATCTACCAAGGGATACCTGAAGGTATATGTATATGACAATGTATAACAAAGACACAGGTCAGATGAGACACCTTGTTAGCTACCGGCAGCCTGCAGACACCTGGGACTGTCACTGTGTTACATGAATGTAATTACCATGGCAGCGGAATTCTGTCTGTATTGGCATTTATCTCAAATTTTATTAGGTCTTTGTAAAACTGGTCCAAGGCCAACTATTGTGTTCTTTGTTCTGTCTATGAACAGACCAAATGTAATAGGCAGTCCACAGTGCCTGGTATTGTTTTGAATTTTTTGGTGTAACTTGAATTGGATATGATTTACAGAGCTGGAACATCTACAGGTGTGTTTTGTACCTGTACAGGTGTGTTTCTCTAACTGTACAGCTGTTCAGGTGTACATGTGTGTTTTTTTACCTGTACAGGTGTGTTTTTGTACATGTACCTTGTTGCAACTGAGACCTGTGTCTTCACAAATACATGGTATGATAAGAAATTGTGTAAAGTTAGTGAAAAACATTTGAGACACATTTCAAGAAAACTGGCTCTACTTATTCTTAAAAATCAGAATTTTATAGAAACGAGCTATGGCACATGCTTTCCAGATTTGGGGGATTTGGGGGGATCTGTGAATGCTTTTTATCAGTATTCAGTTATTATTTACATATATATACATGTAGTTGCTTGACATGTGACCACAAATTTTCCAGCTGATATAAGTTATGACAAGTGGTTCTGTTGGATTAGACAATTGATGAGGTGAATTGACTTTACAAACATTGAGTGTTTTGCTAGTACTTGAAGGCAGGATTGTGACAATCCATGTTTTTGATTGACATCAGACTGTCTTTCAAGTTTTCAAAACAAGAACTTTAGCTTGTCCCCTGGGAACCTACATGTACATGTGTGTTCATAGAGCTACACTGTAATGTGCACTTTGGCAATGTTTCATTGCCTGGCTATGCCATTTTGAACGCTGACAACATGCTCTCCTATTAACATCACTTGAATACAACCCTATTGATTGCAGGTTTCACTTACATCAATATTTTATTACATCTGACTTACATGTAGATTGCATTGTTGGAAATGAAGGCAAGTCAGTAACATGCATCATAAAGCACTTGTCATTGTCTGTTGTTAATCATGACATGATATATTGTGAGTGACATGCGATGTATACTGAACGATTTAGTATGAGGTGGCTATACCTGGATTCAGTGCAACAGAAACCAGGCACCTGTTTTCTCTCTTCTGGTAAATTTGACTGCAGTAAAAGGCATCATGTATGAAGTGAAACATTTTTGAAAATCAGTGCAGCATTAACCAGCTTTGGTCAGTTAAGTGAATGTAATTGTGAGCTTAGATGTAAGCTTGGAAGTTCAGATGTAAGCTTGCAAGTTCACATATACACGCTGGATAAAGAATGTACATGTAGTACAGTGCAAGTGCAGACATATGACAGTCTGTACATGTGATGATGTACAGTATGTCTTGATGCCTCCAGTGTCAAGATGTACAGCACTGACAGCCTGTACATGTACGGTATGTCTTGATGTCTCCAGTGTCAAGATGTACAGCACTGACAGGTTGTACATGTACAGTATGCCTTGATGTCTCCAGTGTCAAGGTGTACAGCACTGACAGGTTGTACGTGTACAGCATGTCTTGATGACTTCAGTGTCAAGATGTACAGCACTTACAGGTTGTACATGTACATGTACAGTATGTCTTGATGTCTCCAGTGTCAAGATGTACAGCACTGACAGGTTGTACATGTACAGTATGCCTTGATGTCTCCAGTGTCAAGATGTACAGCACTGACAGGTTGTACATGTACAGTATGCCTTGATGTCTCCAGTGTCAAGATGTACAGCACTTACAGGTTGTACATGTACAGTATGTCTTGATGTCTCCAGTGTCAAGGTGTACAGCACTGACAGGTTGTACATGTACAGTATGCCTTGATGTCTCCAGTGTCAAGATGTACAGCACTGACAGGTTGTACATGTACAGTATGTCTTGATGTCTCCAGTGTCAAGATGTACAGCACTGACAGGTTGTACATGTACAGTATGTCTTGATGTCTCCAGTGTCAAGATGTACAGCACTTACAGGTTATGCATGTACAGTATGTCTTGATGTCTCCAGTGTCAAGATGTACAGCACTGACAGGTTGTACGTGTACAGCATGTCTTGATGACTTCAGTGTCAAGATGTACAGTACTGACAGCCTGTACATGTACAGCATGTGTTGATGTCTCCAGTGTCAAGATGTACAGCACTGACAGGTTGTACATGTACAGTATATCTTGATATCTCCAGTGTCAAGGTGTACAGCACTGACAGGTTTACATGTACAGTATGTCTTGATGTCTAGGATGTCAAGATGGACAGCACTAACAGGTTGTACCTGTACATTATGTCTTGATGTCTACGATGTCAAGATGGACAGCACTAACAGGTTGTACCTGTACAGTATGTCTTGATGTCTAGGATGTCAAGATGGACAGCACTAACAGGTTGTACCTGTACAGTATGTCTTGATGTCTACGATGTCAAGATGGACAGCACTAACAGGTTGTACCTGTACAGTATGTCTTGATGTCTACGATGTCAAGATGGACAGCACTAACAGGTTGTACCTGTACAGTATGTCTTGATGTCTACGATGTCAAGATGGACAGCACTAACAGGTTGTACCTGTACATGTACATACATAATATTGACACCCTGTACTTGTCTGTAATACACCAATGACTGCAGAAAGATAGTGGTTTTGGTTAGGTAAGAGAAGAGTGGAGACTTTGAAAGCGCGAAATCTCTGTCTGCCAGTTCAGACAGTAGGAGATTTTGAACTTTGAACTCTTTTATCACTAATAGTAAGGAAAACCCTAGTTTACCGTGTTACCTATCAAAAATGTTAGGCAACTATTTCTGATTACATTTACTATAACATGGGTGACAAAGAAAAGTTTGGAATTGTTGAGCTGAAGGTTTTTAAATAAAGAAACTCCTCAACAAAGGACAGGTTGTTTGTGCCTCCTTAACACAGCGAGACAGGTGATCAGTAAATTAAAGTGAACAAAATTGCCTGACATTTTTGACAAGTCACACGACACAGTTGAACTCTTTTTACGTTTTGAGACAAAAGAGCTCCAACTCCAAACTCTCCTATTGGTGATGATGGGATTATTTAGAGGTGTAAATGTGATATTGAGACTGTGGTCATGGTACAGTGGGATTATTGAGAGGTGCAAATGTGATATTGAGACTGTGGTCATGGTACAGTGGGATTATTGAGAGGTGCAAATGTGATATTGAGACTGTGGTCATGGTACAGTGGGATTATTGAGAGGTGCAAATGTGATATTGAGACTGTGGTCATGGTACAGTGGGATTATTGAGAGGTGTAAATGTGATATTGAGACTGTGGTCATGGTACAGTGGGATTATTGAGAGGTGCAAATGTGATATTGAGACTGTGGTCATGGTACAGTGGGATTATTGAGAGGTGCAAATGTGATATTGAGACTGTGGTCATGGTACAGTGGGATTATTGAGAGGTGTAAATGTGGTAATATTCCGTATCACAATGTTGATCATATCACCTTTCTTATAAGACACAAATGTTTTGACACTGGTGTAGCTCTTTAAAATGTCATGGAAGATATATCCTGACTCGTTGATTAAGTTATCTTCTTCTAAGCTCCATGGAAGAAAGTGTGTATGTATGTGTGCTTGGGTTTTAAGTCGTTGATCATAGTTTTGTATACGATGTCTTTTTGTGGCAGAGCAAGTTCATGCCGCCAAAATGCTGCCTCCATTAGAGCATCATGCTGATTACATGATTACATTGCTGGAGACTCCCCACTCAGTCACATTATGCTGATTACATGATTACATTGCTGGAGACTCCCCACTCAGTCACATCATACTGATTACATGATTACATTGCTGGAGACTCCCCACCCAGTCACATCATACTGATTACATGATTACATTGCTGAAGACTCCCCACCAGTCACATCATACTGATTACATGATTACATTGCTGGAGACTCCCCACTCAGTCACATCATACTGATTACATGATTACATTGCTGAAGACTCCCCACCCAGGCACATTATACTGACACGGTTACAACCAGCTTTGTTTCCTTGCTCAAACCTCTCAGTGCTGAGCGCCAATGGGTCAACAAGAATTACCATTTTTAAAGTCTTTTGTATAACCCGACCCCAGCACTGAAAAAAGTTATGGTACATTTAAATTGTGTGGTACACTCCTTGATTTACCATAGATGTGTGATCCAAGAGTTTACAGTTATTTTCCATACTTCTGGTACATATATATGTGACACATTCTGATACATGTGACACTTTTTATAACTAAATTTATGTTTTTCAATTCCAGAATGAAGAAAAAGTATTATTCATGGGATGAATGTCTAAATTTGAGGGAAGTGAAAGTAAGTGTTTCTTTCCTTTATATGCATGTTTAAAATTAAGTATGTTCTAAGGCCATCCTTAAAAAATCTTTGTTTGTGTAACCTGGCAGTGGGAATTTTTTTCATTTTTTATCACTATTATGGCAGAAGAAAAGAAAATGATTTTTAAAGTAATTGACATTGGGAAAGAGGTAATGAAAAAAAGGTATCATCAAAATCCCATTAAAAACTTCTAAGTACAGTCCTTATTAGAGGATCAGTCAGGTCATATCCAGTAAGCATATTTTTATTGATGGTCTAATCATAAGCCTTCCAGCTAGTATCAGTTTATTGTTATGTTTTATGACGTTACCCTGGCTGGGTAAATATTGTACAGCTGAACTAAATAATTGCACCAGGAGTAGCCCATGTTCATGTGTTAGCTACCCCAATGAATCTACTAGTATAGTTTAAGAAGTAAGTAAACACCTTTGCCCTGTAGAGAAATCTGTGCCTATTGCTGATGTATGCGCTGGTTTATTCAGTCCGTGTAGGTACCACCAGTCAGTCTGGTGTATGTATTGGTGATTATTGATTACTTAGGCAGGGAGTGGTCAGGTGTGGTTCTTCCCAGCTTACCTGTAAGGCAGCGTTCAAAGCTGACATGATTAGCCGCTCAATAGCTTAACATGACCCTTTGACAACGGCGCTGCGTGATCACAGGGCAGCTAATGAAGGACTACCAGTAGCGAAGTGCTAACAGAGGCTGGCTGGCTGGCCCAGCGGCCATTCACATATGTCACTGTTATTGTGGGTGTAGTTATATCCCAATGGTTGTGAAAAGAAATGGATCGTGGCCCTGAGTGGCAAAGATACTTGACTTTCAGTCTCTAGGAAGCATCAGATACATGTAATAGATCAGACAAGCTCACCCCGACTCCACTGTTTTGGCTAATACAGGTTTACTCATATGGCTGCATTGATCGTCTTCCATAAAGTTTCAGATATGTACCTTTCATGTAGAAAAGTTCACCAGTTACTTGCCAAAAATGTGTTGTTTTACTCAGGGCTCATTCATTTATAAACCCCAATCAAGTAAATAAATAAGTAGTTGTGAAGGCCTTCACTGTACATGCAGTAATCACACAGTGTGCAGGTTCAAGCCAAGGGACTAGGAGTGTGCTGTTAATGCCATGGTACCTCTGACAGATGGCTTATACAAGCCCCAAGTTGGTTGACAGCCACTGTGCATGTAACATTTAAGTTGAGATTAAGTTTTCTGCTGCCAAAACATCCCAATAATATGACCATAAGTATTAATTGACCTCTAGATGACAGGACTACATATAGAAGTTAAATACAAAGGATTTAGGTTTGTCTCTGAAAGTTGACATTGTAACCACTTGGTGGTGGTGATTGTGTTTACACATTGATCACTTTAATATTTTGTATGGATTATACATGTAGGTTACGAAGGACCAGAAGTTTCAAATAATTACGCGTATTTGAATAGTCTTTAATTAGTTACAAAATGTGAGGCTTGTTTGTGTTTGAATTAACTTTCAGCTGCAAAACTTGTGGTCTCAAAGTGAAATTTATCACAAATCTTGTCACTCTACATGTGTAACCTGTTCAAAACAAAACTGTTCTTGGCTAGTTCCTCTTGCATTTTGGCATCTCACAAAGTCAAAGTAAGCCTGGTGAGTTCATCTGACTGTCTGCAACATCTCAAAAACGGTTACAGTGTTAAACATCAATGTCGAGCACCACTGATAGCATTGTGACATTCTAAAAACATACAGGTTTCACTGACTGTACATTGAAAGTCCAAAATCAAATGAGATTTTTATTTGATATTTTATGCGGAATATTTCACTTTCACAACGTCGGCCTGCATTGTGGTAGAAGTGCGGAGCCTGACCAACCACAGTTTGCAGGCATACCTTTCCCTCATGACTGGAGAGGAAGCTAGCTTGAGCTAAATGAAATGTGTTAGTTGGTTGATATGTAAGAGAAAAATTAGGGGTTAATGAGACTCGCTGGGACAGCAACAGTCATGAGACAGGATTCAGTTGCTTACATGTGGTGTGGCTGAGAAGTTAGCCAGCCTCCAAGATTCCTTTATCAGCATACAATGGTTGACTGGCTCTTCCTGGAGAGCAGAACCTGCCTGTGGGTTGCTCATGCAGTTCGAGTAATACACAGACCTGATAATAGTGACGCAGAGTGGAATCAATAAGAACCATGTGGCAGTTGTCAGAACAGTGTTTATCTTCACGGTATGACTGGAAGGTCTTGTGTCTGTGAACATGTAGGAGACTGAGGACGTGTCGACCTGTGTATGCACCGGTATTGTCAGACAAGGCTATCAGGCCCTTGGACTTGTCTGTCTCCTGTATGAGTATGAGCAGTCAATAGGGAAGCTGTCCAGGGTATAGATGTCTACATGTGGTTGTGACGTCAGAACGATGGATACATTGTTGACTTTGTCTGAGCGTGCGTGTAGTGATAGGTGGGTGCGTGCACCTGCATTGCTGTACCTGCAGGCACCTAAACGTGTCAGAAGAAATGTTCTACTGCCTTTGGTCATATACCTGTAATCATCATAAAGCACATCAGGTTTGCACATTTTGCCTGATGCTGATTGTTCTGTTGATCTTTATAAGGTGTTTTGAGGTTTGTGTGGAAGGTCTAATGATGTCCTGCTCTAAATATCCATGAGTCAGCGCCAAAAGTAATATTTTATAACATTTGAAGACCTCTAAAAATCCACTTTTTAGGGGCAAAATTTTCAAGTCATTTTCCATACAAGTTGTAATGAGAATGGTACTCAAACAGGACTGCTTTAAAGTTACATGTATCATAATCCTTTGTTTCACAGACAAGAATATAAAAGTATCAGGTATATTGGGCAAAAATCATAGTTGTGCCTAGGGTGGAGGAAACACTTCTACTGAGCATTGAGTAGAGAATTATGAAGTAGTCCTGATACCTGTAGGACGTGTTTATCTTTCAACTTGTTAAGATACCATGACATTATTAAGTTTGACATATTTTATATATTCATAGTTCTCCTGTTCTCCTTTGATAATTGTAAATCTGATTGTGACAGTGTGTGCCTGTTCCTTTATGTGTGACAGTGTGTGCCTGTTCCTGTATGTGTGACAGTGTGTGCCTGTTCCTTTATGTGTGACAGTGTGTGCCTGTTCCTTTATGTGTGACAGTGTGTGCCTGTTCCTTTATGTGTGACAGTGTGTGCCTGTTCCTTTATGTGTGACAGTATGTGCCTGTTTCTTTATGTGTAATTCATGTATATAGTAATGTAACAATGCTGAACAGTTTTTCTTTTCCTTTTCAGTCTCTGCGGAAGTTAAACCATGCCAATATAGTAAAACTCAAAGAAGTGATACGAGAAAATGACCAGTTGTATTTTGTTTTTGAATACATGAAAGAAAATCTATACCAAATGATGAAGGACAGGTGGGTTTGACATACAGTCACGTATTTGTTTGTTTTTGTTTTTCTACACTTAATTTATAGCTTTGTAACACAAGAATTGGTAATGAAATATAATGTACATGTCTGGTTATTACATTTCTTTTTACATGTACTTTACGTGGCCTATTTGAAGTCTGTATAAAATACGTATATTTTCTCACCTTCTGTCATCTTGAGATAACCTTAAATCGGTGATTTCATGACATGTAGATTGTCATCACTGTGCTATGAGAACTCCTGACCGCCAGTGATTCCTACTCAGGCATCTGATCTGTCTGGATTGCTGTGTTGTACGTGTATGAATTGTCTCTATTCTGTTTTCAGGGATAAACTTTTTCCAGAATCTGTGATACGAAACATTATCTATCAGGTGTGCCAGGGAATGGCATTTATGCACAAACACGGTATGTGACAGATATTGTGTACAGATATTTACTTAGAATCAGTTTCAATGCTCCAGTTTCAAAATTATTTCAAATACAGAAATAACAACATAGTAAGGGTATATTGCAATTTTGCCTCATCTATCTTGTCATACATGTATATGAAATGAGCACCTGTATTAGAAATGGGAAAATGCTGGCCACCATCGTATAAGTGAAATATTCTTGAGTACGGCATAAAACACCAATCAAATAAATAAATAATAGAAATGAATATTGGCAAATCAAAAAGCCAAAAACAATAAGATTTCATGTCAGGCCTAACTTTACCTGGCTTGTTTACCAGGGTTTTAGATTTCACTTTTTTAACAGTAAATAAATGGTTTCACAGGAATGGATAGGAATCTGATTTTAAATTCCTGTTCTTTCATCCTCTTTCTTGATGCAGAAAGGATTTAACTGGCAACTGTATCAGAGATAAATACCTGATTCTTCAGAAAAGAACAGACCTTTATGATCACTTAAATACTCTTTGTATTCCTTGCTTCCTGACCAAAATTCTCATCGATTCCCCTTGTACACTGATTACAGGAATACTTTTGCAAATTGATTTTTGGATTTCTTTTGAAAAATGAGCACTGAATAAAGAGTTTGCCCAATGAACATAATCTGAAGTCCTGTTTACATATGAATGTGATGTAAAGATGTGTTTACATGTGAAAATAATGTAAGGCCATGTTTATATGTGATTTTAATGTAAAGCCGTGTTTACATATCAACATGATGTAGAGCAGTGTTTACATGTCAGCATGATTTAAAGCCATATTTACATGTCAGCGTAACGTAGAATCATCCTTAGACGTAATCTGTTATCTGTTGATGACTGCAGGTTTCTTCCACCGGGACATGAAGCCAGAGAATCTGTTGTGCTCAGGTCCAGATTGTGTGAAGATAGCTGACTTTGGTCTGGCCAGAGAGACAAGGTCCAGACCCCCCTACACAGACTACGTCTCCACCAGATGGTAAGAGCCTGAGTGGTCCCTGTAGTAATGGTGTCCTCCTGGTAAGCATAAGCCTCTGATGAAGTCGAATAACCTTTAGCAGGACTCAGTTTAAGCCCTTTTTCTTACCTGACTGGAAGGTAATATTTAAGTATTGAAGAACAAGTCCTTAGGTGTATACATAGGATATGGATAGACCTTCAGTATCTTTTTACTACAGTCATTAACAAGGTCACAGATGCTAATGACGATGTCACAGACACTAAACAATGAGGTCACAGACACTAAACAAGCAGGTCACACTCTAAACAATGAGGGCGCATACATTAAACAATGTGGTTGCGGACACTTAACACTGAGGTCACAGACACTAAACAAAGAGATCGCAGACACTAAACACTGATGTCACAGACTCTAAACACTGAACACTTGAATCCAACTCTTACAGAATAGATTTGACTTCCTACACCGATATATCAAGACCAGCGAAAATACTGGCTTGAATGAGACTCCACCTCATCACTTATGGTGTCTGGACCCACCGCTCTACCAACTGAGCTACCAAGCCACATGGGAACGGCTCGCATGTTAGAGCCCAGTTAGATGAAGTGAATGGTTTATTCACAAATACATACAACACTTAGAGTACTACGTACCATGTACCAAAAGACGACTCAGTGTTTCAGAGGCAATTAGTAATCATCATCAGGGAACACATCAAATAAATATGATTTCTACACTGATGTATTGAGACCATCGAAAATCTTGGCTAGAACCAGTGATACCAGCGAAAACACTGGCTTGAGCCAATCATGACCTGACATCATCAGCTCAAGCCGGTATTTTTGATGGTCTCGATATATCAGTGTAGGAAACCATATCTGTTTGATGTATTTCCTGACAATAATTGCTAATAACACCTCTCACAAGTTCAACCAGTGTCTCTGTCATACAGGGGTGGTTTACTCTGAGCCTTTCATTTTCCTCTACTCATAAAACTGGCTGAAATACTGCTAATGTGGCGTTAAGCCATGACCATTCATCCATTCATAAAACTGATTGGTTTCATATACGTAAAAAGAACCTTTCGAGGACAGCCTTGAAATAAATACTTTAAGTGATATCCTGTGTGGTATAAGCAGGTTTTGTCAGCCTTTGAAGAACATCTTAAGTCATTTTTTATAACAGTCCTTGGATCTATGTTTTTAAATGCCGTGTTGTTGTTGTTGTTCAGGTACCGTGCCCCTGAGGTGCTCCTGCGCTCCACGAACTACAGCTCTCCTATTGACATCTGGGCCATAGGCTGTATCATGGCTGAACTCTACACGTTACGACCTTTGTTCCCAGGCAGCTCAGAAATTGATGAAATATTTAAAATTTGTTCAGTCCTAGGGACTCCAAAACAGGTTTGTATTCTTTTGTATCTGTGACTTGTGATTATTATCCTAAGCTTTTTCGAAAACCAGGAAATATTAATTCCGGTCTGACCGTCTGTGACGTTTTGGTTTCCGTGCAGTGACAGGCACTGTTAGATTTTGATGAAACTTTATGTGCACTGCCAAGCTGATTTTCTGTAACCTCATATTCTGATTGGTTGAAGGTTGACACGTACTATTATCTTCTGATGTTGTAGTCGTTTGATAAAATTCTGTGTGCAGGTCAATTTGTTGGCCCCTCAAATCAGGTTTGGAATTACACTAGCTTCCTCTATACATATTTCTTACATACTGGATGTTAATTCTTTGGATCTCCTTGTGAGACCAGTTTTTACCCATTCATCTGGCCTCTTAGAAATAGGATAACTTTGGGCGTGATGTTCATGCACAATCTTAGTGTGCAGTACTCTTGAGTATAGAGTCAAAACTAGTCATGTTTAGATGGAGATTTGTAAGTGAAAAAGAAAGTCCTTCACAACTCCAGTCTAAAGTTTCATTTCAGACCTTTTTTTTTTGTTTTATGTCCCAAGAACCTGAAGAGTGATAATTTCAGAGATGTTTTACAGACATTCCTAATCAGATGATGGCGATTTCATGATGGTGTATCATTATTTCTGATAACTCCTGTACCTACGTACATGTAACACTTGATGATAGTGCCTGTACCTGTCACTCATGTTTGAGTCCTCATCTCCGTACAGGAGGACTGGGATGAGGGTTACAAGCTGGCCGCTCAGATGAACTTTCGCTGGCCGCAGTGTGTACCTACCAACCTGAAGACAATAATCCCCAATGCCAGCAATGATGCCATACAGCTGATGAAGGACATGCTGGCCTGGAACCCTCAGAAGAGACCTAGCTCTAGTCAGGTCAGTTAACTCTACTTGTTAGATGTGATATGCATTGTTATAAAGGCCATTTTGTAGGTATTCTTCTGTAATATCATCAGGAATGTATAAATTTTGATGGCTTGACTGGAATTCTTACCGTCCTGGTGCCAGTGTACAAAGCTGTCGCAGTGCATTTACCATGGTGGTGTGTCTGTTCACCGTATGTTGTCATGGACGTTATACCAGGTGCAGTTTCATTAAACAGCTTCATTAAACAGGCCCCTGGACCAGATAATCCTTTCAAATCAGCCTTAGTTTCCCTCACTCCATTCATACAAATGCTGTGTTATAAGTGAAGTATTCTTGAGAATGGCACAAGCAAATAATCAAAGGCAACTGAAAGTATTTTTGCAACAAAAAGACAGCGTTGTGGTGCAGCTGAAATGGTGTTGGTCTGATTGGAATGGTGTTGGCAAGACTGGTGCAGTGTTGATGCAGCTGAAATGGTGTTGATGCGACTGGAATGGTGTTGATCTGACTGGAATGGTGTTGATCTGATGGACCTGTCATCATGCAGTTGTAAATCAGCACTTGGGTTTTACTTCCTATTAATTGATATGCAGTACGCTCTCATCCTTTCCAGTGCCTCAGGTACTCGTATTTCCAAGTGGGACAGAATCTGGGTACACAGTCTCGCCCCCCGGCTGTATCACACCAGACCACACCTCCCTCTAACCCAGCCCGCCATGGCCCCTCCCCTGGTGGGCCTCAGTTGCGGGTCCCATCCAATACAAACAAACAGGAGAGCCAGCCAAAGTATCAGCCCAGCCAGAGGTACATGGATAATCAGGGCGGGTACAAACCCTCGGTAACTGAGCCGCTGGGCAACCGGTCCGTCCATGACAACAGGCCAGCCAATCAGCAGCACAAGGCAGGGCATTCGAACATGGTGTTACCCTCCATAGGCAGCAAACATGCCCCAAAGTATCAGGAAAATGTAAGCCAGAATCTCTTGTCGTGATACATGTCTTTCCTTTTCTCTGCTAACTTGTGCATGTACGTGGTGACATTCACACATTTCATGCTAAGATTAATGATAATTACTGTTAAAGAAAAATTAATTTTGTACTGCTATGTATTGCTATAGTGATGTTTCTGTTAAGTTCAGAAAGTGTTAAATATGAATTAAAACAAGCTTAAAAAAAATGGGTGCATATTTTTGAGGAGGTGCTCAAGCTTTGTGTGAAGACTTTGTTTACATGGAACATTGTTGTTGTTTTTTTGGGACATTGTTTACTTGAGACATCAAATAAATCATTCAGAGATATAGCAAGCTGCAGCTACCATCAGTGGTCGTTAACATGTATCTTCATCAACTCTGGCCCTTCTCTTCTCTGCAGGATCCGTTCACAGTGTCTGTATCCAAGAAGCAGAGCGGGCGGAAGCGCTGGGGTGGGGGGCTGTCAGAGACCTGGGACGATTGGGATGACCTGGACTTTGGTGTCCCACACAGCAAAAAGGCGCCGCTGGCCTCCATCAAGAAGAAAGAGAACCAACCAGAGAAGGAGAGGAAGTTCAGTCTGTTCGATGACGACGACGACTTGTTTGGGTGAGTTGTTCATCTGGATTTGGCACGAAACTGAGATGCCGAGTGCCTAAGGCGCTTGTAAAGGTTGGGTTCCCTCTGACCTTTCTGCACGTCACTCTTGGAAAACATAGAAGTAACTTGCCAAAGATCGGCGGTTTACAACGAGTACTCTGATTTATCCAACGGAGAAAAATTCTTGAGTGCGGCATTTAACAAAATGACCAAAAAAAAAATAAGTAAGTAATTAAATGGAAGTGACATAATTATGCTTTCAGTCCTTGAGTATTAACATTTTTATGATATAAGGTTGACATCGTGTAGAAAAGACACCGTAAATATCAGGTATGATTCACGTAACATAGAATGGCATATTCAGAGTGCTTCTGTTAAAGATAACTATATAGATACAGGGTGAGGTTGCACATTTTGGGGGGCAGGGTTCAGCATTCCTCTGAAAAAAGTTTAGCGGATGTTACATGAAGTTTTCGAATACGTAAGTTTGGACAAAATGCATGTAGGTATCGTCCTCAGTTGATTCTCCTGAATCAGCACTCATAGGTTTTAAATTGGCGACTGCATAAATGAAGCTGTTGTTTTTTTCTTGTGTAATGACAGGAGTTTGAACAAGAAGCCTCAAGTGCCTAAGGGGATTGTGGGTCACGGCAGAGGGACCTCAGGCAGATCATCAGGATCTGCTAAGCAACATTACCTGGGAAAAGCTAGATACCTGCCAGGTGAGAGTGGCTGACTATTGTGGGTATGTGTGGACCTGTTCAGCAGGGGAAATTTGAAGAGCAGCCACTGTCATGACTGTAACAGCATGTGCATAACATTTGAGGCCATAGCTGGGTGGGTTTCTGGGAGAGGGTGGGAACTCATTGACCACTGTGGATGTTGTGATGCCTTCTAATGTTTGGGAAGGTTCCTAACAAATGCTCCATGATGCAGGCCACAGACTCCACTGACCACTATCGCAGAAGACAAATGGAAAGATAAGCTGGTCACCTTGACATTTGTCTGACAGACAAGAGGACTGCACATCAAAATTCCATCTGTGCCATACCCTGCATTTATTGCGTTCTAAAACAGCTATCTCCTATATAAAATATCAGTAATATTCAGTACAAAACCAACTATGTAGAAAAAGTTTTACCGCTCTTCAGACATTTGAAATGACAGCCTGTCACTTATTTATGATTTGTATTCCGGGATAGAGATAAAAAGCATGCGAGGTTTAGTAGATAGGTCTGGGATGTGTTGATTTCACTTCTATACAGTATCTAAACACAGTGGAATGTATAGTGTATATGAAAACCATTAAACAGCCTGACTAACATAAAAACAAAATCACAAAAAGCCACAACTTACTTTATCTGTGTAAATCAATATCAGTAAATTCCAGCGATGAAAATTAATCATGAATTACTCTAATTTCACCCATGACAAAGAATTCTGTTGATAGTAGAAAGGTGTTTTGAAGTTTATTTTGAAGGTAGGGTGATATCCTTCAGGAAAAATGTAAGTTTCAGCTTCAAAAGCAATGTTTTATTTGCTTCTAAAAATTTATTTTTTTTAGGATGCAATTTTAGGTCGTTTACACTACTGAATACCAGTGTGTGATGTGTGTATTGTGTATTAACTTGTGACTTGTGCTCCCAGGTATAAGCGTGCGTAACAGTGCCTTAAAGACAGAGAGTCCGGAGAGTCCCGCTGCATTCTCCTCAGTCAGTAAAGCAGGCCTGGGGGGCATGGCCATGGGCAGGAATAACCTGGCACTGGGTAAGTGGCTGCACAAGTCTTCTGTTAGAGAGCTTGAATCAGTTAGCTGTGGTGAAAACAACATTGATCCTTGACCACAAACTTACAGGTTCGAATTCTGCTGTCGCTGGTTTAGTAGTATTGTTAGAGTAGGTTTGTGAGGTTCCTGCTGAAGGATGGTGGTTTTCTCCGGGGGCAATCCCATTTTCTGTGAAGTAACACGACAGCTGTCATACAAATGAAAATTCTTAAGCATTAATTTAACTCCAATAAAATAAATAAATAAAATCATTTATCAATTAAGCCCTGACAAGCTTGAGTGTAAACCAGTGTTTCACAAAATTAGGACTTTGGATCATGTTTCTTCCTTAAAATAATATTGCCCCTGACACCACATGACTATTCAGTTGTCATTGTGTACACAAGACAGGACTTCTGGAATCCAGGAATTCACAAGCCTATGTCTAAGATCTCAGATTAGGTCATGAAATGGCTGATGTTAACATTTTAGCAATGTAATTATTGCCAATGAGACATAAATAAGTCTGAGCACCAAACCCTGCATATGCATGAGCATAAGGTTATTTTTCTTGTAATTCTTAATTGGATTTGTCTGCAAACTGTTGTGCAGTTGACCAGTGTAATATTTGTAGGTATTTTAAAAAAAATGGGAAAACATGTTCAAAGACCTATTGTGAATGTGAATTTTTACCTTCTACCGCTAGTTGTCTCTTTGAATGATGTACATTGTATTCCCCCTTTTTGTTCTAGGAGGGGGAGGTTTTGGACCCAGCGCAGGTGGAGGAGCTTATGTCCCATCATTTATGAGTTCAGGGAATAAGTCAAGTGAGTACATAACACCTTATTGTTACATGTATAATGTTACTCGAGTGTGACACCCTGTGATGGGTTATTATGTCACTTCATAAATAGGAGACCTGGGATCAGTCCCAAGGACTATCCAGCATAAGTCATCAGGTATCACTTTAAGAAAACTTTGAAAAAGGATTTTTGTAACTTTTGACTTAAATCAAATTGTCTTATGACACTGAGCTAGATGTGTTTTTTTTTTCTGAAGAAAAATATGACGTACAAAGTTTTGAAAAACTGGCCCCCAAAAGGGTGTTTGGTGTAGTTCTATCCTCAGCTCATAGATCATCAACCATTGGTCAGCCCATTGTCAGTATATTTGCATACTGTGACTAAGGGATGTAATATGGCTTCAGTGTGTCCTGATGGTGCTAAGTCCCAATCAGTGACCCTTATGCTACATGGGCAGTTCAAGAATATTTAAGCTATATAAAGAAGGAAAGGTTATGGCTGGAAGGAATCCAGGAAGTGACTGGAAAAAAACAATGTTTCCTGTCATGTATGTGTCAAAGCTACTTCAGGTAAACCTGCAGCTGAGTCGATGCAGTGTCATGTCTGGTGTCTTGGGCATGATGGTTTGATTGGTGCCAGCACTTTGGCAGCATGGGCGTGCCCTGCTACATGGAGACACAAATATATCTACATTTTGAGGACTCCATGTCATCATATGACTAAAAAAATTGTTGAGTACGTTGGAAAGCCCAAGCATACATACATACATGTGTTGCTCTTGTTGTCTGTTGACAGATGCGGGATGGAAGAGGGCCCAACCTGCACCGCTCTCACTCAATAAGAACTCTGCATCACGACAACAGGTGCCAGTGCATGGCCGTACAGACTGGGCTGCCAAGTGAGTATCCATCCTGGCCACACGGTCTGTATAACTACCTGATTGTGTGGACAGCTTTTAACCCCTTGATCAAGTAACTTCAAGGTAACAGGTAAATACTTTTTACAGTGCTTTATAGTTCCTAGAAATCTGCCCAATGTTTCTGCTAAAGCCAGATATATGGAATGTTGATGTAAATGCAATTATAGAATACATGCTTATCATGTCAGGAGTGGCTCTGGTGTGTTGCATCATGTTTTATGACTTGCCTACAGGGCCTGATCTGAGATCAAAGTCTGGCCACACTCACCTGAGAAGGTTTAATGTTCAAGTGGTCCTGGATAAAGACAATATCAGACAATGTCGTTATCTAAATAATAACCTCATTAAGCCTTTCAAGATCATGTAAAACAAACCAAATATTTTAGGTACATAAAAGATGTGTTAGTATCATTTAAATTTGTTGTTCGGCGCCCAAACTTGTAGCACCCAAACTCCATGTATGGTTTTCTAAATTAGCCTGCCTTGTAGATGAGATATTAGTTGCTGCACCAGTTCTGTTACAGGCTGTATCACCATGCTGTTGTTAAGGGTTTAACACCGCCATAGCGGTGTTTGTTGTGTAACCCGATACCACTGGACCTTGTTTTGACGAGGTACAAAACAAGGTTCATTGTTATTGGGTTAAAATACCAAGACGAAGGTGTTAATGTCTATTCTACACCCAAAACTGAAGAAAATGTGGAAAAATCATCATATTTTACACTGCCGATATTTTACTACCTTTGCAAACTCATGAATTTTAGACTAATCAACAGCAAGCTTAGCCCACAGCAGCCGACCTAGATATTTCAATGACGTCCTGTGTATGAGGTCGTGTCCTATTGTTGCGTGACATGGGAATGTACAAGTTTACTATACATGTATTGTGACGTCATACTGCTGAGCTCAGATTGGAATGTCATGAAATATAATTTTTCTTTTCCCGATGTCATGGCATTTGAGTTTGAAACAGGAAAAATGTGATGACAAAAGTAATATGTATAAATTATGTGAAATAACACTTTCATTACTGAAGAAAATCCGGATAATTCAGCTCAATAAAAGCAAATCTACCAAGTATACAAGTTTAAATCATTTTATTTACGGAAATAAACAGCATGACTGAATATTATTCAGGGGGGGGGGGGGGGGTTGGGGTATACCAGCCAGTATGTTGCGTGACAAACTCGGTGTTGTTTAAAAGGTCGTCTCCATTTATTATGTATATTTGCGCACGGCCCGCAAATGGACAGCAGGCTAGAATGGTGTCGTCTAATTCATTCCTTCAATTTTTCTTTTTCTTTTGCAGGTATTTAAAATGACAAATTCTGGGGTACTCCTAGGATGCCTTTTATAACAATGTTTGAGCAAACTCCCTACACATGTGGACTGTGCTGAGAAGAAACAGAAGGGGATTCAGACAGATCTAAGATTGTGACATGGCAGAGAGGTGGATTTCCTTCTGTAAATGACACATTGTACAAAGCAGACATTGTAAATAATAACCTGCAGATGTACGGTGAAATACCCAGCGATGGGCTGTTACAGGATATCAGTGTACAAATTAGTACATTGTTCAGCATTGCCAGTACTACATCTGTGTACGAGAACATTTCTGACCAAGAATGAACTGCGGACATTATGCAGGCTATCCTGAAGTGTATGATTCTATTTTTCTATCTGTACTCTGTGAGTTCATCATTATTGTACATAACATCAGAACAAAGATCTGGAGGTTTTTTTCTTGTTCTGTCTTGTAATTTATGTGCTTTTAATCTGAGATAATTTAAGATGCTGTACCATGTTCAGTAGTAGATATTGTTATCTTTTGCCTTTGTCTGAAGTTGATCACCCTGTTACATTGTTACCAAGAAATATATTCTCATTGTTTGTTATTATATCATATAGGTAAGTCATTGTTTTTTTTTGAAAGATCTCGCATACATAATGACATTGCTGTTTATAAATACCCTGTCATTTTATTGTTTGTGTCCATAATATATACAGCTTTTACTGGAGATACTGTGTTTGTGGCTTGTGTGCTGTGCTTGGCACCGGCTGTTGCAGCTATCTGGTGTTTATCATGCATGCGTAATCTGTCCATTTTGAATTGTTCAGCCTCATGCAGCTAGATTTGAGTTTTGTCTCATTAACTCTTTCTAAATCCCGCAAAAGACTTCTGTAGAATAGGCTGTGGATTAATAGTAGCAGACATGCAATATCTTAAGTTAGATAACACAGCAGACAACTTGCATTATACTGTAACTCAGTCCACACAGTAGCAAACATGCATTGTGCTGTAACTCAGTCCACACAGCAGACACCATGCATGATACTGTAACTCAGTCCACATAGTCGCACACATGCATTAATCTGTAATTCAGTCCACACAGTAGACACCATGCATTATACTGTAACTCAGTCCACACAGTAGCAAACGTATTACACACAGGAGCAAATATGCATGATGTTACTTAGTTTACATAGTATGATACTGTAACTTAGTCCACAGAGTAGCAAATATGCATGACAGTTACTTAGTTTACATAGTCGCAAAAGTGCATAATACTGTAACTTCGTCCACACTGTAGTAAACATCCATGACACTGGTACTTAGTTTACATAGTAGCAAAACTGCATGATACTGTAACTTAGTCCACAGGGTATCAAACATGCATGACAGTGTTACTTAATGCACACACTAGCTGATATGCAATTCATTCCTATATTAACAGTGCAAAGGGCATATCTTTGTTTACTGTTGGATGAACGTACATAAATTGTAAGGCAACTATAGTGAACTATGTGATCATTCCACTACCTCCATAAACGTTAAACTTCCGTAACTTACCAGCTGTGGATTTGAACCAGCCGTCTCTGGATTTTGAGTCCTCGCTTCTAATAAGGGTAGATAATGCTTATGCACCATCATGTAATTGTTACATTTACAACCTTAAGACTTTTAACAGCTTTCAGTAAGGAAAAAACACTGGAAGCAGTCAAGGTTTCCGGTTGATCCAGTACATTTGAATTATAAGCTATAATTGTATACATATATATTACTGTAAATCTTCAACCGTTTCAACCACAAAGGCATATTTTTCAGTTGAATTTATGCATACAATTATGAAAATGACGCTAAAAATGATTTGTTGGTGGGAATAAAGATGCCAGCTTCTTAGAACTGTGCAAATTATTTCTCTATGCCCCATAGTTCTGTAAGAATGTTTAAAAACATTGGTTGCAGAAGTAACTTAAAGGGTTGAAGAATGAGGGTAAGCTTTCTTGAGTTCCCCACATAATATCAAGGCAACTCCGTTATGTAGTGGAAGAATACTTTCGATGCCTTTAGGTATTCCTGTTGTTACCCAGGTCAAACATAGTACATATTTGAAATTGTCTGCCAAGAAAGCAGTTTTTTTTGTGAAAATGTTTAAGTGGAAAATATGTGAAATGGCTGGGACATGAACATGATAACTGCACACATATGCCTCTGGATAGTCTGTGTAGAGTAAAGGTGAAATGTACTGTTGGACACCCTGTGAACGGGCTGACAAGTAGAGGCGTCTTGACTGGCATTGTCTTGGGACCAAACAGCCATTTCCATAGAACAACAGAAAACCTGATTTTAATGGGAGTTGTCATCTAATTAAGCCTTTGTTTCCAACAGTGTGTGATGATCAATGGCAACGATTGTAATATAAGGGGTTGCACATGTGCATTTGACTGCTTGTTGTTCAAGGGTAATTCATGTACATCTAATTATAAGCTTTGTATTACTATACATCTGACATTTTCAATGGCTTTCTTTGAGAGAAAGCAATAAATTTATTAATCAGACGAGTAATTGTATGGTTGTGGTTC
This sequence comes from Acanthopleura granulata, assembly GCA_016165875.1. Taxonomy (NCBI): domain Eukaryota; kingdom Metazoa; phylum Mollusca; class Polyplacophora; order Chitonida; family Chitonidae; genus Acanthopleura; species Acanthopleura granulata. The sequence continues at coordinate 5,717,585 of JABBOT010000022.1, read as the reverse complement.
ATGGGAGTAATGAACAGCTGGTGGCAAGATGACTTTTATAGGGATGCAGAATTTGTGATGATTGGCTGATGTGTGAGATAGGCTAAGTTGAAGTTTCCAGCGAAACCAGGATTGAGGTTTTAACCCAGGAATCATATCTTCACTGTCAGCCAGTTAGCATTAGTTCTGAAACCATTCAACGTAAATCACTGTAGCAAAGCTATGGCACGAGAGAACCATGCACACAGTCTAATCCAACTGTGATGGTATTTCTGCCTTCCTAAGAGGGAGTCTGTCAGCTTTGACATTTAGAGGTGACAGAGTGTGACCGAATGTGAAAAGCTTGTTTTTCATCGGCTAGGACTCCGCAAGGTGTTGGCTCAATCCCAGGCTTGAACAGCTCGGGGAATCCCCAACATATCCCCACCTTCAGTGTCCTTTGTCCATTGAAGTCTGTGGAGATGTCTTCCACCAATATGGCCTACAGCTTGCTTTGTGGGGTGAAAATGTGTGCTGTATAAGAATGGTGGTCAGATACTCGAGAGAGGCCCTTGGTGAACTCCAGGCATTCCTGTTACATATTTCAGTGAAACTTAACGTCATAGTTTTACTACAGCTCCAAATGGGAAGAACATAATGACACTACGGCTCCAAATGGGAAGAACGTAATGACACTACGGCTCCAAATAGGAACCCTGTAGTGGTACAACGCCTCCAAATGTGAATGCCGTAATGGTACTACAGCTCCAAAGCTGAATGCCGTAATGGTACTACAGCTCCAAAGCTGAATGCCGTAATGGTACTACAGCTCCCAAATATGAACACTGTAGTGGTACAACAGCTCCAAATGTGAATGCCGTAATGGTACTACAGCTCCAAAGCTGAATGCCGTAATGGTACTACAGCTCCCAAATATGAACACTGTAGTGGTACAACAGCTCCAAATGTGAATGCCGTAATGGTACTACAGCTCCAAAGCTGAATGCCATAATGGTACTACAGCTCCCAAATATGAACAATGTAATGGTACCACAGCTCCAAATGTGAACGATCTAATGGTACTACAGTTCCCAATATGAACATGGTAATCGTACTACAGCTTCAAATATGAAAACAGTCATGGTACTACAGATCCAAATATGAATGCTGTAATGGCACTACAGCTCCCAATATGTACTACAGCTCCAATGCTGAACTCTGTAATGGTACTACAGCTCCCAATATGTACTACAGCTCCAAAGCTGAACACTGTAATGGTACTACAGCTCCAACTATGAATGGTGTAATGGTACAACAGCTCCAAATATGAACACAGCAATGGTACTACAGCTCCAAATATGAACACCATAATGGTACCACAGTTCCCAATATGAACACAGTAATGGTACTATAACTCCAAATGTGAATGCAGTAATGGTGCTATAGCTCCAAATATGAATGCCGTTATGGTACTACAGCTCCAAATATGAGCACTGTAATGGCTCTACAACCCCAAATATGAACGCTGTAATAGTTCTACAGCTCCAAATATGAATGCCTTAATGGTACTACAGTTCCAAATATGAACACTCTAATGGTACTACAGTTCCAAATATGAGCTCTGTAATGCTTCTACAGCTCCAAATATGAATGATGTAATGGCACTATAGCTCAAAATATGAACACCATAGTGATACTACAGCCCCAAATATGAAGTGGTACAACAGCTCCAAATGTGAGTGCCGTAATAGTACTACAACTCCAAATATGAATGCCGTAGTGGTACTACAGCCCAAATATGAACACCATAGTGGTACTACAGCCCAAATATGAACATTGTAGTGGCACTACAGCCCAAATGTGAATGCTTTAATGGTACTAGAGGCCAAATATGAACCCCGTAATAGTAATACAGCCCAAATATGAACACCATAATGGTACTACAGCCCAAACATGAACACTGTAATGGTACTATAGCTCCAAATATGAACACTATAATTGTACTACCCTACTTCCTCAACCTTTTTGCAAATGAAAGAGGAACCATCAGTGCAATTTATGCACATTTTTAATTTGATTTTGGAGACAAAACTACATTGACTGGTTTGGCCAGTTTCAAGTCTTCACAAAAAGTATAATTTCATCAACACAGAGTAATGCCCTCAGAATATGCTTGAATGAACACCTAGCAAACATGCGAAAAGGTTGAAGAATTACACTACAGCTCCAAATATGAACACTGTAGTGGTACTACAACTCCAAATATGAATGCTGTGGTACTACAGCTCCTGGAGACACTGTGTATTTGAGTGTTATAATGAGACAAAATCCTTTGATGACCAGTTTATTCATACTTTTCCTTTGCGGTTCGTTTCTGGAATCTTTCTAGACATATGGATCTTCTTACTTTTTATGTTGATTACCATGCATTCTGATCAGCTCATTTTCAAGACAACAGATGATTTTCAACTGCATGCAGGAGTGCACACAGACTGACAGCAACCAGCTTCTCCATGGAAATATTGACATGTTACTCAAAATCTCCTCTGACTGCATCCAACAAATTATAACATCACATACACATGCATATACGAGTTGCTGGTTAGGTATATATTATTATATTATCCCATGGGATTTGCAAATTATGTAACTTCCTGAACCAAGTCAAAAGAAAAAAAAACAACAAAAAAAGCATCGTATACTCATATATTACCCACATATTTGATGTTCGGAGATTCAGATATCATGAATCTTTTCAAGGTTATACTGAACACATTAATTTTGAATGGTGTTACCTGAGCCAATCAACAAAAATGAAAATGAAAAATCCTTTGTGCCAATTCTAAGTTGAGATCTATACTCAGCTTATTCATCATGGATTATATAAGAACTACAAAGAACCTTGACAGACTGTGAGACCATTTACCTTTATTTATTGAAGGCTAATTGTCTTCCATCAGTATGGTCAGGCAGGTATATCTGTACACGGTAGACCTACAGTACATCACTGGTGAAAAAAAAAGGTTCATAAGTAACTTTCCAATACTCGGTGGTTTACCCCGGCACTCCATTTAGGCTACTCTCATAAATCTAAACACCATCTGATCATATATGTGAAAAATATTTGAGTAAATGGTATTTTAAACAAGGATCAGATTAACAAATGCAGATCAACAAAGCGAGTAGGCCCTATTCTTAAAAGGACAGAAACCGTAATTGTAAATGAAGTTATGGTTAGTGAAAAGACCATTAAAAACTACCATTTGAAATGACCTCCACTAATTTTTGCAGATTTTTTTTTTTTTTTTGGACCAAGTTAAATGCAGTCAGTTTATTGTATGGTGGGTTTTGTGAACCATTCTGATTCTATATCTTGTACACCTTTATTTTCAAGCCTGAATAAAGCTCCTGTGAACCACACTCGGTACAATGTGTGCCTGTGTATGGAAAAGCTTATATGACAGTAAAGTTCTGAAGTTTAGGACCAGAGAAAGACCAGCTTGAAGTAACTGTTGAAACACATTATCAATATGGTCCACAAAACCCACCACACAATCAAAACATATGACTGTATTTAATTTTGTGAAAAAGTCTTACTCTGTGCGAAAATTAATGAGAGTATTTTCAGAAAGTTTTTAATGATCTTTTTACTCACCATAATCTCTCTTAAGCTGCGTAAATACAAGGCCAATGTAACAGTTAAAAGTATGATTTATGTACATTTAGGTTGTCACATTGTTACAATCACGTGCACTTAATAGCAGTGCTCAACATTATTTCATTTCTTATATTTATTTTTTATTGAAGTGATTTGATTCGTGTATTTCGCACCGTACTTCAGTAAGAATTTATCACTTTACGTTTTACGTCAGCCGTCATGATGTCACTGGATGGCGAGGTGCCACAACCTTTCACCAGTTACCTGACAACCTCCTCTGTTCATTCCCAAGCCCAACCAGTGAACCCTGCCGTGGATTTGTATCTGTGATCTCACTGGTCATGCAGTCTGTCTGCACACGATGACAGTTCAGTTATTTTAGGCCCTATTACATGAAAATCATCGGAATGTATTACGTAAGGCCTGTGATATTGTAGTAAGAATTGAAGTCTTTTGTTCCGGAAATTTATACAAATCTTTCGCCTAAAATGTACAATGGAATAAAAAAAATCAATGTGTTCCTATGGCCTTTTCAACTGCATCTAATTAAAAATTAAGAAAGGTTCCCATCTGCGAGCTAGGCTTACTACGGACAATCTTTACCAGTTTTGGAGGCACACGCACTGGTAGTCAAATCAGTTTATTTATGTTATGTTGTTTTTAAAAGGCGATGTATACTCACTTAAATTTCTTGTATATATAGTTATTTATTTATTTACTTTAGCAGTTTGGGTACCACTGGGTAATTACTTGCCACGCCACTCCTTGGAAGAAATTGCACTAACATGTTTCCTCTAGTGGCCGAGAAGGCACGGTGTGATGTGCGACAGAGCACTTTTTCTCAAGCCCTGAATGAACCACTGTGTCCGTCTTTGAGGCCGACTGGACAGTGTGTAATTAAGTGCACTAAAATACACAATTGTTGTACATAAGTGAAACAATGTTTGTCTTCCGCTGAAGTTGATACGCATTTTTGAGGTAACAGAATTCAAACAAAAGTAGTCTCCCTTGGAACAGGAAAGTCACCCGAGCGTCGGACGGAAGTGACGTTATGAGCTAGGCCAAGGAACACTTGGGACTGGTGATATGGGGGAAGTTAAAGGCTATCTCGTTAACTGCTGTTTGTTGCATTGAAAGTCCCAGAAATACAACGGTCTAGAAGTCTCAGCAACGGAACTAGGTCTTTCAAAAGACCTACCATTTGAGGAAGAGCAGCAAAGCTTCTTGTTGCGACATTCGTCCGCCATTTTGCATTTTGAATGCTTGAAAGCATTGTAAAATGGCGAAAAAGACTTACGATCTGTTATTCAAATTGCTACTGATCGGCGACTCTGGTGTTGGAAAGACATGTCTTCTGTTTAGGTTTTCAGATGATGCTTTCAACACGACATTTATTTCCACGATAGGTAAGCATGATATTAAGTGTGCATATTACTTCGCAGACAAGGAAACGTCACTTGTCAAAGTTTGTCGAGTCGTCAGCAGGCTGTGTGCGGATGACTCATTGCGGGATAGCCTAGGTGTGTGACAACAACAACTTGCTTCATTCATTCCCCTCTGACACGAATCTGTCAGCAATGATTTTCCTTGACCAGTTGTAAAGTGTTACGCAAGTCACGTGCGCGTGTAAACAGTATGGTGATAAAATAGGCACTTTCATTTTCTATTTTCTGTGAAGGATCCGCAGATTTCTTTCGCTTCGGTTTGTCAGCACTATTTATTATTGTGACACATTGAGTCATTTTGACGTGTTGCATTTGGTGCCAAATGACAACAAATAAACCAAATAAGCAACAAAGTATTCATTTGTTTTCCTCAGTAAGGCAAGCAGTTCCTATAGGCTGGAGGTAAATATAAGGATGCTGGTATATTCATTCAAAGCTATTAGACAACATTCTTATCATAGCAAGACTCGTATGGATACACTGTATTTAGTCAGTTTAGGCTCTTTGGTTTTGTTTAGATCAAGGAGTTAAACATCAGTGCTTTATTTCCCATATTTCAGGTATATCAACCAGCTAGGCCAGTATCAGGGTAAAAAAACAAAAAGGGCAAACATTTGACTTGTTGTGAATATTGATACCTTTTCACATTCGCAAAAGAGATTTACATTATTGTCACAAAAGGAAAACGTTTCTAATTCCGTCACAAAAGTGAAATCCTGATCACAAATCTAATCCTATATGATGTGACTTTATTAGTTATATTTCTCACCTTACGCCATTAAAATAAACAAGCAAATCTTGTAACTGTTTATGTTAGTTTGTTGCTAGGTAAGTAACTGAGTTCAGGTTGACATGAAGGAGATGTCTGAGAGAAGGCCAATGGTACACATGCAGGACGTGAATGACAGTGAAGTAGACATAGGTTTCTACATGTTTTAGGACATGTTAAAGACTGCACAAAGGAGGTTACTAGAAATAAAAATCTGGCCATTGTCACCAGACATTTTTCATACTAATTACAAAAGTAGCTCCAAGTTTTACATTTGACTATATTGAACTGTTATATTTTAAGTTATCTGAATTGTTTCATTTTGGATGTTAAAGCTGTCTTATCAAAGAATTCTTGAAGTTTTTTTTACATAGTTTACAATTGTTTATTGGTGACCTTTGGTTCTTGGCAGACTGACAAAGCTGCTGATGTCATGATCCTGCCTATGTGTAGCTACAGATAAGTACATACTTGTAGGGGTCCACTTCATGACCTTGTGACATGATGTATTTATTTAGTTTTTATGCAGAGTACAGGTTATCAGACAAGACTGTGAGTTCTTTGTTTATTGCAAATAGGAAAAGGCAAGATTCAAAAGTACTGGTATCCTTGTGGGAGGTGGCTAACGTTGTGAGATGTTCATTGGGTTAACCTTCAGTTTATCAAGTAAAATAAATATATAAACTTCACTGGATATTACCAGAACAAATCCATGTCATTGAGTTGTAGTGAGTGGATCAGTTTGTTTGGATGCTTTCTCTGACAGGTTTACTATACTACATATGTAAACATACTCAGGATTGTAAATAATCTGTCTACATCCATTAGTCTGTATACATGTAAGTTTTAGCCAGATTAGAATGGTTCAGGTGTGGACTTGTTGAGAGAAGTTTTGAATCTAATTTGTGTGATTGGTCATTCCTTAATATTTTAGGCAGATGAGATGCATATGGCAGTTGTATTGTGGCCGCAGAATTATTGAGGATCCTTGAGTGTTTTATGGTCCTTGCAGGCCTGGATGGTTAAAATGCTGGCTCGCTAAAATCATTAGGCCCTGACTGATGAGATCGCATTCACTTCTAGGGGATAGTGGTTTTAGTGATGTTAAACATTTGATGTCACATGAAATTTTCTCTTCATGTCATGTTTTGTGCAGAACTTCTGGCTTCACCAGTATTGTGGAATAGTGTCCTGTTGTCATTGTAAATACACAGGCATGTTAATCACCAGTGCAACAGCAAAGGCTGGCTTAGGTTTTTCTCTAAGTCTGTTATTCTGTCTGTCAGTGGATCAATCAGTGTCTCTGAAAACAGGCCATTCACCTAACTAGGACCCTTGGTGCAAGACAACATGAAACATTTGACACATATTGAGTGTCTGGTATATTTAAAGCATTTTCAATTGGAATTACTATCAGACAGGGTCTTTCCTTGCAGCAACCGGTTTTCTTGCTCAGACACCAGGATTTATAAAGTTACGTACATGTATTACGTGTTTGCTCCATCACCTGCTACATACATTCACATTCACATGAGATTACTGCCCACTCATTTCACCTCAGTAATCACCAGTCTCTGAGATGAATGTCAAAGTATGATAGATGAGCAGCAGCCAAAACAATCACCTTCAGCAACAATCTGACTTAACTCAAGCACTAGCACTGATATTGAACATTAAAATTTCTTGTCATAACGCTGCCGACGCACACTGGCAGTCAGATATAATTTGACCCTCTCTATTGATTTCAGAGCTGAGTCATAATACTCTGACTTTCTCAGAACACATGTTTTTTGTGTTTACATGTATGTGAGTACACTTAAATGAAGTGTTAGAAACCTTTTTACCTATACTCAGTTATGTTTGTATCATTGCATAGGCAAGTTTATCTTTTCTGAGGGCTTACTGTTTCACCACATCATTTTTTTGTGCTGAGGTAAAATTGTGAGTTGAGAGCATTGTAATTATACACAACATGTGAGAAGTTGTATGGCCAGTTACTGTAACTTAGTGGTCAGAGATGGTAATGAAGGTGTGTCGTGGATATAGACTTGAGGATCTGTGCAGCGAGAGTGAGGAAAGCTTCCAAGAGAGCATGTGTCAACAGCATGGATTAACTGACATGTGTTACCTGTCCACTATTTAGTTAAGTTTGTCTGTGTCAGCAGACTGAGTTGTGAGACACTGATTTGACATGGCACAGGCTTTCTCCATGTGCTGATTGATCATTAACTCCATGTCTATATCAGTAGGTATGCGGTATGGATGTTGTGTTATTGTACTGTGTACTGCATGCGAGTGGGAGGGGGGAGGGGCAGATAAACATCACAAAATATTATTTTTGATGTTGGAAGTTACATTTGTCCACTAGGATATTATTGTACCTTCCAAACAAAGCCCCAGAAGAGCTCTGTATGATCAACAGAATTCTCTGAATCAGGCTAAATGAGTACTTAGCCTGACATTAAAGAAATGTGAGTCATCTGCTGTTTTCTGTATATTTGCTATATACTGGAGCAACAGTGGCTATTTGCATGTCACAATTTGTATAATTTAGGAGGGCAAACTATGTTGATGTACATGTACCGCAGACCGTGTTAATGATTGTTGTGTGAATCTCTACTATGACATATGATTTTTTACCAGATATCAAAAAATCACAAACCTTAGCCACCAGAATGGATAATTATGCTTCAGCATGAGAACTGTTTTGTATCTTCCTTGTACATTCAAAACCTTGTAAATATAACATGTTGAAAACCATGAGAATTGCATAGAAAGTGACATAAAAATGCTAAGGATTAATTGACTGAGGGAGGCATTACATCTGCTGAATCTAAATTAATTTCAGCGATAACTCGGAACAGCACTGTTATTAATAAACATGCTTACACCCGACAGTTGTCACGTAAATTTGTCACATATTTGTAAGCAGAGGCACTCAGGTAATATCTGCCAAGTCTCTAGACACATTCTATATCTGGACAAGTGCTGTAACTGTCAGATGTCATCAGTATTTCAGATATACATGCAATGTTGGTGATTTTGAAAAGTTGTATCACCACATCTAAGGCTGAATGTAATTCCTAAAATTTGCCCTCTTCATTTGTAGGCTGAGAACCACCTTGGCTTGTGCCCTTAATCTGCGAAAAAGAGAAAAAGAAAATTGCCAGTGCTTAGAACAGTACATGACGATTATATATTTTCAGAATATTAATAACAGGGGTGCTGATCAGAATTCTTTGTGTGCATGGGTTTTTACATGCAATTATTTCTTGATCCACCCTGTGGCTAGTAGGTGGGTAGCCTCTGTTCTCAACAAGGAAGTAAAGGAATTGGGTTATTGGAGTACTCTGTGTAATTCACAGAAATTTTGCTGTGTTTTTTTTTTTTGTTAAATTCTATACTGTAATTACTGTGTGGTATAGCAAGTTCAGGATATAAGAGAACATGTGCTATACTGTGACTGGTGTGTGTATACATTGTAATTACTGATGAGTTGAGTGTTCCCTCCATGCATGGCCATGCTACATTTAGACACATGATCTTCTCTTCCTGTTATATGCATGCATCCTCATGACTGATTTGGTACATGTAGGGGTTTCGCCCTACTACAGGTTATATAGCCAACACTATGCCTAGTATTGAGTAATGTTTGCATTTGGAGACAGGCCAAAACAACATAAGCTTTGGTTTTCAGATGTATTAGTCTGGAATAACACGTAAGCTGACCTGTGCAGCAATTGTTGCCATGGAATTCCAAGTTTTGCTCTGGTTCATACACATGTATGTATGACAAAATTGAAAATGCCATACAAAATTCTGTGTTTAAGAGACACAGTGTTTTTATGACTTTATAAGATCTTTTCCCATAAACTCATTGGGCAAAGTCAGATGGAAATCAAGTGGCACTATGCTTTTTTGGCTGTCAGGTTTGATTGTGGTATATAAATTGCAGTGCTGAAATGGTTTCCAACAGGAGAGCTCATTGGCATATAAATTTGTTCAATTTTTTTATCTGCTTGAAAGTAGGATAATGCTATCAACAGTTTAGCTTTTGTCTTCAGTGACTTTGTCTTCTGATTATCTGATTATGAAAACTGGTATGAAAATTCTACAAGAAGTTCTTGGTATAACCCTCCACTTGTAGTTGGCACATATAAGAAGAGTGAAACACGAACTCATGAGTGAAAACTCATAATCTCATTAACATTCTTATATGCAAGAAGGGCAGACATTAATTTCAAACCTCAGAAAATTACGAACTGAATTTTGGTCATAACCTTGCGCTGGCAGTGGTAGGTCTTATCAGAAGCATGATGTTTCACATTCTGATGATTCTTGTCTCTTCAGGGCTGCGGGTCCACATTTTTGTATATCGTTGCATGCAGAATTTGGACACATGACCAATAAGTGTAATTGTTTAGCTTCTTGGTGTATTATCAGTCTAATGATGTAACAAAGCTGCCATCAGCGATGTGGATGATTGGAGAAATAACACTGTTGTTGGGCTGGCCCATCCAAAAAGATGGTGGATTCTTCCATCTTAACTTTTGTTACATATGAAAAAGCAATATTCAGTGCAGCTTCTGAACTTTCTAAAATTTCAATTTGGGGACGAAACTAAGTTTCCTTTAATTGGCCAATTTCAGAGCTTCGCAAAAAATGTAATTTTATGCCTTCAGAATATGCATGCATAAACATTTTACAAACGTGTGAAAAGGTAGAAGAATTGCAGTAATCCTGTCTCTGTAGTGCTAACTTTTTAAGTAGGTCACAGTTTATATCATGTCTTTATTTCATTAGTCAGTTAACTACTGCTTTTGTCTTTTCAGGTATTGATTTCAAGATCAAGACAGTAGAATTAGGTGGAAAGAAAATTAAACTCCAAATATGGTAAGAATTTTTGGATGTATAGGCAATGAGAATTTCTATGAGTTCAGCCAACAGTTAAAACCAGCATTATGGTTGAACATCCTTTGATCACAGTCAACGGGCGCTAGTGCTCAATGTGATACCTGGGCGGGGCATTTTCTAGATTGTTGTTGGCTGTTTCCATTGCTCTAGGAACTTACCTGGCCTGAATAGATCAGTGATGATCACTCTTGTAGTCTTACATGTGCCTGAAATTTGGGGGCTTACATACATGTACATGTATGTACATAATTACCTGTTGGAGAGAGTTTGTCTAACTCATAATGGGGGGGAATTACCTCATGCACTCTGGTTTCCTCCTGTCATAATACTGGCTTTCAGGGTATACAGATGCAAGTGAAGAATTCTTGACAATGTCATTAAACAAGCAAGAGATTACAATATTACTCTGCACAATTTGGTTTCCTGTATGCTTACTACTGAAGCTGCAGATTCGCTCTGAAGGATTCAGAATTTATAGTGTGTTTTCTGTGGGAATCGATAAGGTACAGTGTACTACCATATGACATCTATCAGCCTTAGTTTCTTACCATGGATACAGAAGCCCATAGTGGCTCAGTTAGGTAATACAGGCATTGGATTTTAAGGCTGGCTGTCACAAAACCAAGATGAAGGTCTTAACAGACAATTTTAGCCAATGTCTGCTTAAGTGCAGATAATGAGGGTGCAGGCCAACAGGCAGGTGTAACTGGTTTGGCTGCAGCCTTAAGTCAACAGGATTGTCAGGCCCCTGGTGAAGGGCAATGGGCTACTGTCTTTACTCTAGCACTGGGGCAGGTTTCATGGAAGTTTCTTCAGTGAAATTTCACACTAAACTTCCCAAATCAAACTAAACTCTAAGCCAAGTGAATTCGTCAAAGTTTACTTAGCTCAAAACGGACATTATCCCAACGTCATCTTTTACCGTCACTTTAAGTCCACTTAAAAACAAAATAAGAGTGACCTGTGGATACAGTTGCCGAATATTAACTATTGGTTCCACGAAAAAGTTTCCTTATGCCCACAAAAGAGCATAATTTTGAGATTTTTAAACCTGCTCAAAACGTAAAAGCGAACGGCGATATAACAACAATTGAGAGACATGGACATTTTGCTGTCTAACATAAAAGAGGTCTGGAAAAGACTCATCAAACATTAACAATGAATTCGCTTTGCTAAGTTCATGTATAATTGTGTTATGGAATGCAATCTGACTTACCAAGTACACTTCGGTAAGTAAACTTAGAAGCCTAAGTGCACTTGGTCTAAGCAAACCTTCATGAAACTGGGCCCTGATCTGACAGGTCTTGTAACACATTAGCAGTAGGCTTCGTACAGTGTTACCAGCCAGAGTGGGATTTGTTGTGGACAGGATTAGGCTACAATCCCACAATCATCTATTCATCTATGATATTGTTTTGAAAATTTATTGTTGTAAGTTTGCATATACATATAGCTGCTGGGAATATGGTACATGTATGTAAGTAAATACTCCGAATTCAGCCATTATCGTGGTGTAATTTCCTAGGGCAGATGAAAGGAATAGTTCATGCACATTTTGCCCTTGAAATATTTATCGTATGTATGGTATCGTGTCCAGATGGCCCTGTTACAGGTTGTATGTTGTTGTTGTTGTTTTGTTCAGGGACACTGCAGGCCAGGAGAGATTCCACACCATCACCACTTCCTACTACAGAGGGGCCATGGGCATTATGCTGGTCTACGACATCACAAATGCCAAGACGTTTGACAATATATCCAAATGGCTGAGGAATATAGATGAGGTTTGCATATGATGTACATGTGCTTAGGGCATTAGTGAGTTATGTGTAGACAGTTAAGAACACAGAGCCTGGGACAAATTGAGTTTTACAGAATAAGTGGAAGCACAGTGTGAAAATCACCCATACTTTCACGGAGCTTTTCACCAACTAATCACCCTGCTTTACAAAGCTGGAAATGTACTACAGAATAAAATTTCATAAGGTCTTTCGCCAACAGGAAGATTTTGCATACCACAGGGTTGAGACTAGTTCCAGACAGTTGAGGAGTTGTCTACTCTTGATAGAAAGCTGGCTAGAAAGTGTGAATTGTTCAGCTTTCCGTTAATGACACAATTCCTATGAAGACAACTTTTTATTATTTTTTTTTATTGTCCATCTGCTGGGTCCAGTATTATTGCATTCTGTGCAAGCAATAAATACATCTGCATTTAATAAGATGCATGTCTTAGCTGATCTATGAAGGATTTATTTGATTCTTTAGCACTGTTTAGTTGAAAGTGCATTCATTGATGTCATCTCTTGCCATTGTAGAAGTCAATCAGTCAGATGTTACCTCACCCACAGAAACAGTTTAAGCTTCAGCTGCATAGCCTGGCTTGTAAAGATTGCTTCTAAGCTCATGAGTTCCTGCAAAAAAATAACACACGAGTCGTGCATGGTATTGAGAGGTCGATCATGTTTGTTTCTTTTCAAATACTGTACACATCCTCCTTGATTAGCTTGGCAGCTAAGATGCTTTTCGATAATAACATGGGCACACCAGATTACTTCCCATCCTCAGCCATGGAATGTGGCTCGATTTTCCTACCAGCATTGTTTTACGGGCCATTTCACCATCAGATGATTGACAAATATTGAAATGTTGGTGTTAGTAGCCTGGTCTGGGCCCTCAGGTTTCCTCCAGTCTTAGTGGAATATTAGTGCTGCATTATACACCAATTATTCACATACCCTATTTCTTCAACCTTTTCAGTCATCGCAGGAAACAATATTTCCTTATCTTCTTGAAGGACTATGGTCTAGAGAAATGATTCGCATAATTTTATGAAGCTTATACCTGTGGCGACACAAATAAATCATTTTTTGGCTACATCATATCTTTTGTCACATTATGCAAAGGGGACACAACTCTTCCTGATTATAAACCTTCAGTGTAGCCTGTCCGACTGCATTTGTGTGGTTATGTAGCGATTGTGTTAAACCATAATCAGAAAAACAGTTATAAACTGTTGATTATGCCAAAAACAACAAAAAATGTCAGCAATTATTAGGCTTTGTTTGAATTCTGCACTACGACTTCAGTTTGGAGTTAATCTGTGCTGCTGCTAAAGGCTGGCATGCTAACCCGAAGTACATCAGTGTTTGTCATGTAACATGTCTGAGGATTTGTGATTTGTTAATTCCCCCATCCGTAACACACATGCTGTAATAGTAACACTTTGACTGTTCAAAGTTTCTCCTGATATCTGTTTGACAGCCCCAACACTGGTGTTATCCACTACCAAATTCATACCCTATGCTCCATTTCGTAAGTCTGCCTCATCAAATTCTCTCCCTTTGTCTTCCATCAGTCTCCTATCTGGCCAGTTAGTCAGGAATTGGCATTGGTGACATCTGACAAAAGACCCTGTGACACTCTCTCCACAGCAACAATATTACATTTAGTGAAGAAATGTGATTTTTGGGTTTGTGAAGTCTTTGCCACATGGAGCAATTTTTCTAGCGTAAAAAATAGGACACATTGTACATGATTTGTCCCATTTAAAGATAAAAGCAGGACACTTGCAGACTGACTTCATGAATTTAGCTAAAAACTGAAAATTTAGCTGAAGAATATAGTTATTCACTTACGCCTCATTTTTCAAACGAGGCAGTAAACTGTCCCGTGGTTTGTTCAACAGAACCAAAGGTGGCAGTGTGTATTTTCGGGGCCACATCACTTGCAGCTTCCTGTAAGTGCCCCTACTTCTCCTTACTCAGCTCAGCCCTTATGTCCCCAGCCTGTTAGCCAGAAAAGGACCTGTGTGTCCAGGGCTCAGTGCTGGTACATGTACCAAAGAAGAACCCCAGGGTATTTCAGCTTCATACATGAGTGTATAATACATCAGGCAGACATTTTGGTGCTTTATTGAAATTCATGAAAACCTGAATGGCACCCATTGTTGAATTTCTGGCTAACAGCATTGCATTCCCGGCCTCCCACAACAGCATTCCAAGCAGGACCACTGTTACAGGTACATATAAGAGCTGTGTGAGGAAATTAGTATGGCCTAAGGTGTATATGTGAATGCATTTTCATATTGATATATGTCTAGGTCTTATTTGTTGCTGATTTTGAAAAATTGTCTGCTAATGTTTCTGTACGTAACCTGTGGAGAATGTACATGTTCATTACTTTACTGTAGCTGCGGATTTTGAACTGACATAGTATAAATGAAGATTCAGTGAGATGTGTAAGAACAGGACAGCTGTTTTTGCCATTCTTTACATTTTTAACTTTTTTGTCAGTCTGTTTACCTAAAGGCAGATTTTCAGGAGATGATTTGAAAGAGTATCTTAGATTTTGAGTTTTGTGTACCCTTTTGTACTGACACGCTTGTGCTTGTTGCAGATAGGCTTTGCCTTGTGTACAGTTCAGACCCAGCACATTTTCCTGTATAAAAACTGCTTGTTGAAGCCCTGCAGAACATTCTGCGACCAAATGGTCATGTGAACACTATAACCCCAGTTACTAGAGTAGATGTGGCTCTCCATAGTGATTATTTCGATGCAGAATCAGATATCTGTATTGGACTGTCAGCTAAAGCACTAGTTTCATGGCAGTCAGTCAATGTCTAGCCAATGATATGTCAGGCTCGAATCTAGTCTTGGTGATATCAACTGTGGCTTGAAATCTGGGGTTTTGTCAGGTAGCTGGCAAATTGGCAATGGGTTGCTTTCTTCTAGATCTATAAACCCTACCACTGTGCTCTGTAAGTAAAGACTTTCGAAGTGTTGGCATTTTACACCAACCAGACTAGAAAATAAATAGTATCTTCATGAAACAAATGGGTTTGGTAATACCTTAACCACATTAAGACCTCTCAGAACTAACTGCATGGAATTGATCAAAACATCCTGTTGACTTACAGTGATAGCTTGGAAGATTGTTTGTTATGATACTTTTCATAAGTATTATTAAAACATGAAATAATAATAATAAAATGCTACTAGTGTGAGTGCATGCCTGCAGTATGTGGTTTTCCTCTTGTACTATAAAACAGAGACAACCCTGCTATCTTCACCCCATGTTTTTTCCTTGAAGTCACACCATATACCAAGTCAGATTAAATAGCGAACTTCATTTAAAATTGAACAATGAAGGAAACGGCTGTCAGGATTTTCCTTGTGCTTTACATTTCGTTAGTAATACTTGCACATAGGCTTTTAATTCTAATTTTTCTATTCTGCTCTACAGCATGCAAATGAAGATGTTGAAAAAATGATCCTGGGAAATAAGTGTGACATGGAAGACAAGAGGCAGGTGTCGAAGGAGAGGGGAGATGCTGTAAGTACATACGCACCAAATCTGAAGGGGGGTGGAGGAGATCCTGTTAGTACATACGCACCAAATCTGAAGGGGGGTGGAGGAGATCCTGTAAATACATAAACACCAAATCTGGAGAGGGATGGGGGAGATGCTCTAAATGCATACAGATCAAATCTGGAGGGTGGGGGGGGGAGATGCTGTAAGTACATACAAACCAAATCTGGAAGGGGGGCGAGGGCGATGCACTAAATACATACACCATATCTGAGGGAAAGAAGGTGGGGAGCACTAGGTTGGAAGTGGGGTGGGGGTCGCTACAAGAACATACACACCTGGATGGTTGATACTGTAAGTACATATCCTATCTGAGGAAGGATGGGAGATGCTTTAAGCACAAGTACACCATATCATGGAGTGGTGAGGCAGGGGTGGGGGTGATATATGGGGGAAGGGCGTCTTCATCTGGGGGAGAGTGGAGTAGTCTGCATACCCACAGTATCTGGAGTGTTTCAGTCTAGTGGAATGAGAAATGCTGTAAACACTGTAAAGGACCTCAGATTTCGCCCAAAAAAGAGAATCTGTAGCAGCAAAGAAATGACATAAAATGTTACTTACGGAGCTGAAACTTACATTTTCCCAGTAGGATATCATCCTGCCTTTCAAACAAGCCTCACAGCGTATTTCTACAATCAATAGCTCTCAGAACACGGGAAAATTAACAGCTTTGACGTCTATGAAATTTTTAGTTCATTTAGGGTACATACTCCGAGTATCTGGGTTTCCTTCATTGTTATTGTTATTAAATGAAAACTACCTCTGCCTGGTTTCCTCCCACCGTAAAGCGGCCACCATCGAAGAATTGAAATATTCTTGAGTATGACGGAAAACTCCAATCAAAAATGAATATTAAGTTATAAAGAAATACTGTGGGCGTTGTGTAAAAGATACTCGCGACTTTGGCAATGGTGTTTTTTTTGAATGTGTGAAATTTGCCTCCTTACAGATTGCCAGAGAACACAGTATTCCATTTTTGGAAACAAGTGCAAAAGCTAACATCAATGTAGAAAGAGCATTCATGGACCTAGCACGGGCAATATTGAATAAGGTAAGACTGGGCTTGTTTGTTTGAAATCTCATAGGCTACATATACTTGTATTAACAGTTAGTTTTTTTAGGTGACAATGTGGAAAATAGTGCAAGCTATTAACAACGATACAAAAGTAATGAAAATGATATTATATTGATGGTGAAAAGAAATGTAAATTATATTATGAGAAATAGTGAAAGCTGATTCATTGTTGTGTAGAGTATATAATATATAGGAAATAACAAGCAAGGATAACTTCACGTGTACTCAAGCTGGTATACATGTCAGCAGCTGTACCTGAGATGTAGAACCTTCCCAGCTGCAGGCCACCGATGTTGTATGCTTAAAACTGACTCTGGCTGCCATCACATTAGCAGGGTTGTTGGGTATCTGAGGGATTTTCTGAGTTGTTACACACACATATATTGAAACATCGGCTAAAGAGTGATAATTAATGCTAGTTTACAAGTTCATCAACTTCTCTCTGATCTTCAGTTTTTGCTTGTTACTGCTTGTAGGGGACTCAGTGACAATAAGCAGTCAGTATGATCCTTGAGCAGTTCTCCTCAGTCAATACCACTGATCTTCCACCAATACAGAGAGCAAATCTGTATGTCACAGGTGGCAAGTTCTTCACAAACTTGCCCAAGCCTGTTGGTTTACCTGCGGCACTCCTCAAACATACATTGTTCATGATGTACACACCCTAATTCCTCAAACTTTTCGCATGTGAAAACGCAGCTTTCAGTGCAATTTATTCACGTATGTGATTTGATTTTGGAGACAAAATTACATTGGTTGTATTGGCCAGTTTCAGGGCTGCACAAGAAGTATAATTGTGTGAGTCAGCACAGAATAATGTCCTCAGAATATGCTTGAAAACATGCGAGAAGGTTGGAGAGTTACAGTACATGGAACTGACCACCATCATAAAAGTGAAAAATTCTCAAAAATGACAGTGACCAACAATCCATCAATCAATCAGTTTTGTGCTTGTGTTTTCCCTGCAGACTCCCGGCCGTGACTCTGAACCTAAAGGTGTGGACATGCACAAAGACAGTGAGAGTAAGCGGTGCTGTTAGACTGTACATAAAGAGAGTCTGTCAACCCAGGCACGTCGTTGTTGTCGTCTATACAATCTAGTTGTCTATAGTGAGAAGACTGCAGTGTGTACCACATTGTTCATCTGTACATGGCGACTGTGGACGGGGATTTTTACCACATGGTCTCGGCATCCAGGCTTAGGGAAGCCAAGACCTTTGATGTGATTCAGAGAGATCAGCTGGCACAGGGTCAGCATTGTGATTGCAAAAGCTGATTTGTTTAAAGTTAAACATTTTGCCCCCCCCCCTCTCCCCCCTGTTTTTTTTTTCTTTTTTTAAAATACCCTTCCCTTAAACTGTTTTTTGTGGATATGTTTTCATTTTTTACCATTCTGATGTGATTATCAATGCATCCTTTTATCCTGTTTATATTTGTTACATGAATAGTATAGACAAAATATTTTACTTTGTATTGGTATGATTTGTATTTTTTGCTGTTTAAATATGCAACCCATGCTTTTTGTGAAATCTTGATGCCTGTCTAAGGATTATTATCCGTATCAAATGTCCTAAGGAATATTTAACACTGAGAAACTCAAATGTTTGGGACCTCACACACATCTGATTCGTTCTCTGATGATGTATCGATACATTGATCTGAAACATGCCATTTGGCTACTCACATGTACTGTAGTTTGTCTAGATTTATAAAGGAAAAAGCAATTTATTGTTAGAAGTCTGGCATGTAACCTAGTGTAAGGAACATGTTTGTCCAAATTTTTGAAATAAATAAACACAACTCATATTTACCTAAAGTTTAATTTTATACAAGTTTCATTGTTTAGAAATGATGCAGTCAGCAGTTTATGAAGAACATGAATTTGAGGTAACTGATTAAACTTTCTTGTGATGTAAGACTGCTGTTATCTTCTCTCTTGACCCTCTTGTGCCATGTATGTATTAATTAATCCTTGTTGGCTGTATGGTAGTAAAACATCACTGATTTGGTAACCAAATACTCTTGATCACACTGTATCAGGCAGATTTCGCCTGTAATTGATGTAAATATTTGCTTTTAGTTAATGTTGGGTTATGATCAGATAGCGAACGCTTTGGATGCTTGAACATGTATGCTGTTTAGCAACAGAGCAAAACTTTTTATCATATTCTCATAACAGAGCAGTAAACATAGGGCACTGCTTCTGGTCCACAGTAATGTAACTGATGGCTTCACAGTACAGTTAACATGGGGCACTGAGAATCTGATTCATGGTAATGTAAAGGATGACCTCACAGTACTCCACAGTAAACATGGGGCATTGTGCATCTGGTCCACAGAAATGTAACTGGTGACTTCACAGTGAACACAGGGCTCTCTACATTTCTTCCATGGTAATGTAACTGGTGACTTCACAGCACAGTAAACATCGGGCATTGTTTGGTCCATGGTAATGTATCTGGTAACCCTACTGTGTAAGGCCACCAGGTTTCTGACTCTACTGTACTTTGAGGTTATTTGGGGTGTGGTACCAACATGAAAGTGCCACCCATTATAGAGCAGCTGCTGTACTGTCCAGTTTAAGGGCCTTTCTGTGAGAACAGTACCACGGTTCAAAACCATTCAGTACCATCGGCTGTGAAGTGTTCCCAGAAGGCATTCTCTTGGAGCTTTCAGTGGCTACAGTTTTTCCGAACATATTCATATCCTCAGAAATATAACATGTCTCTCTTTGTTACAGACTCAATTCCAATTGCATGTTGTTCACTCAGAGAAACTTTCTTTTTTCTTGACGGTAGCTGTGGAAACCCAATATTTAAAAGTCTTTTACATGGAGAGTTTAACGTTTGATCAGTTGTCGACAAAGGAAAGTATGTATTCCTGTGATTCCTGGAATCAGTCTATGTACATCGCTATACCTCAGCAGGATAGAATATACTTACTCTGATAACAAACATCTCTCTGTAATATGTAAAAATATATTTTTTTTGTTTTCATTTTTTTGTTTCAATTTCATCCACATGCGTGGTACATGTGCATGTATAGGTACAAATTTAATGCCATTATTTACATGTTACGAAGGTTATGAAATAGGTATTTAGATGTACATAAAACATTAAATAATTATGTTTTAAGGTGGCAGGACTGAAAATAAAGCTTTACAAATAAATATAAAAAATAGAAGAATCCTGTATATGTACGACCATTTCTTTCTAAAAGCTGTAATTTCAAGATATTTGTCAAAATATTTGCCCTTTGAAACATCCCTGGTGATGTTTCATGTTAAACAAGTTAAATCAGTAAACATATTTTTCCCATGGAGACTGACGCTATCTGTATATTTATTGTTTCTGGATTACTCTCTTTATTACTTTTCTTGATGGCTGTAGACACAATTGACACCCAGTTTCCGTTTGCAACTGAATCTTAAAAGCTGCGAAATGTTTAAAATAACAGAACCTGCTTTATGTCGAATGGATCTATGTGGTAAAATTTAGGCCTAGATTGTGTTTGGATTGAATGTTTCTTCTAGGGAACCGCATCATGACAGATGGAATTGTCACAACATGTACCATTGCCCAACAAGCACCAAAACCTGGAAATGGGGATCAGAAAATGACATGTCGGCCTTCTGTCCCGAAATGTAAAATAAAAAGCTGCCTAAATGTAACATACATACCAGAATGTAACATGAGAAGTACTAAAATGAAACAAAACAAGTACACACATGGCAAATGCCCAGTCTGTCATCAGAAGTATTGGCACAATGATGATGCACACCCGAGTATGCAGCACATGCATCTGAACATACCTGTCACCTTTAGTAACAGAATATAACAAACGCCAGAGCCTGAAACTCCGTCTGCTGCACGCAGTGTGTTGGGTTTCTGTTTTTTTGTCTGTTAGCTGTATGGCGACCATTTCTGTGTACAGGCTGCGTATCTGCAGTCTCATCATGTAAATACATGTATTCTGTTGTGTGATTGTACCAATACATCGTTAACGAAGTCATGTGCACTTGGAACTCTCTGATTAACAGAAAAATACAAAACATTCGAAAATTAATTGATCTGTCATGGATTTCACTATTAATTTTTACCCCCAAAATAATGCACAGAAAGAAAATTAATTGCAGAAGTAACTGTCCTCAGTTTTATGTTGTTTTTTTTTTGTCTTTGCTTGATTATTAAAAATGCCTTTAGTAACTGATATGTCCATCCTTGATCCCAGAGTGGCAGAATTTTTCCAGACAAGATGTTTGACATCATTCAGATGTACAGGGCTCTTACAGGGCTCACTGATTTCAGGTACGATATATCACAGTGATTAAGCACAGAAGCAGAGATAGGTGTTGCTTTACCTATGGAATAAACTCAACTGATAATTCACATATACTTGTGTTCCTTTGTTTATTCGGTTTTCTTGCAGTCTTTCTGTCTGAACGAAAAACTTTACACATGAGTTAAATAGTTCTAAGGATATAAAAAAAGATCTTCGACTTCGTGTTGGGATGCGAAATGGCAAAGTTCAGTGCCCAATCACGTAATACATGAATCAAAGACGGCAAAAATATCATTTTACTTTCCTTTGCGTGGTGCTCAGTTTGCACATATGGTTAAGGCTGTGTTTGACAATTCAGAATTTTACAATGTCAGTGCCTCTACTGCCTTGCTTGCCATTGACATACAAGACAAATTTTGTCTCATCAGCTTTACAGCATCAGTGACATATTTTTGGTTTCATAACATTGTTAAAAAACATCAGGTTGATGTATGGATCCCCATTTAAGAATATTGAGTCAGTCTAAAATTAGACATAGTTGCGATATGATTGTGGTAAGATTTGATGAAAAAGGAGACAGGTTTGGCATGGCATTATAGTGAGGCAGCACTATCAATATGTTTGCCACTGAGACATTTTTAAAGGCCTGTTACAAGAAGTGTCCAGGTATCATTGAACAGTGTATTAAGTAATATTAAGACTCGTTTTAAACTAATTGCTGACTTGGTAATGCTGTGGCTGTGTATTCGTTGTTTTGGCCATAAGGCTTCAGCACTAAATATGACATCACAGCCCACAGTGGGCTGAGGTGGTGGTCTTCCTAATGCTGGGTTAAACAAGGCACAGGACAGGTTCAAAACCAAGTTGTACGATTCCTCCTCTCACAGCTTGATAATAATGATAAGCAGTCAACGAAGCTCATGGGGCGTTAGCGCAGTCTGACATTCACTGAAGACCACTTCTCTTCCACAAAATTCGGTGTGCAACGACCGCCTCATTGGCTGAGTGGCTAGATCATCCGCCTCGAGGTCGAGTGATCTGGGATCAATCCCTGGTCGTGTTTCACCAAAGAAAGAAGAAAGAAGTGTATATGCATACTAAGTATTCCTAACTGTCATATGACGGAAATTTCATAAGTACAACAAAAACCTAAACATACATACATACATTTTGTGTGCATATCAGTATGTATATATGTCACATGTGGAAAGGTTTGTTAGTTACCTGCCAAGGGTTGGTGGTTTACTTGTACAAATGTTTTACTTATTATGGCATGACATTCATGCTGTAAAATAGGGTTGACCTTGTTAGTGTACGTTTCTGATGATGAGATGTTTGGTGTGACAGTGTACGGCCATCCCAAGTGCATGCAGTGCGCACTGACATGTTGTCTTGTTTTCTCAGTGCATGTAGGCTTCAAATTGAAACTACTTTCCCCCATCTTCACCAAACTGGCATTTTAAATTATTTCTTTGCAGACTGAATGATTCATTAGCTTCACACTAGCTGTTTTTCTACGTGAATTCTCACAATTTAAAACAGAAACTGATCCACAGAGTTTATTATCCTCTGTTCATTTCCATGCATCACAGCTGGACTCTTGCTTGACTCACTCATCGGTCCACCCTGGCCACATGTTGATCTCGCCTTTGTGTCTGGCATAAACACAGCAAGGTGAGAGATCTAAGCGCATGCTGTTAGCTTAATTTGTAGGGCCTACTAGTACCAATAAATTGCAGCACCACCCCATAATGTCCGAAAGGTTTTCATGTATCAAGACATGTGCACAGATATCACTAACATTCAGCACGCGTAGCAACTGAATGATGTTGCCTCTTTCTGTCAAATCACATAAGCTGACGTTGATCGTATGGACTTGTGTTCGGAGCAACATTGATGCAGTAAACGGGCTGGGTCAGGGGGAATAACCCTGCACGAGAACTCCTCAATGGTGGTCTGTAAACTTCTGCAGAATTAATTTACTTCCGTGTTGTATGAAATGTTTTCAGCGCTGAGTCGGACATGGTTGAGCTCACTGCGAGTCATCATCTGGGCCTCGCGATACGTTCAATCTTGGCTTTATCTACCTGCGCCGAGAAGATCTTTGACATTCATACAGAGACGGATCATGGAAGACATCAAGGGGAGAATACTAGTGTACACAATACTGGGCTGTCCTCATTGTATGAGAGCCAAAAACACGCTACATTCCCACAATCTGCCATACACGGACGTTAGCCTGGAGAAGTTCCCGCAGTGTCGTCAAGAAGTCATCGACCGCACGGGGAAGAAAACAGTCCCACAGATATTTTTCAATAATGTCCATGTCGGGGGGAATGACGATCTTCAAAAGTTGGTGAGAAATAAATGGACGTGACATTTAATGATTTAATTAGTATTTAATTAGTATTGACTAGAACAAGTGCCTGAATAGTGCAATTAAATTAAAACTGAGGTCTCTTTTCAACAATTTCTGATATTTAGCATGTTGAAAATAGACATCAACGTTGAATTGAATTGGACTAGTGCCCGAAATGGTTCTGGTATCGTGAACACAGCCACTGAGCTATATCAGTTCGGTTTATATGTAATTAATTTATATGAATTATAGACTGCTTGAGTTATTGAATGATAATTGTTAGGATTTTTGTCTTTTCCCTTTTTAAGAAAATGGCCTTGTATGCACATTGAGGGTTATATTCCACTGCCACCAGTGTCCGCCATATCATTACTGTTCTAACACACAAACATTGGTTTCTCCCACTGCCTGGTGACCCGGTGTTGTACAGTAGTCAAGTCCATTTTTCTGTCAGACCAGAAATTTAATAGCTTGGTTGACCTTACCACTGACCTTGTGAACCGCAGAAGACTACCGAGTACTGTTCACTCAGGTGCTAGAGCACGCTAGTATTGCGAGCCCTGGGTATTGATTTTCCTCGGCAATGTGCACAGGATGTAATGAAGCTATTGTTTATAGTCTGACCCGATGTTACACTGTAATAAATGAACCAGTAAAGCGCTGTTGTACAAGTCCTGATCTGAATGTATGTCAGGCCTGTGTAAGATGTAAGTTAGAATCCAGGGTGTGACTGCATATGTGCTGTTCAGTTCATGTGCATCTACAGACAACATGTTTTCCTCTTAGTCATGGTCCCCATCTCCACACAGAAATGTGTTTTGTGTGGGCTTCTTGTCACTGGTAGTCAGGTCATTCATACAGAGAGTACATCCCCACACCTATATGCTTCGTTCGGGATTGCTCTCATGTTGGGATTTGCATTAGAAATGACGCTATCACTTGATATCCCAACATCAAAGTAATCAGACTGCTGCATGCCCCCAGGTATTGTATATATGGAGTTTTGCTTCCAACACACTGTCCCTCTACAACGTCTACTCACTGGAAGAAAAATGATGTAAGGCAAGTCAGTGAGGGTAGACTGTATTGGAGAACATTTCTAATGGGAATTTAACGACTTTCTGACAGTGTTTTGTCTTCAAACTGGTCCTTATGGGTACTTCTGGCTGTGTATAGGTAATTTGTAGGACCCCTCCCAGGTGTATGTCTCCAGGCTACATGGTGAATGACTTTTACATTGCGAGCTTTGCATTGTTGTTCTTCAGAACTTCAGGTATACATGTGATGTACGTGTACATAGGCCTACATCATGCAGCGTTATCGACACGCACAGCTGATTGTCATTAGAATATAGATCTGATGCATCCATGCAAAGACACCTGTATGCACTGTGACACATGCACACAAAGACACCTGTATGCACTGTGACACATGCACACAAAGACACCTGTATGTACTGTGACACATGCACACAAAGACACATGTATGCACTGTGACACATGCACACAAAGACACCTATATGCACTGTGACACATGCTGGCTGACAATTGCAAACACTTTTTATGACAGTATTTTGTTAACAGTTCATCGTTGAAAACTCAGCAGCATATCTCATTTCAAGAGCTTGCTTATTAAGCTGTGACATTGCAAACTGGCGGCAAAAGTCAGCACCAAGTCAGTCACCATGCAAGGTTATTTCTCTCTCCTAATGTGAGAATAATGTGACAATATGGCATACATAAACTGGATTAAAATCAAAAAGTACCCCTTCCCTCCCCTCCTTTATTAAAGAAATGACTGTTAAAGAGTTTTGCAGAAGTCTATATGTTTAAAATTGGAATGAAGAGGCTGAACTGCGGTTCCCCTGACAGAGAGTATAGAAGAAAAGCTGCTGACATTTGATGGCTTCAGCTCTATCCAAAATGAAGCTGTTGTGAATAACTATACCTCAAAGACATGGATTTATTGAGAAAAGACATTTTTATCGAACAGTAGGTCGTTACTTTCTTCGCATAGTGTCTAGCCAAGGATCCACGTCTTAGGTAGCTAAGCTACCCGCCGACTTGCGTTAGCTTTTGATCTGTAGTTCTCTGTGTGATCCACATATAAAGAGGAGAGCTGCAGTTCTGTATCTAGAAGATTGTATGTTTACATTTATCTACATGCCAGTATCTTTAGGAACATCTTGACCTGTTGAGCAGGTGATGTGAGTGCTCATGTCACATGGCTGACCTGACATGCTGCTATCATGAGCGGTGTTGACACAGGTTACCTGACCCACTCATCTCCCAGGAACAATCCAGCATTAACTACATATAGGGGAGCAGAAAACATATGACACATGTACATTTCCATTAAAACATCTCAGACTTTTCTGAAAACATTTTAGTTATTATGTTTTTATATAAGTATTGTTTTTTTTTTCATTTTGATTAAAATATTTGCAGGTGTAGTTCATTCATCTTGTTTCTCTGTACCAAAACGGCATAGTCAAGTGGAGGTCACAAGACAAAGATATTTTTGTACTTGAAACATATAATACCTAGAAGTTTCTCAAGCTGATAATATATCTGAAGTATACAAAGTAGATAAGTGTAATAGTTACAGCATTGACTAACATAGTTGCCTGAATGATACACATGAATACTTGAACATGGGTCAGCCTGTACAGTGCAGACCAGGAGATTTTCACACTGGCTTTCTTGCACCAGGCGCATGAAATTTCAAATTTTGTGCATATTTTTTTCTTTTCTCGTGTTAAACATAGGGGAAACTTAAAATAGATGGGTGTCCATCTATCTGTCTATCCTCTGGTCTGCTAATGCAGACAGTTCTGAATTGCACAGGCTTTGTACTGGAGACTTTCATTATGCAAAAAGTACATACTGGTAAACCTAGTTTTTGCACTTATCAGATATTTGTTCATTTTTTTTTTAATGCTTTTTGTGAAATGACTTCCTCATAAAATGACTATGTAGGACGTCTCTGTGCTTAGTTGTCTGCTCCTCAAACATGTACATATGCACAGTATGTGGATTTTTTCAAATTTTAGGGTTTGAACTACATAGTGTGTTTCCTTGGTACTTCATGCCAGTAGGCTTCATGGAAAAGTTCACAAAATCCTGTCAGATAAATACCTTTACTGGTATTTTCTTGCCACATTGCACTTGAATTAACAGTCAGATAAGTATATGCATGTACCTAATCAAACTTGATTCCATGCTCTATTCTGGCTCATGCTTCAGCAACGTGAACAAGGACAGTGCTCATTTGCATTTCCAAGAACTACGCTCCTTTTCCACAGCACCATTATGTGACCTAGACCTCTGTTTGTACTTTACTTCCCTGACAGGTTGAAGACAAGGTGAGGTTTCAGGAGCTGGTTGAGCATGTGCGTCATAATGAGCCCCCGGCTGACGCCCCGGCCCCCCCGGACCCCTCAACAGCTGTCAAGGATGCAGGTACGTCGCAGTGTCTAGTCGGCTAATCACAGACATTTCTACCTGGTTATTTGTTAGTTTGAATGATCTCCAGTGCTGCACTCGAGCAGCATAATTACAGGGTGAATATATACAACAAATGACTTAAAATTTCGTCCCCAAAATGTGTAATATTAGAGGCAAATAAATGTCATAAAATATTACTTTCTTTGCTGAAACTTACATTTTCTTCAGTAGGATATCATACTACCTTTCAAATATGCTTCAAAGCAAACTTTCAAGGATCCATAAAACCTTAAGAATAAGGCAACAACTGCGGAGTTGTCATGGGCAGAAGTTTAGGCCATTTACCATATTTGTTAATGTATTTATTTCCCTGGGGCTTAGAGTGTACTAAAGTAAGTGTATATATCACTTAAAGTGAACACTAACAGCATGGTCAGTTTCATGGGTGTAGAAAACTGGATGGGGAGAAGTAAACCATTTGCCTTTGGCAAGTAACTGACATACTTTCTCATGTATGTGACATATATTGTCACCCACAATATGAGCTCAGTGAATTGAACATGAACATTCATGCAAGCACTGTCAACTGCTTGCTACCATCAAGGCCCCAAAACAAGTGGAGTGTGAGGCAATCTTCTTCTTCTGTTTTAATACATGTGTGAATATTGATGTTCCTTCAGACACAGCTGGCTTTACCTGTGAACTGGATGAATATGCCCAGTTAGTGAAGGAGATAGAAAGCAGTGGCATCATCAAGGATCATCGCAAAGGCTTGAAGACTTACAAAAACTGCTTCACTGGGAAAGACTTCATTGACTGGGTGGAGAAAAACAAAGGTTTAGGTAAGATACCAGGCTGTAACTTACATAGATCATTATTGGGATTTAAATCCACATGATTCAATAAAGAATGGTTTACCTCTGGCCTGACATATCTGCGTTATTTTGTATTACTTTTTGTCATGTCAGTATTGTATTATATGCAGTCACAGGCAGATGTACCCAATACTTCGGGCATGCAGAGTTTGTCTCCTTTATGGCTCCAAATCACTAAACACAGTAGTTGTTTCTAGGTAATATAAGTATGGGTTCGTACATCATTTAATTTGCCTGCACAATGCTGATTAGTTTAGATGTATATACTTAACCCACAGTAATGGGAGGATTACTAAATAACTAAGTCTCCATGCCGTGACTGGGTGAGTTGTTATGGCAGGTGTCTGTATTGTTCAGATCCAAATCTGTCAGACATTGCGGGATGCTCTGGAGAAGACTCAGACAACTTACTGTAAACTACCTAACATTTAAGCCATGACTAAAATAAAGTTTCCCATTTCACGTTGTTTTTAAGACTTGTATTCGTCTTCAAAATGTGTTTTGAGGTTTATGTGGAAGATAGGATAGCATCACAAGTAATATTTTGACATTTATTTTCCTGTAAATATGCAGTTTTAGGGGTGAAATTTTAGGTCATTTACAGTATTAAAGTAATTTAAAAAATGGAGCAGGGTGATGAAGGAAGTAAAAGAAGAAAGGAGAGAAAAATTTTCCTTTTTTGTTTTGGCACAGACCGTGAAAGAGGACAGGAAATGGGTCAGGAATTGATCACCCAGCACTTTGGCCATAACCTGAAGTCCACCCAGGAGTTTGAGGACTCGGCAGGCGTGTTCTACAGACTGCTACAAGATGACGAGTGCAGCGCCCTAAACGCTGGTCCGTTCTCCGAGTGTGAACCCAGACCAGGTATGATCCTTGTGCTGTCCGTGAGTTTCCAGTGGAATAAGCGAGGCCTAATTTTACTACATGTTCACATCTGAGTATTACAAGTCTAATGTTCCACAGCATGAGGTACCGGCTGAATTACATATAAGATATTTACAATCCTCTAAATGTACCTTAAAGCAGAACTTATGTATCAGGGTTTTATAAAAGAGGGCCTTGCATGTGTTGAACTCATTTATTGTGATGGTGAACTTAAGACATACTTTATTAGTTACCTGGTTTAATACAAGTTGACAAGATGCAGAAATATGTAGGGTCAGTAACCCTCATGTGGAGCAAGACCATATAAGAGCTAGGGTCAGTAACCCTCATATGGAGCAAGAGCATATAAGAGCTAGGGTCAGTAACCCTCATATGGAGCAAGAGCATATAAGAGCTAGGGTCAGTAACCCTTATATGGAGCAAGAGCATATAAGAGCTAGGGTCAGTAACCCTCATATGGAGCAAGACCATATAAGAGCTACAAACCCCATGTATTTCTCTGTCTTGAGTAGCTGTAGCTCCTGCAAAGACCCATCAGTTCAGCAAAGATGTAATGGCGAATCGCTTTAGTGACATCATTGTTTTCTCCACATGATCATTGTGTTATATGGTATAGATGTCCCCCACATGATCATTGTGTTATATGGTATAGATGTCCCCCACATGATCATTGTATTATATGGTATAGATGTCCCCCACATGATCATTGTGTTATATGGTATAGATGTCCCCCAAATGACCATTGTATTGTATGGTATAGATTTCCCCCCACATGATCATTGTTATATGGTATAGATGCCCCCCACATGATCATTGTTTTATATGGTATAGATGTCCCCTACATGATCATTGTGTTATATGGTATAGATGTCCCCCACATGATCATTGTGTTATATGGCATAGATGTCTCCCACATGATCATTGTTTTATATGGTATGGATGTCCCCAACATGATCATTGTGTTATATGGCATAGATGTCCCCCACATGATCATTGTGTTACATGGTATAGATGTCTCCCACATGATCATTGTTATATGGTATAGATGTCCCCCACATGATCATTGTGTTGTATGGTATAGATGTCCCCCACATGATCATTGTTATATGGTATAGATGTCCCCCACATGATCATTGTGTTATATGGTATAGATGTCCCTAACATGATCATTGGGTTATATGGTATAGATGTCCCCCACATGATCATTGTGTTATATGGTATAGATGTCCCCCACATGATTATTATGTTATATGGTATAGATGTCCTCCACATGATCATTGCTCTCCACTGAAACCTGGAGTATTTTACCTGATGAGGAAAAAGGATAATTACCTGGAAGACATATTTAGCTCTTAACAAATGAATATAAGTTATATTTCTCCCAGGTAGTATCTACTGCTCTGCATCAAAAAGCTACACAGTGTGATATATATGTCTGTGCTGAGTTCAGTTTTGCCTGTGTATGCAGTTGTTACAGAATTTAAGTCAAGTTCTTTATCATTGGAACAAGTTTACTGATTGCTATTAAAGTTTTTGATTGACATGGTCATATCTCATTTTTACTGTATATAATTATGTTTCTCTTTTGCCAGTGAGTGAACTGGGAGAGGAAATCCGGAAACTGATTTTGAAAATTTACAATGCTTTCCTCAGTGAAGATGGCAAGGTGAGAGTTCTATACAGACATCATGTAATTCATCCATGTTAGTTATGATGCTTATGTTTTATTAAGAAATTTACATACACTTCTGTATTACATGTAGTTCTTGCATTTCTGTAATTTGCTCTTATCTTGAAAACTTGTTTGAGAAGAATAATGAAACCCACAGGTTACTTTGTATCTGGGAGGCCTCCAATCTGTTTTGAAAACATCCCTGTCCTTGCATGCATAAGTTTTGCATATTTAATGCATTCCTTAATTCTCAACATATGTTAATAGTGTTCTAAATATTGACAGGTTTTTATAAAATTTGTTGTTTAGGCTTGTTTTGTGGCCCCTCAGATGGAGTTTCAAAACCATTCATATCTGCACATGAGTTTTGCATATTTAATAATTCCCCGGAATCTGATTGGTGTTTGTTTTATTTCCATGCAACATGTAGAACAGCCCTAAATATTGTCTGAGTTTGGTAAAATTTTGTGTGAAGTTATACTTTGTGGAACCTGCAATGAAGTCTAATGATCTACTTCATTCTGGTTGGTTGTGTTTTCTGTACTATAACTACTCAAAATATTGCCCTGAGTTCGATCAAATTTTGTTTTAAAGTTCACATCAAAGAAAACATGATACTCACAAGTTTTGTGGCTCATCTTATTGTAATGAACAGTAACGCTGTTCTCACAGACCATGGCTTCATTCCATCTCTTCAGAAAGTCAACTATTCTGGCATAGCCAATAGTTCAGAATTTGACACGTATGTGCGACTGACCCGTGAACTTCATCGGGTGAAAATTGAAGATGCAACAGTGGAGGACAAGCTGTCTTTCTTCATCAACATTTATAATGCCTTGGTTATCCATGCCAACGTGGTGCGGGGGCCCCCTGTCAACCTCTGGCAGCGATACAAGGTGAGGGTTACATGCTTGCTCACATGTACTGAAGGGCTTACTTCACTAAATGAACACAGAGCACTTCTTCCATGGTAACAGTATTATCGGTATTGAAGATTACTTAAATTCACTTTCTAAATGACGTTTCCCAAACTTCTTATATTTTCTGAGTTATTTTCATACTTACATGTACATCTTCAGGGCTTGCAAAATCACCAGCCAGATGTGCCAGGACTAGAAATTTTGTCGGGTACCAGAAATGTGACATGAGCTGCCCGATGATGTGGCAGAAATTTCAGCAGTGAAAGCTAAAGTTGTGCCATTTTTCATTTCACTCGAAGCTTTACTCAAACCATAATGGTTTCTTCCCACCATAATGCTGGCCGCCGTTGTATAAGTGAAATGTTCTTGAGTGCGGCGTAAAACAACAATCAAAGGAATACAATAAATCAAACCATATTGACATAGTCTCCTCCTGACTGAAAACTAAATCGCGGAATCAATTAGAGTCAAGGTTGGTCGCCACCATGTCATTCTATGTTGTCCAACAATATGAGCTATGTATGAGTTAGCGCATCTGGCTACTCCAGTATTTTGAGTATTCTCGTGACGTAACTTGTCTCTGTGAGATTGCAAATGTACATGCGCACAAGCAGTGGAACTGGCAAATATGAGCACTTTACCATCACAGACCAGCGTGATCGTTTTTGACAGCTGTTAATGGATCTCTGAAAATACATCACTGAAGCTACACCCAGCCAACCCAGAGCGGCACTGAGGCGACCAACCAAGGGGAAAACCAGTAAATGTGGCTACATAGAGTCTTGGAATAAAGAAATTCCTGTGGTTTGGAAATGACCTAGAAAATAAAACAGCATTTGTTGCATGGTCCAAAATTTCCATTGTCAACAATTCGCTTTTACATTGCAACTTATAATTATCGGAAGGACCCAATTTTGACTCACAACAACGAAAAGTGTGTAAAGGCCAACGCACCTGCAGAGATCCCAGTAGAAGCTGCCTTGGCAACACTGTAGTTGCTAAAAAGAACAAACCACCCTTTGATGTCCTCACAAAACTTTTTAGGACAGCTTATTATGTTGCTAGAGAAAAACTGTCATTAGTAAAGTCTTTGTGAAGTGAAAAAAAATAAAGAAATAAAAATAAAACCAGATAGATACTTGTAGCATATGTACTGGCTATGAACGAAC
Source organism: Acanthopleura granulata (assembly GCA_016165875.1). Classification (NCBI taxonomy): domain Eukaryota; kingdom Metazoa; phylum Mollusca; class Polyplacophora; order Chitonida; family Chitonidae; genus Acanthopleura; species Acanthopleura granulata. Next base: position 5,684,792 of record JABBOT010000022.1, on the reverse strand, counting down.
AGACTGGCAGTAACGTATAGTTTTCTGTTAAATGTTAAAACACAATAGTAGAGGATGTTGGGCACATTTAGCACATTCCCACACAATGGTTGGGATAAACTTTATGAACTTTATTATTTCAAAGATGTGCAATATTGAAATATACATGTAGTTAAAATGTACCCGAATCATATTAAATTTCCTTTGTTTTAACAAATACATGCACATTGTGGACTTCGTTGACTTAATTTGAACTAGCAGAAATTTTTCAGGGTGTTAAAGTCTCAAGGTAGCCTGCCCAAAGGGCTACCAGAGATTTGAAAATTTTGCGAGCCATGATCTCCATCTATTTATATTTGCATTTAAATGAGTTCTTTTTACAACCTATGTTTTTCTTTTCAGTTTTTCAACACTGTCAGGTACATCATTGGGGGATACCCATACTCTCTTCAGGACATAGAAAATGGGGTTCTCCGAGGAAACCGAAAGGGAGTGGGTAAGTTTGATAGATAGTAGTGTAGGTAGGTTTATTGTGTAACTGTGCACATAACAATGGTACATGTATGAAACTTCAATAGGAGTGTGGGCAACTGTTCATGCTGTAGCAGTGTGGGAAACTTACATGTAACAGCATGGGAAACTTTATATAACAGGATGGGCAACATTAGATAACAATGTGGGCAATGCCATGTAGCAGTGAGAGAATCAGGAGTGAGAGAATCGCCATGTAGCAGTGAGAGAATCGCCATGTAGCAGTGAGAGAATCGCCATCTAGGAGTGAGAGAATCGCCATGTAGCAGTGAGAGAATCGCCATGTAGCAGTGAGAGAATCGCCATGTATGAGTGCAGGATTTCATAGAATTTATTTTTCCACCAATCGACCACTACTTTCAGGGTGAAATTGAGTTCCTGTTTCAACTGTAATTGAATATTTTTGTACATAACAATTCCTCATTGACTGGAGTAATTATAAGTGACTACAAATGAACTCAAGGTGGTCTTTGAACTGTGTGATAATACTAATTGATAACAGGTGCAAATTGTAGTTGTCGTTATTTCAAGCTTCCACACACAAACAATGTTGAGGTTTGTGAAGACCTGTCCAGAAGCTGACAACCAAGATATTTGGGACCAAAACTCAGTTGCAGTTGTTGTTGACATCACTTTCAACGATATTTCAGTCTTGAGTCATGATACAGTGCTGGTGTCATAATGGATTAAGGAAATTGTGGCTGTAATTCTCAGTCAGTGGAAAGGCATGTAAAAAATAATGAACTTCAAAGGTTGGGGGAAAAGCACAAAAACACAATGACATACAAACAAAGAAGAGTTGAGACAGAGTGTAGGTAATTAATAATTGTGAAGTCTGTTACAGGAGAATAATAATGAATGTAGATGAAGGTTTTCTTAACCATCTAAATTTTCTTGGAAGTATTTTTCTTACTTCTGAAAATAAACATTTCAGTTATTAGCAACAGTTTAAAAATTTGACATTTCTGATAATGGTTAATGTGAAGGAACTTGAAACCCAAACTGACAAGTTACAGGTCACATAAAATTTGCCGTGAAAATCAATGCTGGTAAATCTGAAAATAAGACTCTCTTACCCGGATGATGCAATTTTATTACCTTAAAATAAAGAGGCTACAGATTTAGAGAGATTAAGTACACTTCTGTGGTATGTACCAATGACGAATAGGTTGTCACTCTTTCCACGACAATTACCACAGGATCTCAATGGCTTCAGTTTGTGTCAGGGAAACAATCTTATGGCCATGAACAAAAGAAAACATTCATTTAAAACGAATGGAGGTGGGAAAAATTGTTTCGCATTTGCACATGTTAGTGGCGCTTACGTGTAGGTGGCCCACCCATAACAAATGAGATAAATTCCAGAAAAAAATCCTTGTACCCATAAAAGTTTTGTTGAGTAATTTTGAGGATTTAGCTCTTTTTATCCCCAGCTATTTGTGGGCGGCACTGTAGGCCATCTATGGAAAAAAAAAAAAAAAACTGATTCAATTTTTTGGTCACAGACATCAAAATTTTAGTCACATATGCGACAAGTTAGTCATCAACTTTAAGCCCTGATTTCTTTTACAGCTGTAAGCCATCTTTCAAAGTTTACAAGATCAAAACCGAAAACTATGAGGGCAAGCTATGTGCATTGAAAGTTGCTAAAGTTATATGTATGAGTGCCACCTGGCATCAGGGAGGGCAAATCAGCCAGACTGCGTTCACTCACAGTCAGTCTCATTACAATAAATTCTAAAACAGAACTACCTGGAACCTTAGAAGTAGGTCAAGTTTGTTCACGAGGCTTAGTTAAGACCAAAAAAGCTTGTTTTTCATCATGTTCAATTTTACATGTCCCCTGATGCAAAAAAAAAAAGCCTTCTCAAGTCTAAATTGACACTTGGCCATGGAGAGTTCTGTACAAGGGAGATAACTTCTCTGGGATTTTTGAGGCGTTCAAATTGATTTTAAGTAAAATTTTGAATATTTCTTTCCAACAACAACATAAATTGAATAAATATCACCATGTATTGAGTTTTTTATTCAACTGACCAACCGAATACAGGTTTATACCAAAAACAACATAAACTGAATAAATATAACCATGTATTGAGTTTTTTTATTCAGTTGACCAAATGAATACCCGTTTATACCAAAAACAACATAAATAAGGGAGACAGTATGTAGCAGTGTGAGAAACTTCATGTTATTTATTTATTTGATTGGGGTTTTGCGCCGTAGTCAAGAATATTTCACTTATACGACGACGACCAGCATTATGGTGGGAGGAAACTAGGCAAGCCCAAGCTGGACTTGAACTCACAGCCACAGCATTGGTGAGAAGCACTGGGTCATTACGCCGCTCTGGCGTGCTAACCCCCTGAAACTTTATGTAGCAGTGTGGGTAACTTTATGTAGCAATATGAGAAACTTCATGTAGCAGTGTCAGAAACTTTATGTAGTAGTTTGGGAAACTTTGTACAGCAGTGTAAAAAATTTTGTGTAAAAGTTCGGCAAACTTTATATAATAGTGTAGCAATCTGTATGTAACTATAGGCTCAAGGTTTGTGTAGGACTACACCAACACGTATGTAGTAGACTATAAATGTGTGGTACAAAATACCCTGTAGGTTTATTTGGTATATTTCTTGAAGTATATGGAGCCATGTCCACTTCATAGATAAAGTGACATGGGTGAAATAATCTACATATATGTACTATATCACACTGGATGTTTTCTTACAACCATGCATTTAGCATTTTTATTTAGTACACAGGACATCATTCCATAGATAATAGAAAGGGATAACTAAAACTATTAAAATCACCATGGAATAAATAAAGAATCCTGAAGAAAGCCAGTAAACATCAAATTGTGTTATGGACAGGTACAGTTATGTATGGTTGAAAGAAGTTCAAAAAAAATGTTTCCAGTGTAACAAATCGTGTAGGAATCTGACCAGCATAAATGGTTGTATGTGTATTTTCAGGTATGCTGTTTCGCCCTTTCTCCAAATCTGATCCTCGGATGAAGGTTGCCCTTAGCCAAGCAGAGCCTCTGATACATTTTGCCTTGGTGTGTGGGGCAAAAAGTTGCCCTCCAATCAAAACGTACTCAGCAGAGGTAAACGGTATTGTATTTTGTTTATAAGTACACTTTAAGCTTGATCTGCATGCAAAATCTGTCATAGGTGGAAAAGTCGGTTTGTTAGATGCCAAAGTGTGTTTGTTGTGTTGGTTTCGTAGTTGTGTTGCGCAGTCTTGCATTGTGGAATCTCAGACAAGTTTTAAAGTCAGTTCGTCGCATATGTATTCACTGAATTCAATGATTCTCAGTTATTTTGATTGTTGGTTTCTGTGTGATAAATTCAAATCTTGCCCAATTTTGACAAAAGATTTTTCTGATTCATTATATATATTATGTTATCTAAATTAGATCAGATTCAAAAATCAGCTTGATCCATGTGTTGCATCTTCAGCATGGGATAAAAATTCTCTGAGTTTGTTTGTTGTTGTGTGCATCCCACGATGTTGACCGTGGGCAAGTTCCAGGCTTTTCTCAAGGAAAAACATCACTCTGATTTTAGGGTATATATGACCAACTGTCACTGGCGGCAGAGGCTTTCCTGGAAGGGGAAGATGGCTGTCATGTTGATGTCGCCAAAAAAGAAGTCAAAATTTCCATGATATTTAAGTGGTACAGGGAAGACTTTGGAGAAAACAATCAACAGGTTAGTGCGGTATTATAACTACTGAGATGGCAGGATTTTTAAGAGGCATTTTACTTTATTTTAACATGGATTCTAGGGAGAACTGAACTTTGCTACTTTAATTCTCCTGATTTTTGGGACTTGAGGTCTCCTTGTTTTAACCAGTATACATGTACCATATACTATGACAATTTACGACCAAGGACCAACACCTTAATGGTCACATAACTCATCGGCTGGCAGCGAGGTTGATCACAGCAGGCACGCAGCTGACAGTTCCAGGAGCCTCTGCCAGTGACGGAGGGCCCCTCCAATCAAAGAGACGGCATAATTAAGCTGAGAGAATTCCACACCAGAGACTAATTATAGCTGTGTTTTATATTATTTTTCGTAAGTGGCATGGGGCCTTTTGAAATATATATGGGATTACTGTTATAGCCATGTGGCATTCGCCATGTTGTCTTTTTTTTTCCAAATGAGATTCTGTCCTTGTTACCCGGTGGCACATCCGAAAAAATAGGTTGCTCGTCAGTTGAACTTGGTCATTACGTGATGTGTTCTTTGTTTTCACAGTGTTATCAAGTACACTGGTGTGTTTATATAGCTGGTTGCAGGTTTAGGAAACTGATTCGTGTAACATAACCGCGGAGAAGTTGGTGAAAACACACGATGGCTCATTTGATGAAGGCCAAAAAAAAAAAAAAATCGGGAAATCACATTACGAAGGTGATGGCATTTTCAGACAACCTGTTTTTCCTCAATAACAGACGCACAAATGCACACACATTAACATTGTTAAACATGTACCTGCATAAAGGGTGTACTGTCTTGCGATTCCACGTGTACAGATAGGCCGTGGACTTGGGGTGTTATTTTAAAATTCGGACATTTATTGCATCCCAAGTCCATCACCCTTTGTTAACAAAATCGCTGCAGATCTCCGAACTCGAAGTGGCACTTCAACTCACCCTTTTTTGCCCATTTCTATGTCACTTTGCAGTTGAATCTCGTATCCTGTCTTCGTAATTTACTACCTTCACGAATGAAACTAATTAACTGTAAGCCTTGTGGTCAGATTAGCTGTGAGAACTTTAAACGGCTCACCAGTGGGAACCATTTTGAGAAGTCAACTCTTGGCTCTGAAATGTGAGGCCGTTCTAGTATCGAAAACATCTTGAAAACTATGACGTTTTCGTTGTAGTTTCCACTTCATTGTTCTCCTTATATGACACAGGGGCATAAAAATTCTTCGTTTTAGTCAGTTTTGAATACAGGTAAGGTTGCGTGACACGAGCGCGGACCTCATCGAGAGCAGTTCCATCAAATTCGAGATCTATTTTACCGACCAGTTAAAGCTCTTGAATATATTCAGGCTTTTTCTGAGCGCATGCAAAACCATCCTTATCCACTTCATACTTAATAGACGGAAGTCCCCATTTTTCAGCTTACTGCGTCTTCACCATTTATATCAGGAACGGTGTGTTCCTACCAGTACTTTCTAAAAATAGCCAGAGCGGGTGAGGAACTGTTGCGGCCAGTGCATCCGTTTTCAAGCCATTTCATTATTGTGTGTGTGTGTGTCTCGTGACCCCTTCGACCAGCAAAAATTCCGCAGCAGCTCATTCACATCATATCTCGCAAATAACGGCGGCCTTTACGATGTCTTTTGTCCAATGCCGTCGCTATTTGAAAGGGCTAACTATTGAGTGCAGAATCAGTTCATGAAAGAAAATACGATCAGATGTCGAGAAGGGGGGTGGGAAATTCCTTGTGAGTACACCTTCACCGGTAACAGGCTTTATACTGGGAAGTTAGACAGCCTGATTAACAGAGCTCGAAGAGAGCAAGCTGTGGCACGACAAGAGAATCTACAGTAAATGAACAACAATGACGACCACTACCGAACGCCTCTTTTTCAGAGGCAACAGTTATGTTGAAGCGGAATTGTCTGATTAAGCACATTCAGTTACAGACGTACATGACTGTATGAATCTTCAAGCAATCAGTCGACTTTCGGAAATACATGCTGCGCAATCCATAGGAAATGTTTTTATAGGTTATTACTAGTCCTACATGAATTCCGCTGTTGCTCCGATATTTGGATGTTGCTATATCGGTTGAGGCATACAACTGTCCATTTAATTTCCGCGGAGTAGTGCCAGAGGTCACTTATCTTATGTCTCCTGCCAAGGCCAGACACTTGCAAACATGCGCACTGCAATTTCGGCGGTCTCACTGTCATTATTTAGGAGCTGACCGGCCTACAAGCTCATCGCTCCTTGTTAAAACAAAAACGACGCCATGTTTTATGGTTACGTACAACAAACGGAAGTGCCGCCATAAGCATGGCGTCGATGAGCTTGAAGGCCGATCAGCTCTTAAATAATGAAGGTGAGACCGCCGAAATTGTAGCACGCACGTTTGCGAGAGTCTGCACTTTGGCAAGAGACAAAGATAAATGGCTGAGTTGGGAGGTGGCTGAGTTGGGAGGCGGCAGATCTCTGGCACTATTCCCCAAAAATTAAATGGAAGGTTGTATGACTTCACCGGTATAGCTACATCCAAATATCGGAGTGATGGTGGAGTTCATGTAGGACTAGATTATTACCGAGGCCAGGATTGCCCGTAGGAGGCATATGGCCTGTTCGTTTGAAGCCTTCCAATACATTGGGTTTTCTTCGGTCTTTAATCGTCATAGTATACGGCAAGTGTAACAGGAATATGAAGTTTCTCTTTTTCTTCACATGATTAGTCAATCTAATGAACACCATATCCATATCTTAGTTGTTTTGTTTTGTTTTCTTTTAAGAAAATTGGAGAGAAACGTATTTTCTTGCCTTCACACTAGCCAACTGTTTTCTGTCTTGAATATTTGAAAAATGAGGGTATTTTATATTTCTACTGAATAATGAACATCTTTGTCCGATGCTCCAGCTTTTTAATGCCTTTACAGCTAACATTTTAATTTCATTTATGTAAATATGGAATATGAAATAAAGTCTGAATGTTCAGTGGTAACAAAGCATGTTTTCAGTGTGGAAAGATTGAAACAGTGAGAATTGTGCACACTGTTGAAAATATGTACCATTAACATTTTTTTAACCTTTTCAGTTACCAAAACATGCCGCAGCATAAAGGTGTATTGCATAAAAGATCTTTTTTTTTTTTGGTTATCCAACTTCAAAACATTTTGAAGTACAGAGATATAAACTGTATTTATGATAGATGGGTAATTTTCACAGAAAAATATGAAACATCTGAGACCAGACATTGTTGAAAAAGTGTTTAAATGTACTAATAAATTATAGTAACTAGTGTAAATATCTTCTGTGAGCAAAATGATTCTTGACTTGTGTGTATTCTAGGTCGTTGAGTGGCTTTGTAAGAGGATGGGAGAAGGGAAGAAGAAATCTGAGTTATTTGAACTCCTCTCATCTGGAGGCTACAAGGTGAAGCACCTGCCCTATGACTGGGGCGTCAACTCTAGCTGATGTGATCGTGACGACTCCATGGTGGGGAGGGGGGGTAGCTCCAGCTGATGTGATGGTGTCCACTGCATGATTGGGGAGAAGGGAGTGGGGGACTCCAACTGATGTGATGGTGACAACTCCATGACGGCGGGCGAAGGGGGGGAGGGACAACTCCAGCTGATGTGATGGTGAAGACTCCATGACTGGTGGGGATGGGGGGATGTGATGGTGTCCACTCTGTGATTGGGGAGGAATGGGTGTCATATCCAGCTGATGTGATGGTATCCACTGTATGACGGAGGGGGGGGGGGGCTCCAGCTGATGTGGTGGTGGCCACTGTATGATTGGGGAGGAAGGGGATGTCAGCTCCAGCTGATGTGATGGTGTCCACTGTATGATTGGAGAGGAAGTGGGTATCAGCTCCAGCTGATGTGATGGTGTCCACTCTGTGATTGGGGAGAAAGTGGGGGGGGGGGTCAACTCCAGCTGATGTTATGGTGTCCGTGTTATGATTGGGGAGGGGGGATGAGCTCCTGCGGTTGTGCCCATGGGGAACAACTCCATCTTATCTAAGGGTCTTTCCTGAAACAGGTATCAATACAGCTGACATCTGACCCAGGGAAATAACATGTGGGAAGGGGTAGATAACTCTAGTAGTGTCGGGAGCCTAAATGAACATCTCTGTCTGATTTGAACAAATCAGTCTACTGTTTCACTGTGATATGTCTTATTCTCTGTGTGACTGTGCTCTGTTATAAAACAAAAGTATTATCATTAAAAGTTGCTACACATCAGAGCAACTTATTGCACTCAGGTGTTAAGTGTTTTGTTAGAGCCAGACTACTCATCCAGAAAACTTGCTGGGGCATGTCAGAAATGGGTGTGTCAGAAACACTGGTGTCATTGGTGTAAAATGAACTTATATGTACAGGGAGAATTCAGACAGCTGATTTTCACAGTTAGTAGTTATTAGTCTTGTGTCAACCTAGATCTGTACTTCTAGTTGGATATACATATGGATGTATCGGTTATTTGTTGAGTACTTTTGGAATATGTTTTAATGCGTGAAACACTTTCATCTTCAAATGCAAAACACCCCCAAAATTGACGTTGGTATCGCCCGAAGAGATACTTGAAACTGTATGTGTACCTTTTCATGCATTATTGTGTGTCTATTAGTTATGAAGCTGATATTGTAACAGACGTTGCTCATCTGTCTGTAGGTGAAGTTTTTGACATTACAGAAACGCTCCACTTTTTGTCTCCACCACCAGAGCAGAAGTTTATTGAAAACCAGGCACATTGCAGATTTACAGTTAAGCCTGGGTTCTGGTGATATATTGGTTGCTCATGGCAACACAGGTTTTGAAAAACAGCTTCACTTCAGAGTTTGAAATAGGACTATCGTGTGCATTTTGATCAACAGAAGCCTGATGGCATTGTTTGTTAGTCACTTTAACGTGCTGAAACACTTGTTGACACATTTCCTTGCACTGGGTTCATTTCAGTTATTGTATGAACCCTCTGTTGGGCTTTATGGACTCTATATTAATGGTGATCCTAGTAAACCTTTCTACTTTTATATTCTCGTATGAACACTTTTTTGTGTGAACTGTTTTCGTGATGTAATACATACTCATGCATATAAAAAGCCTGCCTGAATTGTTCTGTTTTCCTTATCTGTCAGCTCGAGGTACCTCAATCCAACTTCCACATGCGCATGCAAAAAGTCCAGGAAAATTCTGTGGTATACGGAGAACATCAGTTAACATGTGTTTGAGATTGACACGTCCGCAAACCTTTCATATCATATAGACTGGAAACCCTCTTCAAAGGGCAATAAATAATAGAAAGGTATAGGCCTATGCACAGCCTAGAGCTCCGTTGAAAATAAATGTTGTTTAATCCAAATGGCAAAATGTCTGAAAGTACCCCGAAGAAATAATATCAGAAAGGTGGTAACTTTATGATATTATCTGAAAAAACCATCACATTGTCATGTTTGTTTTTAGGACGTTGTAATTTCTTCCAGAAGGAGCCTTCGTGGCCGAGGTGATTAGCACGCTAGTGCAGTGTAATGGCCTGGGTGCTTGTCACCAATGCGATCGCTGTGGGTTTAAGGCCAACCCACGCTGGCTTTCTCTGCCATTGTACGTGGGAAGGTCTGCAAGCAACCAGCAGATGGTCGTGGGTTGCCTTGGGGCTCTGCCCAGTTTCCTACCACTATAATGCTGGCCGCCTTCGTATAAGTGAAGTATTCTTAAGTACGGCGTAAAACATCAATCATATAAATAAATCTTTCCAGAAGTTTCCATGAAGGGTTAAAGTAATGTTTACCGGAATTATCTGGTGTGCTGGTGATTTCACGCTGTTTAGCGGAACACATTATTCAGGCAAATAGTGATGATATATTAAAAATTACTGAAAATAGGCGGTATGGACGACAAAGTAATTGAAAACTGTTACGAGATGCAGCTTGGTGCGACTGTTAGGGAGACGCTGTCCATGTACTCGGGGTTGGCGGGATTGTTCTTACCAATTCCTCCAGAAAATCTGCCAAAACTAATTGACGATCTGGAATCTGATCCATTTGTTGAACACGCGCTTATCAGTACCACATGCGAGCTGTACCACAGGTTCGGCATGTACTTAGCTCCACTTACAACAGCTTGGACTACCATGAAACATCTGCGGTTTGGACATGCATTCCCGAGAACAGAAGATGACGACGATGTCAGAGAGCCCAACAGTAGCACCGGAGACGGAGACTCCACTAAATGAGACGCCTTCGGCTGAGGAGCGCGAAACAAAACCCCACTGAGATTCCTTTGGGTGAGAAGCGTCAAAAGAACCCCAAAAAGGTAGCCGCAGGGCAAGGAGGGGAAAGCCAAAGAGAAAAAATTGTTAGCCGAACTCAATTCGACCAAATCTTTGGTCGAACAGAGAGAGGCCGATAATAATTGGAAGGACCCAAAGAAATTCAGAAGGCACTTACTCCACCTAGCATCGAAATGCGAACCAACTGGACTCTTTATATTGCTGGGGCTCTTGGAGTGGCAGGAGTTATTTGGTGGCAGAGGCGCCACGAGTCACCAAAGGTTCTTGCAACAACACCTCGAGAGCCGCTGCCAAATGTTGTTGACCAATTAGATATATACCGAGACCCTTTCCATATGGAGTGATCAACAAACATGAGTACCCCTGATGGAAAGATGCTTGTCAGCACGATTTATCACAGTGTTGTTGTCTGTGGTCTTCCCATTGGCTACTGCCGGCTAGGCAAAATGGTCACTGGGGGTGCCTCACCAAAACTTGATTTCACCCCCCCGTGATGCGGGCCTGCTTATCTCCAAAGTCGGTTTACCTATGGCCACGAAAGACATGCTTATTAAACAAGGAATTATTCAAGGAGACATGATGAAGTAACGGCCTGATGGTTGGGGGCGCCCTCCAGGTAGCAACTTCCTCTTCTCAGCCCTACGAAGCTCGAATGTCGATGCGGAGCGCAAACGCCACGATAAAGCTATAGAACAGCTCCAGGCAGCGCAGGCGGCGTGGTCTCAAAAAAGGACAAAACGTCTGGACTGGATTAATGACGAATTTCGACGCCGCCGTGCGCAAGTACGCTCAGGTCACGGGGAAAACTCTTAGCCCCACAGAGACCGAACCGGTCCTAAGCGACTTCTATACACCGTCGGAGGGCCCAATAGAAGGCGAGATCGTCTTCATCCTCCTCGAGATGAGTGTAACTCGGCTGGTCGCCTACAAACTCGCCGAGTAATCCGAAAAGACTGTGCTGGACTCCAGTAAGAGCTCCTCGCCTCAATGGCAGGCACGACATGAGTAGTGAGGCTGGAGTTATTTTTCCATACCATTTGTATATATCGCTTGGATATATATACCGCACATGATGAGTTTGCCCGAAGAGCTATACTCCGCGTTGCTGGAGGTTGACTACCGTGCCTGCGTCGGCGAAATTCCTGGCCCTATGGCCCATGTGCTGACTCGTAGCGGACAAAATTCGCTCGATCTCTGGCGGGAGAACGAAAAAGTCGCCACGCGTTTAGTAGTGGAGCTTGGTCCGGTCCTCCAGCACTTCATTGCGGCGACCGATCAGCTGCTTGAGCCTGCGGCTTCCGCTTGCCGGAGACTGATCAGTCTGCTGGAATACCTCGCAAACCTCCCCATGGCTGCCGCCGTGGGTGAGAAGAATACTGGAAACGCATTGCCGCGATCAAGAAAGGCTCGAGTTATTTTCCCATATCATTTGTATATAACGCTTGGGTGTGTCATGCATGATGGGTTTGCCCGAAGAGCTATACTCCGCGATGTTTGAGGTTGGCTACTGTGCCCGGCGCAGCAAAATCCCTGGTCGTCTGGGCCCATGTACTGATTGATAGCGCACAAAAGTCGCTCGATCTATGGCGGCAGGACCAAAAGACCGCAATGCGTTTCGCGGCCAAGGTCTTGGAGGGCTCCCACCTCCGGAGAGCTGCCTAAGCCTGTGGCTGCCCCCTGTTGGAGACTGATCAGACTACTGAAATACCTTCCTTATAGTGCCTACTACCATGACCGACAGTAAGTTGTCTATTTGTGTGGCCCCAAGGGCTACTAGAAAGGCATTGCCGCCATCAAGAAACTAGCTTCGGCTGTTAAGGTCTCTGAAGGTACAGCTCGCGATTGGTTGAAAAAACAAGCCATCTGGCACTTTTTCCTACCATCCCCACGGCCAAAATTTGATGTTGCTGCACTAAATGAGGTCCATCATGCTGACCTGCTCTTTCTGCCACACGACAAGATGGGCAAGCGCACCTACAAGTATACCATCACCGTGGTCGCCACAGTCGCCAGCAGATTCAAAGCAGCTGAGTCTTTGGACACTCAAGAGGTTGCCACTGCCCTGGGCCGTATCTATAAGCGGGGGCGTCTGAGATCACCTAAACTGCTCCGGGTCGACCCTGGGCCGGAGTTCATGGGCACAGTCAACCAACTGCTCGTAAAGCATGGAGTTTCTGTCAGGCGTGGGCGTGTCGACATCCACAGAGACCAAGGCGTCTTGGAACGCTTCAACCGGACCTTGGCCGAGCGACTGTTCGAGCACCAATACACCCAAGAGATGAGGCTCCCTTCTGGGTGTTCTTGTGAGTGGGTGACGCGGTTACCCGCAGTCGTGGCGGCTTTGAACGGAGAAGTGACCCGACTCACTGGCAAGCGGCCCTCTGAGGGCATCAAGGCAAAACGATCGCACAAAAGCCCTCCTCCACTGTTCCAGAGCGTCCTGCTGGCCTTCATGAGCAAAAACTCCCTTCTGGGGTTGGCGTTCGCCATGTGCACCAGCCCGGCGAGCTGGAGGGCCGTCGCCGTCGGGCGACTGATCCAGTGTGGTCCCTATATGTGTATCGGCTCGGACGCTTGGTAACTAATCCTGACGAAGCTGTGTTGTACAATCTGCTAATGTCCCGCAGCGGGGATTTGTTCACGAAGACCCTCTGGCGGTGCCACACCGCTTCCGCCGGATGGGGTCCTACAGCGCCGCTAGGAGCTCATCTATTTAATCATTCATTTTGGTTGTGCCCACTGGAATGGTATCTTTGTGTCTATAGGCGAGCGTGTCCACCCCATTTTCAGCTATCCTGCGCTTGGAGTCGAATACCTTGTTCAGATGATGTCCGTAGATGCGATGGTGCTCTGACCGCAGACATCCATGCCGTGGCGGAAGGTCTTTTTTGTGATCAGGAACTTTTTGTACTGCATGTCTGATACCCTTCTTCACGGTGGTCTTTTTTACACCTTTGGCCTTTTCGATGTTGTGGCTGCTTGTCTCAAGGATGGAATACATCTTTGGGCATAGACCTACATACTCTGCAATCGGGCGTCCAGCACCCTCGTCCTTCATCTTCCGCAGGACCTTTTTGTTCACCATAGAATGGAGCGAGTGACCCACCGGGTAGTCGGACGTGTCATAAAGGTGTGCATGCTTGGTCATATTCTCGTAGACATCCTCAGTCTGGATCTCGAGGAGTAGACTGTCCGTGTCCGTGTAGAGGAGCTGGCAGTTATCTCCGTGCTGAGCTTCCATCTGGTTGTAGTAGAATTCGTACATCAGGTGCTTCGAGAAGTCGAGGATGCTCATCCCCACATAGACGGGGCGCTTGAAGGTCAGACGGCTCTCGTCACCCTGAATCGCCGCCAGGTCATCGTCGAAGATGTTGGCTCTGGCGAAAAGGGGATAAGGGGCCTGCGTCGCACGACATCTACTCGCTTGCGTAGGTTTTCCGTGGTTTTTCCGAAGTTGTTCATGAGCTTGCAGAGGTTCTTCTCGAAATCACTCGTCGCCTTTTTCCGGAGCTCAGTATTCTTTCGGATGTAGGGCTCCATCCAGGGGCTTTGCCGGAAGAAGAGAGCACGATGGATCTTTTTCAGGCGCAAGCCCAGAGACAGGTAAAGTTGCAAGTTGCTGTAGTGGAGCACATTGTGTTCCTTATCGCGGAGGTTAGGGACCAGCTTCTCAACCTTAGTTGGCGCCATCCCAACGCCATGCAGATTTTGCTGGGACTCCGATAACCACTCTCTGGGAACCACCATGCACTTCGAAGCTAACGGGTATGCATTATGCTGATCATGGACCTCCTGTGGCCACTCCAAATCTACCTCAAGGATATAGCCTTCGGGGCTGTCCGCCTGTTGATTTACGATATTCCCACAACCTTGTACCCATCGGAAGTCTGCCACGGGGAGCGGCTGACTCATCGCCCAGTCGTAAAGGTTGTTGGAGACTCATCGCCCAGTCGTAAAGTATTGGATCGAAGTGTTGGCATCGAAGTATTGGATATAGCTGTTAGGCTTCTTTGGGTCATAGCGTTCCACCCTAGGGTCGTTGGCCCTGGCATAACGCTTTGAGACCATGAAGATGTCCCCGCAGCCCCTTCTCAATGAAAAGGTACTGGTCGTAATCTGTCACCAGTTCAAGCTCTATGCCTGTTTTCGTCAGGAGAGCATCCCAGGAGAGACAAGGGCAGGTGTAATAATGTGCACGGTCTAGGCCATACTGCCAAAGGCAGGTCTTCCGATACGTCTCGAAAACATCTGCCAGCAGGAGTACATCAGTGCGGTTATAGAGGTCGTGGTAGTCCCCAATCGTTTTGCAGTCGAAGACCTTCCAGACCTTTTGCGCATGGGCATAATCCTCATTACTGGTGTGCGTGTCCGAAAGCGCGCTGTGGAAGGATTCCTTTGTGGGGAGCTGAGGATCATTAAAGCGTTGCCAGGAATCCATATACTCATAGGGGTAAACACCCTTGCGCATGAGCAGTTCGCGTCTCTGCTGACTTGGTTAACACCGCGCTGTAAAAGCCTTGGATTCGTTGGCTGCTATCAGCCTGTCAAGAGACGCCTGTGAGAACTGGACACTGTCGATGAAGCGGGGCTGCCCCAGGAAGAAGGAGATGTATTTTTCAGTGTTGTTAGGGATACAGGATATGTGGCCCTCCAATTTCGAGGGCGCCTGCATCAGAACGTGAGAGTCATAATTCAGCAGGTTGTGGAAGATCACTGGGATGGTGGTGGTTTTGGGGCTTAGCCGTAGCTTCAGGTTGCAGGCGTTGTGTGCGGCACCCCGGTATTTTCCGGTGTTGTGGTAGTGGTCGCGTACAGTGTTCCGTTGCCCTGCAACATCAAGTGGCTTTTCACAGACATGACAGGTGGTAGCAGAGTTGTATGCCTGGCGGTCCTCTCGGGTCATTACCATGATTTTCTGGCTTGCTATCACTGTCTTGATCTTGCGATCACATTTTGCAAATGTTTAACGTCATAGAGCAAATTCCTGTGACAATCACATTCTCCAAATGTGCGGCCTTATGTAACGAATTACGGTAGCGATTGTATTTTCCACAGGGTCTGTCAGCTCATGCCCTAAAGCGTTGGCCTCGAGGAAAGCCCTTCGTTTCCTCGCCAAGGAGCGTTGGCCTCGTCGGAAGTCCATCGCTCCCTCACCAAGGAGCGTTGGCCTCGTGGAAAGCCCATCGCTTCCTCACTATACAGGATGCAGGCTCGAACCCAGTTCTGTTTTGTTCTAGTCTGACGGTCAGACAACGAGATAATATCTAAGATTCACGACACACAGCTAACGTACGATGGCTGGATTGGAGCCGGCTTAATCACTTGTTAAACACTACAAGTGTACGGTCGACTTCCTGCATTTTCTTTGTAACACATGACTGTATATAATTTTGTCAAAAAGTATGAATTTTTAAATCAGCGAAAATGCTTTAGTTAACTAAAAATGCCCCATTGTTCAGTTTGGTCAAAATCGTGCAGTTTTGGACCTACGAAAGCTACGATATATTTAAAGCACGAAGGAAATAGAGCCCAAGAGCAAAACCTGCACAGGACTTGAATTTCAATGAGTTTGATACTTATACAAAATGTCACTTAAATTTGGGATCCACTCCCTTCATGGTTAAAACAATAACTTTATCTTTTGATTTGCACGGTCCATCTTTCACCTTGATGCGCACCGAATACATGTCGAAGTAATAATCTGCTGAGTTTAGTGTAGCGGTTAGCGAGTCCTAGTTTGGACCAAGGAATCTTCATTTTCTTTGTAACAAGTCAGACAATTTGCTTATAGCCACGCTTTCTGCCTTGAGGCAGAAGTAACCGATCCACCCGACCCAATAGCTGATGAATAATAATGTAAATATATTATCCAATAAAATAGTAGTTCCCCTAACTGATTGACAGCAAAGACGAAACAACAGGTGTCCGCGCACACGGTCGATGCCAGGTAAAATCTCAGAAACGTAAGAACTTTCCACGCCAGTAAGGATAGGGGAAAACCGACATGATTGATACTGGCCTGTTGTCATATAAAGAAGAGGTGTCTGAATACATCTTGGAGCATTTAATCATGGAGATAGAATACGATGATATTCGACAAGTCAGTCTGTGACCGAAGAGGTAAGACCAGAGCGAGACGGCGAGACTTACCTGCTGTGCCTTTGTACTCTGAATTAAACCTCCCGTGACTACGCGGACTTTAATGTTCTACGTACGATACCCGTGCTGCAAAACACTACACGGGCCGAACATAGCTCGGTCTATTCAACCTTCATGGCTCGATAAACTCGTAATGCTCGCCAACTGCGTGCTTAATAGCTTTCAGTTCATTTGATCGACACATTTGAAATATGCCACGTGCATAAATTCTTTGCCAACCCGAGTATCTGATTGGATAACGATGCCGGTTTTTTCAAGTTCGGACTGCAACAGATTCGCCTAGCCCATTGATCATGGCAGAAAACGGAGTTATGAACGCGTAGCGATATAACGGGTGTCTGGCTTGACACAATGAGGACGAGTAATCGTGCATTCGAGCCTGTTCTGTCATTTCCATGAAAATGTGTTTCTGTCTTACATACACAATTCTTTAACAATACCAATTAACTAAACATAACTAAAAGTAAACAATTAATGGAAATATCCATCGATATGTATGTCATATGTACTACATATTTCATCTATAGGTAGTTCTTTGGGTTCGACTTGTTACAAAGATTTATTTTCATTACTGAGCTATAGCAATGATACACATGTGCTGTATTATATTCACATTCTGTAATATAGGTCCATAGTGCAATTCTGCTTACAATTATATTTTAAAAGAAACGTAAAGTAGAAAATTAAAGCTTGATTAGATTCTCAGAACAAGAGATCAGATTGTATATGGAGTTAAATGAAAAGCAAAGAGTCAATTAAATGGATATGGTCACCCAAATAGTATGTATTTTTGCGTTGTTACAGAATGACATGAGTATTAGCAGTTTTTCTGAAGAAGGAAAGTTACAAGGTTTTCGTTTTTTACACCACCAGGATTGTACGTTAAATGAAAGTTTCAGTATAACAAAAAACTGAAACCTGAAAAGAATATTTAAATGAGGGGCTGACAATTCAGTGGAAATTGAGCATTCGTAGCAGGATCGGTCAAAAAGGGGAGTCTAAGACAGTTCAGCAGGTTGACAAGCAAATCTAGGGTTGTAATTGCGGGCTAGTTGTCGCAAGACTGATAGGTGGGTGCAAATGTTGTTGTCTTGACGATCCTGACTCAGAGTTTAATGAGAAGAATACTGGTAACCCTTTCTCATTGCTGTTTGATGTATATCAAAAGTCGAAATTATCAGAGTTTGTGTAGCCAATATGGATGGATCCCGAACGTCTGCATATATGCCACCGTTGAATATTAATGAGGCAAAATGGCAAGCCCTCTTCATGTTGAATTCAAATAACCGCAGGACTTCTCCTTGCTCGTAGAGGCTATAGACTCAGTGAATATTTTTAATTTCAACGTGACTGATGTAGTTAATGAACGAACTTCAAAACTTCGTTAAGATGTCACAATCAGAATTTGTCTAAAAATCCAAATTTTGGGCGACCACATCTCTTTAAAAAAAATGTTGGAAACCAAACAACAGCCTGTTGGAGAAATCGAGTGCCAATGACCCAGTTTTGCGGTTTGCGGTTAACTGATAATTGACAGTCGTCACAGAAAAAATAATTTATATCTGTTTAAAAGGGGCAGTGTTCAGCACGGGCTTTCACAGCGTATTTAATTGCATACCCCCTCATTTCACGACAGAACAGGTAGCGCGTACATATGACACATCACTACTTCAACAGCGAACGCATGCCTCCACAACATTAAAATAGTTCAGTGAAAAATTTTAATGTAACCTTGGAATAGATTTTATATGGATAATCAGAGTTAAGAATATGTTATGGTATTAAAGGGAAGGCCTCGTAAAAATGAACTTGTGGTGAGTGAAGGAATATTAAAACTGTATCCGAAAATACAATTGTTTAATTGCATTGTGGGTTTTATAGGCCATATTGGTAATATGGTTCACCATTTACGTCACGCAACTTTGTATGCACATTTATATTCAGCTCTGAATTAAGTTCTTGTGAAGAGTGTTCCTGTAATGTTTGCGTGAATTAAAAAGATAATATGACATAAAATTTCTGGTTTAGGCCCACAGAAAAGGCGTGACGTCACTGTGAGCCACGTCATCGATATGGTCCATAAAACCCATCATTCTATGAAAACACTTGACCCCGTTTATTTTGGTGAAAAAAAGCTAAAAAAATTCTGTGAAGGCATCATCAGAAACATTTTCAATGGTCTTTTCACTCACCATAAGTTCATTTTTACCAGTTCTTTCTCTTTAAAGAAAGAACCGCGGGTAGGCTACACGTCTCCCGGAACACCTTGCATGTGCGGTTCGCGGTTGATTTGAAGGATGGATTTGATATTATATGCATTCCGGCGTGGACATATAATGGCATATGGGTTTATCAATATCTGGATGATATTGTTTTCAAGCTGGGTGATTTTATTATGATAGTCTTGATACAGTTCGCATAAGGGCTCGGTATTTTACAGAGAGGCTGCGGTCGTGATCGGTGCAGATTTGACCTGGATTTACGGGACACAGACTTTCAGTTTCATTTTTATCTCGAAGTTGACGGTGAATTAAGATTTCGGAAGTGACAACCCTTCGTGCTGATCGCCGTTTATGCGATTGTAATTATTAATGGGGTTGAAAATTTTGTGGCCAGAAATTTGCATTTTTTGCCGTGGAGGAACAATATTGTCATTCAGTTCACGTTCGAAATCGGAGATGGTGATGGGCACTTTGGTTAGTGAGATGTTTCTTCTTTGAGATTTTGAGACACCAGCCAATTTTTTAGTTTCATTACTGAGAACCTCTTATTTTTACCATACAATTAACCGCCTAAAATAAGGCACATGTAATCGTGTTTCTCTAATTAGTTTCTCTGAGTTGTTAATCAGCAGTTTGATTCGCCCGTGATTCATTAGATCCAAACATCCGAAGAGCATCCGAAGTGGGCGATTTTTTCATTTGTGGACAATCTCATCAGAATGGCAATGCGTAGACACTGCATGTACACAGATCTATCGGACACCGGAATGCAGCATTCTAAAACAGGTTTACATCCGTAGGTTCAGAACTGATTTACAGACGGGCCACCTGTTTCTACTACATAGGAACGTTGTGGAGGAATTACTTTCGTGTGGCGTAGCCTCCCATCAGTTATAGATTCATACATGTCACAACAGAGTTAAGATGAAGATGTTGAAAGCAAATATTAAAGGAAGAGACAACACTGGACCAAATGTATATATGTATCGATAACGATTCCATTTATAGTTCAATAAACGGCACTTCTTATTTTTGTGATGTAGTATAACCGAGATATGGTAGTTTAAAGTAAGGAAAAACGCTCACGCAGGGAAAATCCAATTTGCCACCGCTTGCTCTCACTTTTATCCGATCAAGGGCGAGATATTTCTCCCACCCGAGAAGGCATCTGTTTCCGCTGCGACCTCACTCGTTCCTAGTTCACCACTTTGTCATAGAGAAGTAGTGTTAAATCAGCTGTTTTCTAGATTATGCGATAACTCTGGTATACTTTAAAGTCATTCTCAGTGAGAAAGTCGCAGTGGTCTATGTTTATTCTCCAAGATCTTAAACCAGGAGGTCACCATGCGTGGCCTTCGATGGTATTAATGTGGACCGTAGGTCAACTTCGCATGATAAAGGCGTGTCTCGCTTCTAATACTGAAGAACGTATGGTACTGACAAACACGACACGACAACGTCTTTCCGGTTCCTCTAAAATGGCGTATACCATGGCCTCGTAAGAATTCCAGATTAAACATGAATTATAGAGTTACCAAGAACGTCACAAATCGCCTATGCCCGTTTATAGGCTTGTATGGGCCCATCTTCTAAAATAATTTACATCTATTTTAATCTTTTGTTTTAAATATTTTTCATGTTCGTTTGTGATCTTAAACCCATGTGATATAGTTATCCTAAAAGCTCTAGGGAAGGGAGGGGGATAGGGTCCTACATTACAAGTTTGACGGCTTTCAGTCAACCACCGATATATATATGTGTCCTTATGCCCAAGTCAAACTTGCCATTTACGTTTGGGTTAATTTTGACAAATTTATTAAATGGTTACCGCTCCGATGGTCTAATAGTTAGAACTCGGGCCTGGAGATCCAAGCTCAATCCCAGGTCGGGTCATACGAAAGACTTCAATAATGGTACTTGTTGCTGCCTCGCTTGGTGCTCAGCAGTGTGAGGTTCGAGCAAGGAAACAAGACTGGTCGACCCGGTGTCAGTATATTGTGACTGTGTGAGGTGTCATGTCTGGTGTTTTCGGTATGATGTTCCAGTGGCGGTGGGATGGACTCGTCCTGCCACAAGAATACACTGTGTATTCACATACTGAAAACCCCTCGTCGTCATATGACTGAAGGATTGTTAAGCACAGCGTAAAATCCTAAGCCTACTTACATTACATACATTAAATAGACAGACAATAGCCTTTATCCTCTGATATAACACGATAGTACTGCGACAAATTGCCGAGGGAGATGGCTGTAATTCTGTGGCGAAACAGCACCGACGAAGTGGGCAATGGACGGAACCCTCCGGACGCGTGTGGGATGCCTCCCCTCAGTGTCATCCCTTCATACCGTCATGGTTCACTCTCGCATGTTTGGTGGGTAATTCGACTTTATATATGTAGCATGTCTTGACCAATGAAGTGCCACAGCGCTTCTGTGACCACTCATTGTGTCTCTCTTGGGATCTTGGGGTGTCATCATCACACAGCATTGATTCACTTAACATTAGCGCCTAGCTCACCCAGCCTGTGAGAGAGCAGCCATAAAGTCTTGACATAGGTTGACCTTCAAAATCTGGGCCTCCTATGCCACAAGCTGTGAAGGGTGCTTGTATCAACATGACACTTCGCGGCCTTTCAAACGTTCATCAATAAAACATATACCTGTCCAAAGTTAAGACAATTTCTTTTATTTTCATACCAGGCATGCACTTGTACACCAAAAAGGGATAGCTGGCAGCGAAAAAAATACTTTACACTCTAAAATACCCTGAATTACATTCTCAAAGCGGAAGTGCTAATCAGGCACTGATTCCCTGTGACTATAGACTATATGTGCGAACCTAGAACGAGGCACAATATTTAAAAAAGTCAAAGGCTAGTCGGCAGCGAAACGAAATAGAACCGGGAAATTTATACACGACAGTGATAAATTGCAACAGATGGCGTTTGCTGAGATAAGGCCCAGACCTGCAATCTGGAGTCTAAATTTCACAACTGTGCGGCTAAATCACATGTGCTAAATTATTTGTTGAACTCAAAATCTGAATCATCAGTACGCAACTAAGGGACTGAGGTCACCCAGGTACCATTCAGCAAACAAACTCTAGTACAGGGTTACACGAACTAAACCGTGGCATGGGGCTGCGATTTAAAAGCTTTAAGTATACAAATGCAATACCCTGTCAAAATCTGTTGATTTATTAGAAAGCACCCGAATTTTTCAGACAGCGCGTAACGCAATTTTTTTTTACTTGTAGGGACACCAAAACAATTCTCAGGTTGCTAAGGAAAATGTAGTGTAAAGACAGTTTTTTAAAGATGCAATTAAGGCAGTCAATATCATAGGCACGATATCCAATTCAAATACCAACTTGTCGTTTAACCGCGTGGCTGTCCTAACTCCGAGGAAGATCAGTAAAACGGTTCACTGAACATTTGCCCCTATCACGTGACTCGGGGTTGTCAAAATGGCCGTGTGGAGCGCGCTGGTGTGCTCGTTTCTCGGTCGCCTGTCCCCCGGGGCGGTCGCGAGCCCACTCTCTGAAGTGCTTAGGCTTGTCAGACACATGTACCTACATGGTACGGGCGAAGATTTCTCAGCGCACTTCCCGCTTTTCTCATCCATAAGCCTGACCGACGTCGTAGGAATGAAAGAAATTTAAGAACGGAATTAACCCTAAATATAATATATAACCTTATCAGTTGGAACAAGAAGAGCCAATTGTTCAGTTCAGTGTCTTGTGACGTCCGTATGTACACACAACGGCCGTATTCAGTGTCCTGCGACGTCAGTATGTACACACAACGGCCGTATTCAGTGTCCTGCGGCGTCAGTATGTGCACACTACGGCAGTACTGTGTCCTGTGGTTTCAGTATGTACACATAGCAGCCGCATTCAGTGTCATGTGGCGTGAGAATGTACACACAGCAGCCGTATTCAGTGTCCTGCAGCGTCAGTATGAACACACCGCAGCCGTATTCAGTTTCCTGCGGCGTCAGTATACACACAACGGCCGTATTCAATGTCGTGTGGCGTCAGTATGTACATACAGCAGCCGTATTCAGTGCCCTGCTGCGTCAGTTACACTGAAGCCCAGTTCTACGACATCGTTAAGGCAGTTTTAATTAGGAGCTATATACCTGTTCAATGTTTGTCAATTGATCAATATGTCGTGGAAAATGTCACTCTAATTACAGTGAACAAACAGTAACAATGGGACGAGTTATTGGCGAACAGCCTGCTGCAATTCCATTGGGTTTCACATCATTTTCCGGTGTCTAATCTGGTAAGCGTTCTCAAGCACTCTTCAGACAGAAGGCGAGGCGTTAAGGTGGGAATTTGTCCCGTAACTGATGCATCAACTCGACCCAAAATGTATATTTTCGTACATTTTTTATTTATTTCTATAATTTCAATACACACATAAGCCTAACATATGAGTGAATGTATGTGTTTGTAATGAACTATCAATTTTAGTATCTTTACAGATATTATAGCCAGCTGAAAGTGCCTCGTCAATTTGATGCAGGTTTGAAAGACTGATTGAATTGATTCACTGTTCATTCACCAAATGTAGACTGTATGTGGAATGAAAAGATTAATCATAAAAGTGTGAGGGGTTTGTTCTATCCCTGAGTCATAAGGGTGGAAGAATAATAGTACGTTCTTAATACATGCGAATAATAATATTAACAGAAGAAGTTATTCAGGGAAAGACTCACACAGAAATATGTCGCTATAGTCATATATACAACAGAAAATTGTTTAACCTGGATTTGAATAATGACCTGATATTGATTACTTTGAGGCTTGGAGAAATTCTATTTCACTCTCTTGGGGCTTATGATCTGATGAAATGTGATGATAGATTCGAGGTTAAGAAAGGTACAAGGCGATTGAAAGAATAGGAGAGGAAGAGAGAGGCTTTGGTGAATGAATTTGTTTGTGAGTAGCAAGGATGAGTATCTGTGTATTTGTACAAGTGGGTGGATTTTTAGGTCTTTAAACAGTGGAGCCGTATGATCAAAGTCTTGAAAAGGGGATGAAGCGGATGATGCGTTTCTGGAGAATTACGAAGGGGTGAAGCTAACTGATACATGCGTTCTCCGTAAAACGCTGGCACAGGAAAGATAAGGGAATATGAGAGAGTAGCACAAAATAAGTAATGTTCTTTCTGTTGATATTCGTACTGAAATAAATTCCGCAAAACTTTTCGCAAATATTCTCGCAAGCTGGCTATTTCAACGCCTTGCAAATACAACGGCGGCGGAAGTAATCTATTTTTGGATGCAGTTATATACATGCATTTTGTTTTCCTGATATTCAGGGACAAACGGCTAGTTGCCAGCCAATAGTATATTTTATGCCGCTCTACAGACATAGTGGATACAGCCTCGGCGCTTGTAAGCCTGAGCAGTCACGCAGACACTGGTATCATGGGCAAATATTGTAAAATCGAGAATATCTGACGGCGCCGTGATGTCACTAATGTACCGTACAAATAGTATAGGACCGAGAGTGGAGCCCTGGGGAACACCATGATTTACGTTACGGCATTTTACATTTTGGCATTTTACTGCAAAGTGAACTGATTGGGTTCGCCCAGTTAGATAGCTTTCGAATTAATGAGCACTGTAGGCTCGAAACCCATAGTGCTCGGGTTTTTGTAGAAGATATTTATGGTTGACAGTATCAAAAGCTTTTGACAGGTGATGTGACAGTATTCATGGTCAGATCTGCCATTTCTGTGAGAATTAGTTTTTGTTTGAAATGCATGAATTTAGGCAACACATGAAAACCCTTCATGAAGAATTTCATACATGATGCATGTATTTTTGTCCGTCTATAAATATATCTGGAGTCCAGAGGGCAGAATGCATGACCGCCACGATGACGCTGCATATCACTAGATAGGGGAATGAATAGTATTGAAATGACCTTGTGCGTGTCAACATACCATGAAGATATCTGTGCATTTTACGGTTTTCCGTTTATCAGTGTCACAGACATGTCGATTTTAGCTCCAAGTCAACCTTGGCACCCGTTGTCCTTCAAGGGATGCAATGTACGTAGACACTATATAAACACCTAATTGGGTCTAAAGGAGTGTAAGACCAACTCAATGTGACACTGGTAGATGTTTTTTACTAGGGTCTCATCACGTAAACTTTAGGCTACACAATAAGGGTTTCTATGATGACTTCTACGCTAACAGAGGCTTAGCTTATAGACGTAGAGGACAGCAATGATCAGTGTGACTGAACCAGCTCCATCCTAGTTTCCGCATCGCGCTCGCCGCTGCCCACGTGTCCTTTGGTGGCGTCTGCTTGACGCAGAGACCGTCGACATAGGCAGATGATGATCAGGCATAGGGCTGGTGAAATAGCAAAGTCGGACAGGGCCACATAAGTAGCTATAAGGTACAACCAGATCCTGCCACCCGATGGGTTGCCAAAAGTCACTGCGAAATGAAGTAACTGTGTAGCTAGGTACACGTGGAGAAGGGTGAACAAAATAATGGCCTGGACGTTTTCGGCTGGGTCAATCTTCCTCCAACGCAGACACGCCCAGCCTAGCAGAAGGGCGGATATCAGTGTTGACGGCAGGGCGTAGCTAAGGAAGAACTCCGTCAGCATTTGGGCACCTCTATTTTCCGGCTGTAACAAACATAAGTATCGCTTCTCACCAGGGCTCAAATAGCTTGTGTGCTCCGTCTGGAACCAGTACCATATACACGGCAGAAACGCCATCAGCCAAACAACTGTGGAGGCTATATATGGCGCCACAATCCGCAGCCACTGGCGTGATTCCGTCCATCGCTGACATCGCCTGCTTCCCAGCAGAGTCATGAAACCGCCTAATGCCAAGAGGTACGGCCTTGTGAAGATCAGAGCCGAGTTTATGTATACTGAAGCGTGACATCCAAACCTCCCCAACGTCCACCCTCCCGGGGACGTGAAAGTTACAAGAGCATTCACGATCAGATAGATAATGTTTGCCAGAGACCAGCTGACCAGCACGATGAAAAACGGTGTCCTCAGGGCCCGGATAAACACCGGGCATGACATCAACAATAATGACGTCAGAATGCCCAGAGTTGTTAAAATTCCGACAACGACTTCTTGAGTGAGTAGTACGCCATCCCGACCATCATGGTCTTCATCATGAACTATATAAGTAGCATTGAAATCAAGGTCTAGCTCTGGGAAGTCCGCGGTTTCCATGTTTGATCTGAGTGTGTCCTGTAATAATAATAATGATGATAATATAAGAAGAAGAAGAAGAAAAAGAAAAAAAAGAAAAAGAAAAAGAACAACAACGACAACTTCAAAATCATAAAACTTTAGACCGTATTTACCCTAAAAAGAAAGGTCGAGGTGAAAATTAAGAACTATGTAGAGATTATCTGTACATTGTGTTGATCTGCATCATGACATCTGCTCAAGCTCTCTGTGGTTGCGTCGCCATATCGACCAAGGCCGCAGAGTGGGATCGAAACGGCGTTGCAACCGCAGAGAACGAGAGCAGATGCGATGATGCAGATCTACACCAATTATTGATAATCTATTCATCGTATAGCTGGTGCGCAGACGGGCATGACGCTCACGACCTATTACGCGCGCGAGCTAATTCTGAATGTAGCTTGCTTCAGTAGAGTTGACCACTGCAGTATGGTCGGAAACAAAAGCGTGAAAAAAAAAATAAAGATAAAAAATAACCCCCAAAAGAGTCGAAAAATGGTGTTGGCTTCCGGCGTAGGAATTACATGATGTTGTTTTAAATTATATTTCCGCAATTTTTGACACTTTGCGAGGTTATCTTTTAATATTTATTTTATTTTCTTCAGGCTTTCGCTTCCATCTCGAATTTCGCTTTCAATATCGACTTTCGACTAGAGGCGACCATAAATCAGAGAAGTCGCAGCTGCGCAAATTTGGCAGTGCTTAAGATCATGATGACATTATAGTAAGTTAACTCACGAGGAGGCTTAACTATTAAATCAATGATAAATCTGCTGCAAACTGGTACACATTGTCGGTTAGTGTTTTCGGCACTGAAATGATATCCTGTATTTAACTCGTTAGCAAATGGTACAATGTCGTAGCTCTCTACATGTTGTGGACCTTCGTGGTGGTTCAACGTACTACGAACAAGGGTTGTGGGGGTGGTCAAGCCATTTTGTACATGATGCGTACAGGAGAGAGGGGGAGGGGGGTAGAACAGTTCTGAATTTGAGGCTACGTACTTTATGGACGGCCCCGTGCGAACGTTCAGAGTATGGTGATACAGGAAAATATCAAGCTTACACAAACACCTAAAACATACCGCTAACACAGAACGCTCACTGTAACCGTTAATACAGGCCTCTAACACAGATCGCTCACAGAGACTGCTAACACAGACCGCTAACACAGAACGCTCACGGTAACCGCTAATACAGGCCGCTAACACAGGCCTCTAACACAGACCGCTCACAGAGACTGCTAACACAGACCGCTCTCAGAAACCACTCACAGTAACCGCTAACACAGACCTCTCACAGAGGCCGCTAACACAGGCCTCTAACACAGACCGCAGAGGCTGCTAACACAGACCGCTAACACGGACCAATCATAGAGACCGCTAACACAGGCTTCTAACACAGACAGCTCACGGAAACCGCCCACACAGACCCTGGACAGGTCATTTTTAGATTAGGCCTGCCATGCTCCATTTGTTTATGTGGCACACAAAGTGGCAGACGCTCTTGAGGCCGTTGGCGAACTCTTAAGCTCGGATTACACAAGAGCTTTACACGCGACTCGACTCAACCCAACTGATCATACGGAATCCCAGTCCCCGACTAACATACGACTTTAAAAGTGACCAGTATACACACAACGACTGGGGTACAACTCCATTTGAGTCACGTCGTCATTTCGCATACACGAGCGCTTTGGAATCGATGCAACAGTCGGGTTTTAAGTTCTCATTATGAGGGGTTTTAGTTCTAGCTTTAAAGGTACTATCCCGGTTGATAATTCTTTTCGCGCAAAATCGGCACAGCATATCCTAAAGGCATCTGAAACTCGGAGCCGAAGTGATTTAAAGCATGAAAATTCCTAGATGTCTTTAACTAGAGCCTATAGGCACTGAAATGTATTCTATGATGAATGCTCAGGTTTCTTGCGCGTAGATAATTCTGTTGGCTGGCCTTTGTTTATGATCAAGACAGTGAAGTAAATCTATCATAATTTCACACTTTTATTCATCAACTGTTTGTTGTGTAAGCTAGGAGGCTTGGTCATCACTTTACGAAGGAAGCAGATACATTCGAATTGTTGTTTGCAGGTTGGGGATTTCACCCGGCCTAGGCGACAACAACTCTTCGGTTCTGTGTTTCACGTTCATGTTACCCAACATGACTAACATGATGCACAAAATCGATTCCATGAAAGAAAGTTAGGAAAAACATTTTTTCCAGTAAGACAAAGTCTGTATACAGCGTAATTAATTAATATGACACCTGCGTTCAAATTCCTTGAAAAATGACTCAGAGTTACTTGACGCAACCACTGGCACTCGGTTCGACCGGCCTAAATATCGGTCTCTCCCGACTACCGATCTGAGATCGGGTCTGGTATGACAACAAAACGGCAATACGTATCGACCAAAACTACTACAGATCGACTGCTACTGATTTTATCTATTCAGCGGTATATAATATGTCAAGATTGAAGGAATATTTATTGAGTTATCATATTGCATAGTACACAATGGCGGCCCACTTTTCTGTACGTTGGGTATGAACATCGAAAGAACCAGAAGCACAAAACGAAAACGGCCACATCTCTAACACTGTCAGCACAGTCAAAATGATGCTAAATCGCTTAAGAATTGTTTTTATTTATACATACTGGCAAAAGATTTGTCACCTCTCGCAAACTGTCAGCTCTAGTACGGTAGCCCGAGTGACACTCACAAAAACAGCAAAATATTCCTCCACGTGGAGGACGAAAAATATACAAAATAAATGTTAAATTCATTTTAGTGAATTTTTACTTCACATCTCCTCACTATAATACTTCCTAAAAACAAACATGTAGCAAAACGGAACACCAGAACGGTTAACTCTGTGTATCACCTTTAGGACTATTTGTTATTGGTTGCACTTTGGACAACAACTTCCGGTCTAAGAGTTGAGAAATTATCATGACTATATAATGCATTGCCATGCGTTCGCATAAAATACATAAAAATATATTTTTTTCAAAGCCGATAGGCTGTGTTTCATGAAGCTTTGTATTCTCTAAACGCTTATCTGCCCTTGATGTCCCCCTAATGTACGATGTCATAGTTACAGTTTCACTTCCTTTGCAACAATCAACTATACTAACCACAAACAGAATTACGACGGATTAGTTGTCATGCCATCCCACTGCACCCCTTCGTGCGACGAAAATGGATAATTCCCATGCGACATGACCATTTCGAAGCGAATAAGCACTAAAACTTATGCTCTAGCCATTGTGAGGAGGCGTTTTTTTTTTTTTATCCTAAATATAGACTAGTAGACAGTGCGCCTCAAAATCGGCAACGCTACAATTACGTCACACATGTTTGGCACACTAGAACCATTCAAGAACAGAGAAGCGATGCGCGATTTTCTTTCCGGAATTTTGGTGTTAGATATATTTTTATCTTGTACAAGTGAAAATACTCATGAGATGCATTTTTGTTTGCATCCTTTTTTTATATCACAGGTATATCATTCATTTAAGTCAAGCGAAAAATTGAACCGGGACAGTTCACCTTTAAAAGAAAAGAACACATTTATACAATCTACGCCTTCAATGAAAGAGCTCTACAAACTGTGTGGAATACTATTTTTTTAAAATTTTGTAAAGGTTTCTTGAAAGGGACAAACTGTTTTAAACATCGTCATTTTTTACAAAATCAACCCATTCGGGGCACATAGAAAGTCCCGCCATGTTTTAAGTTTGTCCAATGAAACCTCCTCTTGAATATTCATTGTGACGTCACTGTGCGTAAGCTTTCACTCCTACCATTTAATTAGCTAAAGCTAAATATGCTCCTACATCGTGATAATCGTGGATTTTAAGTTCTGTTAAAGCCAACTCTAAAATGTAAGAGTTTGAGATGTACTAGAGGACCACATCATACCTACATGCGTGGCTGTAGGCTGCCAAAATGTGTCTGAATGGCGATGTCCCGAAGGCAGAAAGCGTAACCTGTCCTTTCAGAAACTGCCCCTGTCAAAGCCAGAAATCCCGGTTCCCATTCACTTGAGATTGATGCGTGGTCGGTCGAACTACTGCCCTCAGCCTCACTCCTCTGCGATTCAAACTGGTAGCCTTGTAAGCCGAAGTTACATTCACTATCATCAGAGCTAGAGCCAGCGTCCCCACTGAAGCTCTCCATTACGTTATGTACATGCTTTTGTTTTTTACCTTCAAAGACAGAAGAGCTACTTGCAAAGCTAAGTACGATGACGTAAGCAATTTGTTAAAATGGCGGCCTGA
Organism: Acanthopleura granulata; assembly: GCA_016165875.1. Lineage (NCBI taxonomy): Eukaryota > Metazoa > Mollusca > Polyplacophora > Chitonida > Chitonidae > Acanthopleura > Acanthopleura granulata. The sequence goes on along the minus strand of JABBOT010000022.1, from coordinate 5,654,373 downwards.
AAAGGATTCTCAGTCTTGAATGTTTAACTATTAAATACTCAAATAACAAGCACTTCCGCCATAAAACTGAGATTTTTTTATTTAACCATAAGTAAGGCCCTTTCTTTTAAGGTATTGGTTGTATAAATGTGCTATTTTCTTTTAAAGTGAAAGATGGTGCATGTTCAAAGACAAGATTACCAAAAACTTGGACAATATTATGTTTATTTCCGTAAAGAATTTTTTTCTAACAGCTAATAGGACAGTGGAAATTGACACTGAACCGTGCTCCCATCGACCAGCATGAACCACTGCCTTCTGTGTGAGCTGTGGCGTAATTCTTCCAAGCGCGGAACACTCTTGTCACCTGAGACTGTAGTAAGCTACTAGAGTTGTCGTTGAAACTGAAGTATATGTGTAAATTTAAATCATGAAATGATCTAAAAACTTACTCTCGTCACAACAATGATCTGGGAATGCTTCATAGTGTTGTTCACACCTGTACTTGTTATATACAACACCAAAGCAGTGTCCTGCACCTACGTTACACGGACAGTTAACTCAAAAGATTTACGTCACAGCTTATAATCATCTAACGTCTCCTCATTTCGTCGGTCTGTCATAGCTTTATAAGCATGGGGGCCACCATATCCCCAGTTGGTAGGAAAATATTACACACATCAAATGAAGAGAATTCAGTAACGAATCCATATAAATTCAAATTTTTTTGCTTTAAAAACAAAGTTTTATAGCCTTTTAAATGAATAATTCCTCAGCCATGAGCTATCTTTTACTTTAGGTTCATTGAAACAAAAAATCGTTAAGGACTGCTTGCCTTCGATCAACGTGGCCCACCAGTTTTACATCACACAAGCTGTGATAAAGTTCGTCAATAATTTGCCAAATGTTACTGGTTTATCCCTGGCACACCGCAAAAATTCAGCATGGTGTTCAACACCAGTCAAATTAATAAACAACAAGTGTGCTGGAAGGGGAGATGTTACGAGGAGAATTTAACAAGCTGGCTAGAGGTATGTGGAGTGCTTATTCGCGGTACCAAGTGTTAGTCACCACGCCTCTGTCTCTAGGAATCGCAGACGTGGGTATTTACGCAATCGCGTCATTTCTAATGCAAATCCCAACGTCTGAGCAATCTCGGACTATCCGGAGGTAAGCGTTGAACCGTCACGGCGTTGTAGTGTACAAGTAAACGCCATGTATATACTTGGATAGGGAAGAGCTAGCATCTATAGGTGGAAGCGTCTATATAGGATTAGATAGCATCACCGTTCACAATCTACCGATACAGTTAAAATCTAGCTTATAAGAACTGCACAACAGCTGAGCATATAGCTGAAGACGAAAGGCCCGGTCTTTGTGATGTTAGAACACGACGCGAGATTTACTGACGAAAGCTGCCGATATTGATGGGTAGAAACACACACGTGACCTGAATCCCAGTAAATACACACATGCATGCGTACACAGCTCTGCAACTTTGCCTATAGAACTCACCGTTGTCTTCGCTATCCAGGCTTTATGTTATATTTGTTGGCCTACAGTTTTTCCCAAGCAGGCCAAACTGTGTGGATATTTCGGATTTGTTGACTGCTCAACTGTGCCTCTTTGACCGAACAGTGAACGTTGTTTGGTATTCACACAGAGCTCTAACTGGTACGCTTTGTCCACAGCACTGGCAACCCACCACTTGGCAGTTCGCTTAACGAGGTTACCAGCTCCAGGGCAGTGAACCGGCTCCTGTCCCTGATTGGGCCTCTGACACCCGCTGGGCCAATACTCCTTACAGCGCGTGCGCGGCTGTGTGCTCGTTGCATGCAGAGTAGTCCATTTCTGGGTCATTTGGTGGTCAACCAGATACAATGATTATTATTATTGCTTATAGTGTAGGTGTATGCGGCTGGATCGAAATGGCCTAAGTGGTGATAGCTATGAAGATTGTATATCATTATATGGTGATGATGGTAGTGGTGATGTTGATGATGATCGTGGTGAGTATGCTGGTCGTGGTATCTTGATGGTCGTGGTATCTTGATGGTAGTGGTATCTTGATGGTCGTGGTGTCTTGATGGTAGTGCACGGTGATGATGATGGTCGTGGTGAGGATGCTATATCCCTACCCTCTACGTATATAGTGCACAAATCTCGGGAGAGGACAACACCAATTAAAGTTTTGAAATACAGAATATGGTAGGCCAATATTCAGCGATTTATGCTTTTCTACCATTACTGTTCTTTATATTACCATTTTTACTATTAAGAAGCAGTAGGTATTTGTTGCAACCAATACAGATCGAGCAATACAGTATTTAACTGTGCAAATTGATGGCATTTATAAACACACACACACATAACAGACATACACGAGGATCGAAAATGGGTGGCCATGCGGTCCTACGTGCGGACCTCTCCCCCTCTTCTCCCACCTCCCTCAACAATACGCCATAAATGGACAATTAGGAATCTTTCCCCCCAAAACTAAATTGGGTCAAAACTGTGTAGTCCAGCATCGCCATTACGTGTTAATGTATCCCCCGCATCGACATTATATGCGTATGTATCTCCAGCATCGCCATTACGTGCTAATATATCCACAGCATCGCCATTACATGCCAATATAACCCCAGTATCGCCGTTACATGCTAACCTATCCCCAGCATCGCCATTACGTGCTATGTATCCCATTGTGACACTCTGTGTTTGAGTCTAGCTCTACACAGCTAGCTCCTTTGGGCCCTCATCCACGTTATCTCGCGGGAGTGGCTATGTTTATATATATGTAATTCGTGCGGCTGGGAATAGCGCCGCTTGGTTGTGCTGCAGGGCGGTGACCGGGGCCCAGAGCGGGACAGGGCGCAGCGAGACGCCTGCCTGCTGGTAACCTAGGTCATGGTAATCCAGCCAACAGATGACCCTACGTACCACACCGAAGCAGATTGGTTAATGGTTGTCCCAGTGTTCAATCTCGGGCAGTGCTGGTAATTAAACAACGCTGACTTGAAAGTCTTAGTTCGCAGAATGTTGGTACAGCTGATTTATATATCTGATACCAAATGTATACTGAACTCCGGTCACAGTGTCAGCATCGTTTTAACTGAATTCGCGCAAATGTGAAACCTGACACACAGCAGATTTTATCTAGAAATTAAAGCGAGTAGAACAGCTTGGTTCAGTGTGAACCTCTGCTCGTGTAATTATAACGTTCCCAGCCAAATGTAGATCTTTGCGATGTACTGAAAGGTCATGGCTTATGTTATAAATTAAACAGAAAAGCACTGAGAAAAGTAGCTATAGCTACCGACGGCACAGCGGGTGTCCAACAGGATTTCACTTTTATTTAGGATTTAGTGACTTATCTTTGGTCGATGTTGTGTATGTTTGAAAGAAATAAATATGTGATAACATATCATATGCGTATATGAGGCCCTATTGCAAATAATCACAAAAACACGAAAGCTGGGCTCGACTATAGGCCTAAACTTCAGCCTTTTTTTCATAAAGACTGATGTTCCATTACGTTTCTGCTTCACAGAGCACAAATGAAAACTGTTGACCTCGCTTATGCATTTTCAGTCCGGTGTTGCAATTCGGTCAGATTTAAGCATGAAAATAAACTGAAATGAGCTGCATACTGAATGACATTACATGACATTACATTTGGTTCTAATTAACTTGTCTCATACTTGATTCAGTAAACTTCATTATTATTTTGCCCTGGTTCTCAGCTATACCTAGTAACAGTTGGACTTGTTCAACACACATGATATTGCAGCAGTTAAGTGTTTCCTGACTATAAACCGAAGCCCGTGAAGTTCCGGGACATTATTACAACATATGTGATTCTATTAATTTGCAGAAGTTTTTCAGAAGGCAGTTTCAGAGGCCGTGTGGTCGAAAGCTTATCAGTTTTTCTCACGGCTAAATATAAACATGCTAACAATTAATATATCCCTGCTTTTAAATTTATACGTAATTGCGTAAGAAGAAAACGTAACAAAATCTTAATTGAAAATTATAGCTTACTTTGCAAAGCCGTCATATATATATAAAAAAAGCCTCCACTTTGCATGGCTGTCTCACCATGCAAAGCATATTATGCGATGGTTAACCCTATATTTCATACCAGCCAACCAACTAAAAAAATCAGGAATGCTTATCAGAGTTGGATTATTGGGAATCTCCATCGAATATTAAAAAGAACAAAAGAACAACAACATAAAACCAGTCCTGACCCTAACCATTATCGGTTAAGGACGAGTAAACAATCAACCTACATATCTGCATGCGATAGTTTGACATTAAAGTCTAGAGGTGCCGAATGCCACCCACCCAGTGAAAAGTGGTGATAATTGAGGGCATACTAACATTATTAACGATTAGGCCAACGCACCTGAACACAATTATCTCATTTACTTCACCAGATGGGTCATTTACTGTGTGAATCTGTGGTCAAAGTGATCTACGCATACCATCCATATTCAGCTCTCGCCGCGGCTCCTGTCTGATGCACCATTGTCAATCCTTCACCCATATACAAACCCTAGCTATATCTTCTGTCCAGTCCCACTAATTGGTGAATTTGCCCATAATTATGGGACAAAGTAATTAATTTATTATGCTGTGGTTGACAGCAAATGCCATAGTAATACATGTAGTATACTCCAATTAGCCAGATCCAAATGGCAAAATGTTAACTAGCTTTCGGTTGATAGCTTGATGGGAGCGATATTCAATATTATATACCCCGGAGCAATAGCGAAAGGCGACTTTATGTAAGTTAGAATGTCGCGTTGGCGCAGGTTTGGAAAAGTGTAACATTGTCGAGTTGACGCAAGTTTGGACAATTAAGTTTAGCGTGGCCGAATTGGCAATGGTTTTGGAGAAGTGTAGCGTTGTCGAGTTGACGCAGGTTTGGATAAGCACAGTGTTGTCTAGTTGGCGCAGGTCTGGAAAAGTGTAGCGTTGTCGAGTTGGCGCAGGTTTCACGGAAAGGTGTAGTGTTATCGAGTTGATGCAAGTTTGGAAAAGTGTAGCGTTGTCGAATTGAGGCAGGTTTCGAAAAGCTCAGCCTTGTAGAGTGTAACGTTGTCGAGTTAACGCAGGTTTGAAAAAGTACAGTGTTGTCGAGTTGGCACAGGTTTGGAAAAGTGTAATGTCTGGTTGACGCAGATTTGGACAAATGTAGCGTTGTTTAATTGACGCAGGTTTGGTAAAGTTTAGCATTGTCTAATGAACGCAGGTTTGGAAAAGTGTAGTGTTGTCGAGTTGACGCAAGTTTGGACATGTGTAGTGTTGTCGAGTTGGCACAGGTTTGACCAAGTGCAGTGATGTCGCATTGACGAACAGCTAGATAGATGGAACGACGGAGAGATGGTCACGATGAGCTGAGCCCCTTCCCATTGCTTTCATTAAATGTCAATTGTTTGCTAAACGTGATGACAACTCAGAATTTTGAGTAATTCTTTAACCTGTGATAAATTGCAATTAGCATCACTGACTTCATACCTTTTGGACATGATTCAGCTTAAGCCATGGTACTGTAGTGTTATCTCGTCCTTATTATTCAGTTCGATTAATGACCTTTCTGAGGTTATTTATCCTACAGTCAAAGGTAGTTTATTTGCTCAAGATAAAGACTTGTGGGTATCATCCAAGAGCTTTAAACTCAACAGAGCTTGCAGTCCGTCTATGAATGAGGATACCAGTGCGGTTTCAAATTTTCCCCTCTTATGTCAGTAGCCATGGTGTTTACGCGTAAACGTGTAGACCCAGATATTCGACATCACTTAAGAAATTTTTGTTTCAGAATATCCCTTCCCTTTTCATTATTGGAGTTTGGTTTGACAAGCCTCTCACCGTGTGGAATTATATTGATTGGTCAGTTCCTAATTGTGCTAAAGTTATAACCTTAATGCTTTCCATTTCAGGTACATTTTGGGGAGCTGACAAAACTTATTTGCTAATGTGTAGGCACTCATTCTGTTCTGGTAAGACTACTGTTGCGAGCTAGGCTTATGATGCTGGATCTCAGCTTCTAAAAGGGAAGCTTTGAAAACTGAATTGCCATTAGTTCACTCGTAGGGGATATTATTTTCTCCACGCTTTGCAGAATTAAGTTTTATTTATTCTCTCTCTTTTCAGTGGCCAACAAAAAATGAAAACCGTTACATTCGAGTATGAGGAGCAAAAAGAATTTTTTTATCACACGACAAAGTGGATAAATATTACTGACCGTATAGATTAGGGAGATTGCCTTGAACCCTCGTTGCGATCAGGCGTGGTTCTGCATCACAGTCTCTAAAAGGGAAGTGTGACAGTTTTCTGTGGAGCCGTAAAAGTGACATGCTGCAAAAGAAAAATATGTGTATTTTTTTTAAATAAGTCGTGCGCACGAATTCTTCACTAAGTCGTGTTCTCGAGATAACTGACCAATAGAAAGGCACAATTATCTCGTGCGGAAGACATATGAAAGATGTTGAGAGCACGAGATAATTGCTAAGTCGTGCTCACGACATCTTTGCTTATTCGTTCACAGGACATAATAAAGATGTAGAGAGCACGAGATCTTTACTAAGTCCTGATCACGAGATAATTGTGCGTTTCTATTGGTCAGTTATCTCGAGAGCACGATTTAGTGAAGATGTCGTGCGCACAACTAATTAAAACACACACACACACGTGAAAATTTAAATACCTTGTGTGATTTTTTTTTACCAATGTTTCTCTTTTGCAGCATGTCACTTTTACGGCTCCATAGTATTTCGTATCGTGACCTTTGTGTATGTGCTGGGGAACATAGACATATTCACAGGTCGCCTGTAGTGAGCTCCCGTTGAATATCAGAAGGAAGCTTAAAACATGGAAGTATGTTCTAAAACTTAAGTATGCACGTGGTAACTCAGGATCAGATTTTTTGCAGCCTTCTTATTTCGATTTTTCGTGTAATGATCAAAGTGGTATGAGCTTCAGTTTCATGTGTAGAGAAAGCCTGGAAAATATAGATGTATATTTAGATTCAGGCGGTAAAAATGTTGCCATTCCTCACCCACAGTGGTTGTTCCGCCTACCATATGTATGTTTAGGCCTGTAGGAGTATATACGCAAGTCCTGTCAGGCCGGTATAATTTAACAGTTTTACAGTTGGCATTGGGGGTCGGAAATCGTAGCGGATGCAAAGCGTCCAAACTGAGAAGAAAAATGCAACACAGAAGCAGAGCCGAACTGGTCAGGTGAAAGCCGGACGATAGGTGGCCGAGTTTGCGCCATTAGTGTTCAGTGGAACCTTCCAATGGCGTTGTAGCATAGATTACTTGTCTACCTGAGAACTGCTAATTGTTGTGGTTATCCTGCAAGCCACAAATTGCTTCTCTTGGAAAACTCAGTGTTTCCCCTATTGTTCTAGAACTATTCTTACTTGTATCCTCATTGTTTTGCAGGGCGTTGAGATTTGTTTCGCTTCGGTCCAAGTCCATGTTGGAATTGAAGGAGAGAGAGCTGACCAAGCAAGCGTTTTGTTTAAAGAGACATTTGGATTTTTAAACAAATTCTGATTGTGAGGTCTTGACGAACTTTTGAAGTTTGTTCATAAACAAAATCAGTCACGTTGAAATTAAAAATATTCCTTGAGTATGTAGCTTCTACAAGCCGAGAGAAATCTTGCCGTTATTCGATTACAAAACAAAAAAGGCGGGTCATTTTGCCTCATTATTATTCAACTGAAAGGACCCTGCATATCTGTAGGCGTTCGGGTGCAGTCGATATTGGCTACACGAATTCGGATGATTTCGAATTTTCAAACACACAGATACACGTCGAGCATAGCAGCTTAAACAGCATTGAGGAAAGGTTACCAGTAATCTTGTTATTAAACATTGAGTCAGAAACGTGTGTCTGTTCGACGTTTAACACCGCCACAACAACAACAACAACATTTGCACCCTCCTGTCGAGCGGTAGTTTTACGACAACTAGCCACCAATTATAACTCTAGACTTGCTTACCAACCTGCTAAACTCTCTTCTACGCCTCTTTTTGGCCGATCCTGTTACGAGAGAGCCTAAGCCCTTCTTTTACGTGTATCATTAGCCACGTTTGTTACCATCTGAAGTTAACCGAGCGCTATGCGCATGCTCCATTTCCACTGAATTCACAGAACTCGTTTAAATATTCTGGTAGATTTTGGAGTTCAGTTTTTTGTTATTTTAAAACATTCACTTATCTTACAATGCTGGTGGTGGGATTAATGAAAAACTCCTAACTTTTATTCTTGAGAAAAATACCTAATACTAATGTCATTCTGTAATAACGCAAAAATACCCACTATTTGGGCAACGATGTCCCTTTAATGACATATCTCTATCTTATTATTTATCTTCTAGGGAAATGTTCAAGAGTGTTCAAACTTTCTGTCGTAGTCAGTGGCAATCATTGTGAGATACTACTAATGATGCTCGTTTTTTCTTTCAGTTTCAGCCAAGAGTAACTAATGGTTTATATCCACGTCGACATGATTTGTTTTTATTTAGGTTGTGGTCTGGTGCTTTACCTTTAAAATGGCCATTGTTCAAAATAAACCGACATCCAAAACTGGACTACGTGATTTATGCGATGTGGATGAGACAGAATACACTTTTTGTTAGGATATCCTAGATATGATATCACTAGGATACGAATGCTGACAACATTTAATAATTTTGGTATATTCCAGTTTACCATGCTTGGACCCCACCAAAGCAATAATAAATCGCATGGTTTTTAGTCAACGCCATGCAGAAAATTTTATTAGTGTGCAGAGGGGTTTTTTGAAAAAGTAATTTAAGTAAATATTAACTGTAAGTAATGAAAATTTCTAGTTCCGAATGTTAAGTTGTGGCTGAATCTTTGCATGCGCCCAATTGCTAAATTCCACTCCATTCAATGAACTCATCATTCGTCATGCCGTTATGTGTTAAGGATGTCGCCAAATTTTTAAGAGTAAAGATGAGTACAAGCGCCCTTGCCGAAACCTACTGGCCAATGTCAGATGTATTACAACCAGACCAAAGTATACACTTGAAAGAAAAGACAACACTGAACCAAATGTATGTATGTATCGATAAAGAATCCCATTTAAAGTTCTATGGGGCCTCCATGGCTCAGTAAGTTAGCCCACTAGCGCAGCGTAATGATCCAGAAGCCTCCCACCAATGCGGCCGCCTTGAGTTCAAGTCCAGCTCATGTTGGCTTCCTCTCCGGCCGATCTGCCAGCAACCAGTGGATGGTCGTATGTTTCCCGCGGGCTCTGCGAGGTTTCCTCCCACCATAATTCTGGCCACCGTTGTATAAGTGAAATATTCTTGAGTACGGCGTAAAACACCAATTAAATAAATAAATGATTAAATTAAAGTTCCAAAAAAGTTACTTTTTATTTTTGTGATCTAGGATAGCTGAGATATCGCGGTTCAAAGTAAGGAAAAATGCCAACGTAGGGAAAATCGAACTAGCCAAGGTGGCACCCACATAGAGAGTATTCTGCATGTGCAAGTGCTACACGAATGCGCCAAACTTTTCTGGCTCAGCAATGATCTACCATAATTTGTAAACACGAGGTTGTCGCAAAGATATTGTAATTGTGCAAGAACACGGCCATTTCTGAAATGCTTACTGGACGAACATAACTCTGCAAAGCCATAGGCGTTGAAACCGACATTCGCGTATGAGCCATCAACCAAAATGGGCGTTCCGGGTCAATAATCGCAGGACCAGTTTCCATTTAGGACAAACAACACAAACCACAAAAGATCTAAAGAAATATACAAAATTAAAAAAATTAAATTCGGACAGATTCATGCAAAGAGAATCATGAATACTACTTGTAAAACCAAATCATGCATGCATACATACATAGAGACTGACATGCATACATGTTGCTTAGTTTACTCGGACTAATTTTCCATAAGTGACAATGTTAACGTTTAGAGTAGTTACTGAACCCCAAATAAGCATTGGTGTCTGCATTGCCCAAATTTTGAGAAAACCTCTGTAAAAATCTTGACACGGACCAACCTTCAAAACCTTCCCTGAAAAGCAACTGTTCATGCGTACAGGGCTGCACAGCTTCATCAAGGGGAGATCACTCGATCAATTGGAGTCATTCGCATCACCTGATACCTTGTATCCCCTCATGTAAAATGTCACAAGTCATAAAAATCATATGAATCAAAAGTTCAGAAACGTTATCCCTATAATGCTCAGAATTACGTTCGTCCAAGAGATACTGCGGTTATCGCGGAGAACGTATTCTGTGTCATACTAAGTAAAAACAAAACAGTGACAATGTAACTGACTTTGAAAGGGTGCGATTTTATTCAGTTTTCAGGGAGCCCTTACATACAATTGAGAACCACGACAACAAAATATAACTTTTGTGAGTTATGCTTATTATTCGTAACATTGTATATATGACTGATTAAAAAATGCATTTTGGTAAAAAATTAAAATTCAGACTAAGAATGTAAACGGTACTAATTTAGGACAGGATTCTTCTTGGGTTCGCCGAGTGGGAATCCACTGACTGGCAATGCAGACTTTGGTTGGGTCGAAAGGAGAATACGTGCGGTAGACGGACCTGAACCAGTCGTGGTCGATGGAGTCCACCATGCCCTCCGCGCACATTTGGTCCCAGTTCCTAGCCGACCTCTTCACCGACGCCTGTCGCACACAGTCGTAGTAGTTATCCATTACTCTTTGGACCTACACAACGAAAGAATAGAAAACAAATGCCATTGTGCAGAAATAACAATGCAAAGCTACGTACAACATACAGATGACATACGGCCATGTAAGCGTGGGTAGAGGAAATGTGGAGAAATGTACGACAAACAATCCCGTTTACACAAAGACTATAACTGGGTCCAGGTAACAAAATAATCAGGGAATCACCTGGTGACAGCTGGGAAAGCATGGCTATAACCAGACACATTGCATTTCACCGTAAGCTTAGCATTCTTCCAGTGTCCTATTTTGCTTCATTTTGATTGATTGTCGCAGCTTATAAGGTCATTTAAGGCTATTTTTTGAGAAGCTTAGTTAACTTTTTATCAGAAAAAATTAATTGCTGGCATCAAAAGTATGATTTTATGGCCTCCATATGCTTTTGAAGGCGCGTTTTTCAAGCCTAAACATCAGGTGAAGTACAGTATCCATCTAGTTACCAATGGGGTTGGGCGGGTTGGGGTTTCAGAGTTTGCCTGTGTTTAAGGCTTATCAAGGGGAAGGCACACTGGATACAAGACAGAATTGTTACATAAACAACACTAAAAACTTATCAGGATTAAGAAAGGCCTCAAGTGGGAGTTGTCCATGCCTGTCTTAGGCAAACAGAATATAATACACATTTTTTACACAAACAACACTATGAACCTTGGAGGAACAATTTCATATATAATATCAAGTCATCTATTTTTTTTTTTTTTGGACTGAAAATTATTTTCTTATCATTTTTTATCAACTTTCCATGTTTGGGCGAATGAATGTTGCTCAAACCCTATATGTGGGGTTGAAAATCGGCCTGGATCAATTCCTGTACGTGTGTACCTTTTTTCTGATTCCAGGCAGATCATCAATGGTGGGTTCGCCGTGTTTGTATTTGACGACCAGCTCCGGGGATTTCACCTTGTCCTTAGCTGCCTTTGGCGGTCGCCAGCTCCACCCTCGTCTGTACTTTGACTTCTTCTTCAGCGCTGTGAATGACAGGACACTACCCATTTAGCGAGAAACACAGTTACCTCTCAAAGAACTAGAATGGAAGTCGGTGTAATTCATCTTTACCTGTGGCTGCATGTTACACTGGTTTATTCAAGCACATTATCTGACTGTATTAATTGATAACTATACACTATAATTACACTAGTTTACTATAATGTAATGTAGAATGTGTTGGGCATATTATTCGTGCTAAGTGCCATGATAATGCTTCCCAAAACACCTGAAAAATCCTCTGTTGATTCTGTAGTTATGTTTTAACTGTGGTAGTTTCAATTTAAGTATATGCACGATGCAGAAAAAATTGAACGAAATGAACAAGTATAATAGTTTGTTTTGTTCATCAGCAGACATTGAAGAGGATTAGAAACTTAACCGCACATATGTAAGCTTTGTCCTTCCGAAATTCAATTTAACGACAAGTGCGAACACTACACATTTTGTTTTGAAACACTGGCAAGCCTCATGTGTTACTTGTAGAACAAAGATCTAATCCAGCGCATTACCTGAAATTTTCAGACGTTTTAAATAATAGCAGTACTGTCATTTTCTCTGTATTTATAAAAAGGGAGTAACTAATACCCCTTGGTCACAAGTACAATACTAGAGACAGTATATTAATTACAAAGTAAGGGATGTAGACGCCCTATGTCCTTAACAAAATATGTCAAGGTCAATGAAAATGAATAGAATTCTTTTACATGACTTTAGATGCACATGTGGTAGAAGTCTTATGAAAATTACTCACACAATTACTGGTCCAAGTTACAGAGATTATAACTGGAATAAACAGTATACTTCTGGAAGGGCTTCTGACAATGGAAATGATAACTTTAAATCTACTTTAAGTAAAAGATTTATTGCCCTGGTCGATTTCCAGCAGCTTGCCACTTACCTCAGCGGTGACGTCACAGCTGTCTGCCTACAGGATTGTTGGGGATTACATCTAAGAATCCCTATTAAAATAGTCTCAATCTCGAGGTGGATTCTAGTTAATCAGATGCGGGATAAATTTGAATCAATAGTGGATAACCTTGAAGCTCCAATTTATCACACTGACAGATCGGATCAAACTATATGTTTCAGGCGATGAATTCATGTTTGTTCAGAGAGATGAGTACGCTGGAGGCCAGTGTTCTGCTAATGCTAGGGGTTTTCTGCATGGCAAATGTGCGAATGAAGACAACTACCAAGGAATAATACACCATCGTTGCAAATCTGTATATGTGTTCTTACGTTTGTCCTTGGCCTGGGGTTCCTTGTCCGAGAAGTGCCCCTGTCCCTCTGGGATCTGTATGCTGATGAGGACGTCATCCTCACTCACATCTGGTTTAATACAAGCAAGAAGAAAATGACGGAGAAATCATTTAGGGCGAAGTTATAAATGCAGGCATGAGAATGTAATGGAGACGACTTAGACAAAGCATTATCTTAAACAACTCTTCCATCACTCTGAATTTTGGACTTGTTCCTTTTCATCTGCGTTATAACTTCATACCTGCTTCCTATGTTAAATTTGGGACCAACTGCTGAAATATTTACTCCAGTACAAAGCGTAAGTGAAAACAAACAAGATGAAAACCAAAGATTAAGACTTTGCTCGGTACTGGTATATCATAATATACATTTTGTAGGAACTGCTTTTAAAGAAAGCAACGCGTAGTAAAATAAAAAACACCATTACCTTGATGTACAGAAGGTTTCAGGGTAACTTCTGTTTTCTTGTCAACAGTAACCTAAAACAAAACACATCAATGACTGGAATTATTGTCACAAACACCTGGGACATATCTACCACAGACTGCATGGCGCTGTCGACGTGCTTTTTATCAAACACATACCCACCACTTCAAAAGAAGACAGCATTTGGTAAAACTATACAGCAAATAAAAGAGCTGTATTAGCTCTGAGAACGGTTGGCCATGTGCCCAGTTTAGCTTCCACATTAACCTCTCCGAAACCTGGAATTCGGTCTTGTCACCTGTGCTGTCGTAAACGTGCCAAAGCTGTCCGCGACAAAAACAGGCTTCCCGTGAACATATATAATGTAATCCTCAATTTGTATTACTTTATGATGCGGGAAAAATATAGACCACAACGTCGTACCAGGTTACTTTGTGTTAATTGTGACATTATGGTTTTACTTTTTCACGAATATCTACATGCCTGAATAACGCTCCAACCTACTATCTCTCTAAAAGAAATTTGAAAGCCAAAATAATTTCATCCAATGTGTTTCTTTCAGCACCGGGTTGTACAGATCAGGATGTGGCTATCTTCTCCAGTCGTCAAGACAGAAACAAAAAGATAATATTTTCTGGTCAGATTCTTTACAAAGGAAAACAACTTAACCGCAGTTCTTTGTTAACATGTACAAATGCAATGTCATGTCAGTTTCTTATGTAATCATGTATTGTCATATAATAATGCTCTCTTTCTTTCACTAGAGAAGTAAACAAATTTAAATCTGAACTCCTAAGCACAGAAAGAGCGAAATTAATGAAAAAAGCGATGCTGTTTCCATTGGATGATATATAACGCTTAAAAATGTTTTGAGATAGGTATACATATGTATACATATGTATGTAGGCCTACCGATGTGCTTTGCCCAGGTTGTGCAGTACCCACGACTATGCTCGCCCCTTTGTGCCTTTTGGCATCGGTTTTGCGGCTGCTCTGCTGACCGGTTGTTTTTGGTCGGGAAATCCCATCTGGCACCACCACAGGTTCCTTCGCTGACCAGGCCTCTTTCCGCTTTGGCGGAGCCTCTGTTTTGTGTCGCCTCTGTTTCTGCCCTCTATCCATGGGCATGTTCAGCGGTTTGGAGTATGGGGAATCTTTGTCCTTCTCATCGATGGATCCGGCCAACAGCTCCAGATTCTGGTTGAGTTGTCGGCTGGTGAGGCCTTCCAGGCGTGCTCCGGCCGTGTAGTGCTTCAAAACGTGAGGTAAGTGGTACGCCGTTTGCGGCTTATCCTTGGTGAAACGGTTGATGGCCGAGTAGAACAAGCACACACGTTTCGTCAAGGACACTAACTTGAGACTTTCGTTCGGCCCCTGGCGGATAGCTGAACCTGTTGATGAATGACAGATTGGCGATATTTGAGAAGTATCGTTGGGAACACTTGTTATAGCCTTTCGACATGAGAAACAAATTGAGAACTAAAAAGAACCAGGCGCTTTTTAAACTGGCTGAAACAGAGCTACAGAAAACAGTTAAGATTCGAAAACCATAATAAATATATTTTTTCTAAAATAAATATCATTAAATACAGTTTTTATCCAATTCATTTAAAGTATCTCGTAAATCTCTAACTACAGCATCGTAAGCAACTCTGATTTAATTGTCTCACTGAACACTTTTGGCGCATAGCGTCCATCGAGAACAGCGTTGTCTGTTGGTTGGAGTTATTGGCGCGTCCATTGTACTAAATGATGTGTGCCAGAGAACAAATTTCTCAGTTGGTTGGTGTTACCAGCGTCTGCATTCGGCTGAACGATGTGCGACATAGAACAAATCTGTCGGTTGGTTGGAGTTATTTCCATCTGCATTCTGTTGAATGATGTGCGACAGAAAACAAATTTATCGCCTGGTCGGAGTTACTGGCGTCCGAATTTTACTGAATGATGAGCGCCAGAGAAGAAATTTGTCGGTTGGTTGGAGTTACTGGCGTCTGCATTTTACTGAATAATGAGCGGCAGAAAACTAATTTGTCGGATAGTTGGAGTTATTTACGTCTGCAATCTGCTGAATGATGTGCGCCAGAGAACAAATTTATTGGTTGGTGGGAGTTATTGGCGTCTGCATACTACTGAATGATGAGCGCCAGAGAACAAATTCGTCGGTTGTTTGGAGTTATTGACATCTGCATTCTACTGAATAATGTGCCGCAGAGAACATATTTGTCGGTTGGTTGGAATTATTGGCGTTTGTTTTCTACTGAATGATGAGCGACAAGGAACAAATCCGTCGGTTGTTTGGAGTTATTTATGTCTGTATTCTGTTGAAAGATGAGCGACAGAGAACAAATTTGTTGGTTGGGTGGAGATATTGGCATCTGCATTCTACTGAATGATGTGCGACAGAGAAGAAATTTGTCGGTTAGTTGGAGGCATTGATTTTTGCATTCTACTGAATGATGTGCACCAGAGAACAAATTTGGTCTGCATTGTGCTGAATGATATGCGCCAGAGAACAAATTTGTCGGTTGGTGGGAGTTACCGGTGTCTGCATTCCACTAAATGATATGAGACACAGAAAACATTTGTCCGTTTGTTGGAGTTACTGGCGTCGGCATGCAAGCGAATGATGAGCACCAGAGAACAAATTTGTCTTGGTTGGAGTTACTGGTGTCTGCCTTCTACTGAATGATATGCGCCAGAGAACAAATTTGTCGGTTGGTAAGGGTAAATCCACTGAATCATGTGCGCCAAATAACAAATTTGTTGGTTCGTTGGAGTTATTTAAGTCTGCATTCTGCTGAATTATGAGCGACAGAGAACAAATTTGTCCGTTGGTTGGTGTTATTTACGTCTCCATTCTGCTTAGCGATGTGCGACAGAGAGCAAATTTGTCGGTTGGTTGGAGCTACTGCCGTCTGCATTCTGCTGAATGATGAGCGCGGGAGAACAAATTTGTCGGTTGGTTGGAGCTACTGCCGTCTGCATTCTGCTGAATGATGAGTGCGGGAGAACAAATTTGTCGGTTGGTTGGAGTTATTGGCGCCTCCATTCTACTGAATGATGTGCGACAGAACGAATCAGTGGACTGCTTGGTAACTGCTTTTAGAGTAAGTGATCTCGTGACGTCTAGTATATTGCATTTAACATCACTGGAATTTTTTACCTAATTCTGCTTAAGTCATAGTGCTAAGGGGCGAAACTGTGACCATTTTCCACCTATCACAGTTCACACTGTCGTCCCCTCTGTGGTTTTACTCTCTATGCTGTAGTCTTTTATACTATTGGCGTCTCCAGTCTACTGAATGACGTATGCCAACAGAGAACAAATTTGTGTTCTACTCTGTTTACTCGGCCCACACGAGAGCTTTACATGAATTGGTGAGCTGTATTTTACGCCAGATTTGACTCGAGGGTTGAGATGTATAACAGAAATAGTAGGCTGAACGTCAAGCTTGGTAGTGCCAAGGCCACCGATCAAGGCCATCGTGCAAACTCAACTTGAACTTACCACCCACGGCTCATGAGACAGGTCCGGTCGAAATGTAACCTCTTAGCACATGAGCATGACGTATATGCTTCAGTTCACATTATCTCCAGCACAGTTAACACTGCCAGTGTGGCTCACATTCTTCGTTTTATGGCTACCACAAGCGTAAGTTGACATGCCTGTGTGTCTTTGTGTATGTCTGGTGGTCGGTCGGTACAGTTTTTCACATCCCATAATATTAACAGGGGGGATTCACTTGAGGCGTCGAAGTGAAGAGTGACACTGGCTTTTAGTGGGAGGAGGCTTCTTTGCAGTTTGTGCTAATTGTTTATTGATTGATTGATTGATTGGCTTTCTTTTCACATGCCAGACTTACCCGGTTCATTCTTATCCACATGACTCATCATATACAAGAACTCATCGAAGGTAATGCCACCACTCCTGTCCATATCTCCCTGCTTCAGGATAGCCTCCACTTCCTCTCGGGTCACCTGACTGTCCACACGCTTCAGGCCTTCGTACAACTCATCCACGTCAATGAATCCTCCGTGGTCTTTATCAAACAGGTTGAAAATCTGAAATCGTTGCAAGAGAAATATTTGCGGCATAGGGAGTAAAACGAGAGTAACGAAGTCGGACCTCTTGTCAATTGCCTCAATCTGGTTTTATTTCAACTGTTCATGTAAATGCTTAAAAATAGCAAATTACACCCCCACCAAGGCTTAAGTACAATTAGGGCAGCGATGTTAGTTGCAATTTATTACATGTCATTTATTTAGAATTACGGCAAATAGTGTGTGGCCATCACATATAATAAAATAAAACAATGCAAAGGAGAGAGATGTGGAGAGAGGGTGAAGGGAACAAATTGCACAAAGCAAAGGGTTTGAAAACAGGGTCTTCAGTGTAATGCAATAAAATACAATTATTTACTTATCTGATTGGTGATTTACGCCGTAGGCAAAAAATTTCTCATGCACGACTTCGGCCAGCATTACGGTGTAAGTAAAACGAGTAGAGCCGGATGGTACCCCACGACGGTTGATGGTGGACCTTCTCACTTACCGGAGAGGAGGCCAGCATAGGCTGGACTTGAACTCACAGTCACCGCTCCGGAATCATTCTACTCTGCTATTGCGCTAACGACTCCCTCTTTAACCAACAGAATATAGCTGCCTCATTATACGTTAAATACTCATCAACTCTTCTCAGGTGTTTTAATTTTTGCCGTAAATTTATATTAGCTATTACTCCGTGGAAACCCGACCTTTTATCCCTTTGGCTGATTAAAAGTTCACGTCTGATGCCGAACCAGAATCGTCAGCCTGATTCTTGGAAAAGCGTTCAGATTTTAGCAAATTATACGACCAAATTAAATCCCATGAATAACGTTGTACGCTTTTCCTGCGCGATTTGACATTCCACATTGAATATTGCAAATGAAATGGATCACGAAGAAATAAAGGACCTGAGAGAGAGAAAAAAAAAACATGTCTCTTTATACCTGCATACGACAACAATCTCTCTGTCTGTCTGTCGTCAAATGAACTCAACTGTAATCTTCAGAATTAAAAAAAAATGAGACAGTGTTTAGGTAAGTCTTCTTTTTAGTTGTTGATGTTTGTTTTATATTTTCCTTTAATGGCTTTTTGTCTTCAATGCAAGATTTTTTTTTTATACGTGAAAGTGACATACCTCTTTAAAGGCTTCAATATGTTCCTCAGTCAGCTCCTGGAACCATGCGGGCGGAGCCTTGTTGGTCTGGCTGGGATCCAAGGCGTACACCAGCGGCCCCTGAATCATACTGGACAGTGTGGAACCAGGGGGACGAACTGGCGGATCGGAAATTACAGGGAAATATTAAAAAACAGGAGAACAAAATATGGATGGACTGACTTATTGATTGGTGTTTTATTTCGTTCACAGAAGAATGATCTTATACACCATGATAATTACTGTGCTGAGTGGAGGATGTGGTCATGGATGGAGGAAACCGCGGAGGGCGGGGTCATGGGTGGAGGAAACCGTAGAGGATGGGGTCATGGGTGGAAGAAACCGGATGGTTGATGGCAATAGGTTGTCAGTTTCATGGGTGGAGGAAACCAGAGTGCCTGGAGAAAACCACCGACCTCTGGCCAGTTACAGACGGTCTTTACCGCATGTAACATATGGTAACATGCAACTCCTTGTTTATACATACGCAATCACAGTTCACTGACTGCTATAAAAGCTGATTGTATAGCTTGCTCATTTCACTGTGTATCTTTTCCACATATGCTGTACATGAAGACATCGTACACTCACGTGCTGAGGCTAGTTTGACGGCAGATACGGACTTGACTACAGTGTCACAAGCGGCTTTTAGCTGATGAGGAGCTGCCGACTGTGTCTCCGGATCTGTGGACTCCGGCACGGGCTGAAAACATACAGGCCGGGTGGAATACGTGTATATCTATTCTTAGTAGGCCTACACATAGCTGTAAACGAAACATATATGGTAAGGAATTAATATGTACATCTACAAACGCTGGACGGGGGGTGTATGAGAGGAACCCCACAAAAAAAAAAGAAACAAAAAAAAAAAAAAAAACATAAAAGCAAAAGTAGAAACAGGTAAAACAGTTATGGTCGTTGTGTATGTCCGGTCGTATATGTGTAATGTCACACGGTATGCGTTTGTAGAAAGCCGGATGTGGAGAATCCTAAAGGTGATGCCACACATGGGCGGCAAGTTACAAGCCAGGGTGCCAAATGTATGGAAGCCGGTTAGAACAATCATTGTACTACCGTTCGATCGCTCAAAGTTGGCACACAGCGATTCAACGATAGTGCGAAGTGATGATACGATAGTGTGATGGCACTTTTTGCAGACGCGATGACATGATGTTAGGATCGTGTTGTCGCTTTGCGGTATCGAGTCATCACTTCGCACTGTCGTACCCATCGCTTCGTACTATCGTGCCATCACTTCGTATCGTGCATCCTTCCATCACTTTTTTCCATCGTCTTCTCAAGAATCCTCAAGTGACAAAATTACACATTGCTGTCTCTTTCTTTTCTTTCTGGTTCTGATACTTATCTTTAACCGAACAATAAAAATAGTGAGAGCGATTATAAAGCACGGATATCATGATGCAATCAGGGATTCAAGCACTGAAAAATTTACAACGCGTTACATTTTGAGCTTAATACTGGATGGAATGATAAGGTCATGAAGATGAATTTACCTATTTCATTCGCCATTCAAATTACTTTAGCAGAAACTGTCAGCTATATTAACTGTTAACTGTAGGTTATGTGAGCTATCAATCACAGTACAATTTGATTTAGTCTAAAAACGTTGTACAGTCAAAAACATCGAATATGCTCAAGTATGTTTTTCAAAATACACCTTGGCCTTCTCTGTGAGCTAGATTTTAACGCCAAAATGTTATTCAGCCTACTGACGCTGACATTACTCATAAATATTCTAGTCCTATGAAAACTTTTGATCACTTCACATGTCTCAACACAGCACACTGGTCTCAATGTCGGCATTCCTGGCGCCAACACATCACCCCACTCCGTCACACAATACTAAGATTCCAGAAACCTGGATAACATTGCAGTCTCCAATAAGACTAAATTTAACCAGGAATTGTATCATAAAGTATTTACTGAATTTTTAATGCTTAGTTTTCACTAGGCACAAAACAAATTAAGAGAAAAAGTCTCTTAAGAAAGACAAATAAGTTCCTTTGTTCGAGGCACCGCACATTCACTCTTTCCCCTTTCCTTGCCATCTTTGGACGATGAAACGATAGTATGATGGTATATGTACGATGATGGCCTTGCTCGGCTTCCATACAACCAAAATGCTAAGTTTCTGACGAAAACGTAGAGAACTGTTAGTTTATCAACGTCAAGTTCTAAGTATGACTATACCAGCCCTTAACACAAGGATCCACAACACACAAAAATCACGTTACCGGTATTGCTCTAACATCATGAATACAGAATCCACAATTTACATGTATGCAGTAAATATAATCCTGATACTTTATTTTTTACGTTTCATTACTTGTGTTATTATAACGTGTGGGCCTATACCATTGCAATCATCATTATATCATCTTGCTCAAAGTCAACAAGGTACAAAAGAGAACAGTTTGACCAATGAAAACTGCGGTGAAAGAAACCCGCAGCTTGTAGCATGTACGGAATCACAGAAAACGCATGCCGCAGCCACATATAGCATGTCCAAGCAGCATACTATGGAAGCCGGGTGAAGACATCTCGTTATCATTCGCGCGCGATTTGCACCGTCCTCGTGTCACCTTTCGCGCGCGGACGATACCGTCCTCGTCCCCTCGTCCCGCGTCTCGCGGGTCGAGACCGGCGACACGAGGACCGTGTCATTCGCGTGCGAGATGTCCTCAACCAACTTCCATACCATACGCGGGTATGGGGTCTTGGCGTAACTCATTGACAAGGGATAAGGTTAAAAGAGGTAAGAAACCATATTTTTAAAAATATAAACATGGAGGGTAATTATGGTTTTATAGATTACAAATATTTATTGAATACTGCGGTTCTTGTTCCGTTCTTTCTTATTTTTAATTATACTGCTTTTTAAAATTGTTTTTATTGTTTTTACAACAAATTACAGTATTTGTTTCATTTACACTCTAAATACAGATTTATAAACTGACTGACATGCATTACTGCTATAGAGCGTCATAGAGGCCTACTTGTATATGAGTGTGTAGGCCTATACATGTTAAACCTGGTTTGAAACAACAACAAAAAACAGTCATGAGAGTGGTGTGAAACAACAATCATTTAAAAATTAGTTTTGATTTATGCTTGAAATTCCAGATTCTATATTTATGAAATGACTGACCGCGATGTCCTAATTTTAGAAATTATATAATGTTATAGGCTAGGCCTACCACATTTCCTATACGTGTAGTCTCTATTGTTACAAATCTTGTACTTTTCTTGTTCACGTTCGTTAAAAAGAAAAAATAAATAAATAAACAAATTCAAATTTCAGCCCTGCAAAAGTAAACTTGTAAATACTATTGCCAATAAATGGCATTCAATAACTTCTTTTTTACGAGATGTACACTGGTTTTATACCTTTTGGTCTTCACCAACTAAAGTCTTCGTCAGGGCAGCTGTATGAAGTTTCTTAATAATTCTGTGGGCCTTGGCAGGTTGGGCGTCACCATCTTTCTGCGTGCTGTCCCGTCTGTGACTGTTTCGGGTGTGGTTGCCAAATCTGCCCCATCCCTTGTCTTTATCCGCTGTGTGGGGCATTTAGGCGGTCTTGTTGTCTACATTTGACAGGCAGTTGCATACGGCAAACTCTCCAGCGTGCATGACATTACTAGCAAAACAATCGCTTGACGTCACGACAAGGTCAAGAGGTCAAAGTTCCCAGCGGCATGCGCACATAAACATGGCGACGCTCTGCGACATGTGCGTCTGATGTAAAAGTCGGTCTGCAGGCTTTCATCAGATTTTCTCAGAGTAATGTGTTATTCAGAACGTCCGTAGTCCACAGAAAGGATTTGATAACAAGTTGTATCCACAAAATGTTACTGTCAGTGGTTGTTCACTTGCGATCGCTGCGCTGGTTCGTCCCCGAGTTTTTAATGTTGGGCTCGGCACCCGTGTACATCACCGTGTGGTCAGCATGGCGTCTGCTAACCGCAATTCTGCCAACCAAAGTTTATTTCTTCGGAGACGATTTCCTGTGGTCTTCATATCAACGATTTATTTTGTTCTTTGTGGAGAATATGACAGGTCTTGAGGTAAAGTACCCGATTAAGCTCGCACGTCTGTAGGTCATTGAATTTAGCTGCAAATTTGCAATCAAATATTATTCTTGTTACGCTTTAACAGGTGCATTAATTTTGTCGTTTTGGAATTTACTGATTAGCAAAATGGGTTGTTTATCCTCAGTATATACCATGCAAAGTTAAACAGCACTTTGTTTCGTTCATCACATGATGTATATGAGTGTTAACTGCTGAAAGTCTAACAGCATCGAACCCAGTTCCACCTAATGTTATTATTATTCTATTGCTGATTTTGTCTCACTTTTTATAACTATATAGAAGTGAAAAGTTTGCAAATGTCGCAATCGACAACAATCAAATAAATGAGTTTCTTACTCTAGAGCAGCGTTATAGTCAACTAGTCAAGGAGCATTTTTGAACACATATATAGTACGTACCTGTACTAAACTGTGAGCTGGAGATAGGAAACAGGACTGGTCAGCCCAGTGTCAATAGAAAGTAACAGGGTGGAGTGTCATGACTGGTGTCTTCAGCATGATGTTCCAGTGACGACAACACTTTGGCTGTATGGACTTGCCCTGCTACAAGAAGGTACAATAGATATTCTAACATCTTCTAAGGACTCCTCGTGTTCATGTAACTGAAAAATTGTTGAGTACAATGTGAAACATAAAGCATTCATGTACATACAAATTGTATTGTGTGATAGTACAGTATATCTACATGGTGTTCAAGTTTGCTTGGTTTTATTCATATATGTGTATATGTACACTGGGTAAAAATATGTTTCGTACAGAGGATAAAAGTGCAACCTGTCCTGCAATCCATAGTTAACCAACTGCGAAAGTAAGTCAGATATTTTGGTTTAAAGTTCAGAGTGTCGTGAGTTTGATCTCCTTTCTTGTATACTTCAGGAAAAAAAAATCGGGTTTAGTAGATCAGTTTACTCTGCTGACACATGGTAGAGTGTCAGGAGATGATCATGTTTAATCAGGTTAAACCTGGGTCAGGTGCAGAAGATACCTGTATGTGTGGCATGCTGTTGCTGGTGGGTTACTAAGCACAGGTACATAGCAGAGATATACCTGTAGATAGGAAACCTTACCATGATCATACACTTATAAATACAGAATATGTTTGATCCAAAAATACACAAAATGTTTACATTTGATAAAATACCAAATTACATACTGTATTTGGGCTGAAATTTTGTCCACGACTAAGGGACTCTGAGGTTTCTTTTTATGTTAAAAAGGTGTACCGAGGCTTTGTGTTGGAATTTGATGCGATGATATTGATGAAACCATGGACAAACATAAGCTTCGGCACCAAAACATGTATTTTATGACATTTATTTGCCTCTAGGAATGTCCTTTTTGGGTGCATTTATGGGAATATAGAATATATCATGATTATCAAAGCTAGTTTAATTAATTAATTTACGCAATCTGCTGTTTGTAACTTTGTTATAGACATTAAGATTGTAATTACGTAAAAGAGTTGATTACGGAGCAATATCTAGAAGGGTAGCAGGTTTGTGCATGATGATGCATGGAATTTGTCAGGTTTAAACAGATTTTTTGGTTGATATGTGATGCCCTTAGAGCCGTTTAAATTGATGATTTTCCATGATTTACGGGGCACCGGTATTCTTTTACTCTACTAAGAGACTAGTGTGCTATTCAGTTCAGGGTGATCAGTGCAGTATGACTGTTAGCCATCTCCTGTGAACAGAGAAAGAAATGTACAAATTTCAGAAGGACATTCTGTAAGAAAGAAAATCGTACCCTGGCATTCCCCATTACAGATGTGATAATAGACTTTGTGTGTTTCAGGTGTACTTGTATGGGGACACTGACCATGTCCTAAAGGGCAAGGAGAATGTCATCTACCTGTCCAATCATCAATCTACAGGTGTGTTTTGTTGCTCTGCCAATAAATCTGAGGGTAGCGGGTCACAGCCGAGCGGTTAACCCGTATCCCTCCATTACTAGGACACCCAAAGTGTGGGTTGAAACCTTGCTGTGGACATGGAATATGTGGAATATTGCTCTCACTGTTTGTGGAATTCTGGTCCCGAGTAGTGATCCATGACACTGGCGTTGCCATTTGCTCAGCCAAACGTTCATTGAAAACCTTGTAGTTGTCTTCACCAGCAGGGTGTACACTGCAGTACATCATACAGGTGAGACGATGTCAGTAACTTGCCAAAGGGAGTGGAACTGTGGACTGGGGCACTCCAGTTTCCTCCAACCATAGAACTAACTGCCATCTTGTAAGTGAAAAATTCTTGAATATGGCATCTAAACAATAATGAGATAAACAAATGGCAACATTGGAAAAAAAACCAAAACTTTGTTCATTTACAAGTGAGCTGAGAGTGCCAAAGCTTTATCCAACTGAGCTGTACTAGCCACAGGCCATTTGTTTAGTTTACCTCTCCATGTTAAACACTGCCATAGTGACGTCAAGCCAGCATCATTCATTCTTCACCTTTGATTTTGGTAAGGAGGACGATGTAAGTTTGGAATCATTTGCATATGTGGGTATTTAACTGTTTAGCTCAGAAATAGGATAGGGTTAAAACAACAGCCTTATATTAATAGTGGCGAGCCATTAGTTGTGGGGAAAAAATGGGTGCCAGTCAGAAAAAGTCTCCTCTGACCGAAAATGAGACGGAAGTGTATCATTCCAGAATAGGACAATTCCTAGTATGGATGGCGCGACAAAGCGCACCTGAAGTGTTGTTTGATGTGTCAGTGTTGGCCTCAGCTCAGAAGGCAGCGTCTGTTCAGAACATCATAGAATTAAATCAAGGGATTCGTAGGTTGAAATCAGGCGAAGTGACATGGACATTTCCAAAGTCTAGGAGACCAGTGTTGAGATGCTTGTGTTCAGTTATACATCATTGGACAACTTTCCTGATGGAAACACACAAGGTAGGCGCTTTATTCTTCTCCATGGAGAGCGAGGTGATGTTGCACCATTGGGTTGGCAGTCTCGCAGGATTCAATGGGTGGTGCACAGCACATTCGCAGGAGAGAGATTAGCAGTCGCCGATGGAGTGGACGCCGGATTGCATTTGGCAACACTATATATGAAGTTGACATTTGGCTATTTCGGGGAATGTGTGTTGCTGATAAGCTGTGTTGTGGACAATCACTCTCTCTAAGATGCGATTAAATCTACAAAAACTATCACAGAAAAGGAACTCAGATTAGAAATTAACAATATCAAGGAACTATTAAGTAGAATGCAGATTAAACAGGTGAAATGGTGGCCATCAAATGGGCAGCTAACTGACTGTCTTAGGAAGAAAGATGCTTTTACTGTTGAGGACTTTAGATGAAGGGAGACTAATCAGCTGATACGGTCATGATTAGATCCTGTATGCTGACATTTGTACCAGTAGTTTGTAAAAGTTTTTTTCAATGCAAAAATTGTTTTTAATGGAACAAAAAAAGGATAAAATTAGTAATTTATCAAAGGGGTTGCCTGGTGAAGGTTTTGCAGTAATTGTAAGAGATTTTTGTGAGAGAAAAAAATCTTAGAAAAACTTTTACAGAGAATTTTCGCACAAAAATGATTTTTCTGAAAGTTTACTCAGGTTTTGTTTTTAAGAGAGGGGAGATTGTTGTGGTATCTTGGAATTACATAGTAGTCGCCCCAAACAAGAAAGACGGGTGGCGCCACGGACTTCGGTACCCGAGTAAAAGCGTGAATGTTTGTCAGTCTTGTTCTGTGTGTCTCTGTGGAGGGTTGTGCCTTGTTTCGTTTTTAATGTAATTAAATGTTGTATAGTGGATTTGTTGTGTGGACTCATTGATTAACAAACGACAGTCATTATGCCAGGTGTGTACACTTGAATTAGGCATTCTCTAAACTCTTCAAACATTAGTGTTGTCATCAATAAGTATCTGAAGTTTTTTTCTTTTTCAAAGTTTACTGTGAATCACAGGTGCAGTGAAATCTACGTAATGATATTTGTAAGTGTGATTGTGTAATGACATCACAGCCGATTTGACCTTTATTTGACCTTTGCTTGTTTATTTGCAGTTGATTGGGTGGTGACAGATATTTTAGCTGTACGTCAGGGAAGCATGGGGCATATCCGTTACATACTGAAAGACGGCCTCAAATATTTACCCTTATATGGATTCTATTTTGGACAGGTAAAGTGGACATGGTAGTTCTTACTTTATTCATGCAGTCATACTTGTTACCGGTGGCCTCTGTAGCCGAGGCAGTTAACGCGCCAGCAAGGCGCAGTGACCCAGGTGCCTCTCACCAATGCGGCTGCTATGAGTTCAAGTGTGGGGTGTCATGCCTGGTCTTATGACATGGCTTTTCAGTGAGACAGCACTGTAAATGTACAGTGGCTAGATGAGGTGCCATGCCTGGACTTGATTGGTGATGTTGGTACAAGGGCTAGGTTTGGGTGTCATACCTGGACTTGTGGCATGGCATTTCAGTGAGGCAGCACTATAAATGTACAAGGACTAGGTGGGGTGTTGTTCCTGGTCTTATGGCATGGGATTTCAGTGAGGCAGCGCTGTATATGTACAAGGACTAGGTGGGGTGTCGTGCTCTGTCTGATGGCATGGTATTTCATTGAGGCAGCATTATAAATGTACAAGGGCCAGGTGAGGTGTCATGCCTGGTCTTATGGCATGGCATGTCAGCGAGGCAGCACTATACATATACAGACTTTAAGAACTAACATGTTACAAGAAGACACTTTCAAGAAATGATCAAAATACACCTTTTCCTCATTAAAATATGTTTCATTACAAGCTGTGATTCAGTATAGCAAGGTCACAAATGTGTCTGACTGACCAGCAGATGGACAGAATAACTTACAAAAACTCCTTCAGTGAGGCAGCTAAAAATCTCGGAACTCTCACTGGTTAAGAAGCCAAGTGTGCCCCACTTATGAGCACCGGCCTTTGATGTGTGAGGTCATCAGTTTGCGGAAATGTCGATACTGTAGAATAACATTATTGATAGCTGAACCTCTACAGACTGAGAAGTTTAAGCATAAGAAGTCAAATTGAGTGTTTTAGCGGAACAACTGTTGGATTTATTACCCCCCCCACTCCCTTTTCCCCTAATCCTCATGTATTTAGGGCATCTTGATTTAAACCTCTGGGTTTGCTGTAATCTGATGAACAAGATATCTCAGAAGATGTTGAAGCCAAATTGTTCACATTTAGGTACCTCTTTCTATGGTCAATTGTTGAAAAAAAATGTTGCTTTATTTTTTTCCCTTTTTTCTTCAGAATAGACTTATTTTGAACTTTGATGTAAGTAGTTTGAGTGGGGTTGTGTGCTGAATCCTTTTTCTTTTTATCCTGTATTTTCTTTATGCAGGTTTGGAAGGCACTTTGCATACTGTGATGGTTTCCCGAGAGTTTCCTTTAGTAAATTAAGTAGTTTTGAGTATATGTTTCTCATTGTACTCGGCATTTTTTGACCTTCAGCATGGCAGTATCTATGTGAAGAGGAGTGGCAAGTTCAACAGAGCGAAAGCTGCCACACAGCTGAAGTATTTATCAAGAAACAATATTCCCGTAAGTATACTTATCAGTGAACTAGTGTATCCTGTTGTGGGCAGTTCTGATACATTCCTAAAGCAGTTGATGTGATGTATGATGTTTCCTGTAGAAATATAAAAAAAAAATCCACCTTGCCAGTCAGTTTGCAAAGATATGCCCCTTTACTAAATTAGAACAGGCTGAGAGATGTTCACAATCCATGATACTGTATTTCTTTTGCAAAACTTGAATCTTTTTCTTTATTTCATTCACGCTCTCCCAAGGTCTGGTTGGTGGTGTTCCCTGAAGGCACCAGGTTTAACCCAGAACTCCCAGACATCATTGAGAAGAGCCAGAACTTTGCCAAAGATCAAGGTGAGATTACCTCCCTTGATTGTTAAGGCTGCTTAGTATTAATACCCTGATCTACATGTGTGACCCTTGATGTGTGACAAAAGCCTTGGCCTGTACAACAGATCTCTGTCACAGCAGGTCAGATAACCTCCCTTGATGTGTGACAAAAACATTGGCCCGTACAACACATCATTGTCACAGCAGGTCAGATTACCTCCCTTGATGTGTGACAAAAGCCTTGGCCTGTACAACAGATCTCTGTCACAGCAGGTCAGATAACCTCCCTTGATGTGTGACAAAAACATTGGCCCGTACAACACGTCATTGTCACAGCAGGTCAGATTACCTCCCTTGATGTGTGACAAAAGCCTTGGCCTGTATAACACATCATTGTCACAGCAGGTCAGAGAAATAATTTTTAATTACAGCATAAGCTTACAGACAGCCCTGTGTTCTGTATGCGGAGAGGCTGACTCACTAAGAACAACTACACATGGAAATATCTGACCTGTGGGCACAACTCATACTACAGCAAATTGCAGACATGTGATTAGTTTTTAATTACATACACACCCCAAGCAAAATGGAAAGGTGTTTTCACTTGTGAGATGAGGGCTGGCTTTGTGGATTGAAGAAACTGTTTAGATCAAGCAATGACAAGCAGATGACGAGCCCAGGTGAAACATAATATGGGAAGCTGCATGTGTGAGGAAGTGATGTACACTGGACGATATTCTGAGATCACTGGCCCATAAATAACAGCATATGTGAACGCTGAGCATCATTAAGGTGTAGTTTTGTACTTGTGAGGCCATGAAGTAAAGTAGCACAAGCAAAATGGCACATATCCATGGCGATATATCCACATTAACTCCAGTAGTTACAGGAAGGAAGATGCAGCTGTGTTGATTTGGGAGTGCATAGACTAAAGTGAAAAATTTTAAAAATATATGTATATATAGTTAATTAATGATGTTTGTAATGTGTGGTGAAGTTTAGCTTTATCTAACACTATGACATAGAACAGTGATCAGTGTAACATTCTGTCCTGTTTTGGATCATGTTTCTCTGTGTTTGCCTGTAGAACTGAACAGTCATCTGTTTCACAAGATTTACTGTGACAGAAATATAAGCTTAGGATTAGTTGTGGGGTGGAGAATAACATACTTGCCCTTAAAATTCGCCACAAAAGTGCATATTTAGAAGTGAATAAACTTATGTTAAAGGGAAAGACACTGCATGTTCCTAGTTAAGTTTGCCAAGTTACTGTCTAGGCTGTGACGCAATTGTTCCAAGCGCAGAACACTCTTGTCACCCGAGATTGTAGTAAGCTGCTAGAGTTGTATTTGTAACTTAAGTGCATATGTCAGTTTATAACATGCAATCAAGAAACTTACTACTGCCGTAACAAAATGGCAAAATACTCCACACTTAATACCGGGATAATTCAGCAACAAATCTGTACAAACTTCAGCAGGTTTTGCATTCAAGAGAGAATTGTATAATCCTTGTAATGAATACTGCCTCAGTCATCAGCTGTCTTTTAATTTATAAAATTACTTTTGGTGGTGAAGCTTACGTTTTTCCAGTGGCATAAAATTCTACCTTCAGACAGTACCTTTGAATACCTTTGTGCACTCTCTGAATGAGGTTCACATCCATATTGTAATTCGAATCCTTCGTACACTTCAGTTAATAAGCTCATGGTATAATTCCTGAAATTGAAAAATATTCAGGCCTGAGTCTGAGATCTGGAAGTTTGGTGCACTATTGCAGTCCTATTGCAGTCCCAAGGATTGCAATATTTCAAGTTTCCTAATGGAAAAATCTTCTCTAAAGTTCCTGTAAGTTGTGTCTTGTTGGTGTAACTGTAGAGAATACCACCTGTGCCTGGAGTGTTTCCGTGTTGTTTTCCAGGTCTGACCCCATTCACACAGCTTCTCACCCCTCGAGTTAAAGCCCTACAGTTAGCCGTGGAGGAACTCAGTGACTACGTAGATGCCATATATGATGTGACAGTTGGTTACAGTGATACCCAGAACTCACGGACAGGTGAAAGAATCTCATCACCAGGTGTGCCAGGTAAGTCAGACTGTGGTACATAAACCACACAGACAGGTAAGAGAATCTCATCACCAGGTGTGCCAGGTAAGTCAGACTGACACATAAAACAACAGAGACAGATAAGAGAATCTCATCACCAGGTGTGCCAGGTGAGTTAGACTGTGACACATAAGGTGCAGTGGTGGGTGAAAGAACACCAGGCGTACCAGACTTTTACATTCAAAATGTATACTTTGTATAGAGTTCTGAATGAATATGTTTGCTACATGTAAATGGGTGGTGAAGAAAACTATGTCAGGCAAAACATAAGGATGTGTAAGGTCAATGATACCCAGTGAGTATCACCATACCACTGTAGAATGGATTGTTTGAGAAGAATATGTTTTGCTGAGACCCTTGACGTTTGTTTTTTCAGAAATCCTTGCCGGCCACTCAAGTCAAGTGCACATCCATGTGAACCGTATTGACATCAGGGAGGTGCCCACACAGGAGGCTGCCCTGAGACACTGGCTTCATAAACTCTTCCAGGACAAGGAAAGGTAGGCAGGTGTAGAGGATAGCTCTCCAGAACGGGGAACAAGCAAATTTGCAATGACTGCAACAGTGTAGTCTTGCACTCCAGCTCCTTGTTGAGTCAAAGGTCCATCTTGAAAAATAGGTTGTCAGAATTTGACTGTCCTCTAGACTGTCTTGATTCAGCTAAACTTGGTTATCCTAGCCTACATGTAGTTGCAGTAGAGTAGTGATGGATCCAGATAAGTAAAATAACTGTGTTCATACTTTGTAAGTGTATCACACAGTCACTGGCTGGGCGTCATGTCTGGTGTCAGTATATTGTGACTGGCTGGGTGTCATGTCTGATGTCTTCAGAATGGTAGTCAAGTGATGCAGCGCTGTATATAATAAACATGTTGGTATCATGGTATGGGCTAGTAAAGAAAGAAACTGATGTTTAAGAAATAAATCAACTAGAGCACTTGCCCAAGAATATGTGTGAACTGTAGAGCATTTGACAGTGCCTCTTTTAATGCCACTCGCACTGGCCCTCTGATATCACATGTTCAAATCCACTTCCAGGAGCACTATATAGCTCAGTGATTAATGTGTGTGACTCCTAACCAAGAGGCACACAAGGTGTGGGTTCAATCCCAGCCATGGACAGGAAATTTGTAGAATTCCTTGCTCTTTACAGTTACTGTTCACAGTGGCAGTGATGGTCCATGGTGTACATGGGATCATTTGTGTAGCATGATGTTTGTACTAAACCACTTACCTCCCTACCAATATGCTGTGTGAGTCTGTCGGTCAGGGGTGGGAAAGTTTGTCAGTAACTCGCTGAAGGTGGGTGGTTTGCCATGGGCATACCGGTTTCATCCACCGATAAAACTGACTCCCATTGTAGAAGTGAAAAACTCGTGCAACAATCAATCAATCACATGAGCTTGGCTGTTTTTGCCAGAAGGTTAGCTGACATTCCCATTAGTCATTTTTATATTTCAGAATGCTGTTGGACTTTTACTCAGAGGACCCAAGATGCCAAGGCAAATTTCCTGGCAGGTCAAAACTGTCACGACTTGGTTTAATATCAACTTTCCCATCAGCCTTGTTGTGGAGTGGTCTGTTTATAGGAGTAATTTCATCGGAACAAGGGAGGTCACTCTACTGGAAAATCGGAGTTGGTGCCATCTTGGGAGGAATTGCATATTTTGCAGTGAAGGGCTAAGTGAATTTCCAAGGAAAGCACTTCTCATGCTCTGCTAATATGTTGCTGGGCCGGTGTAAAGTGAATATACCTCAAATGTTTCGTGTCAAACAAATTATGGAACACAAATGTGTTGTGATTAAGCGCCCTATCATATCACATTTCAGTTTTGCCTGTGGTGGCATGAAATTGGCCATCGCTTTTTGTGGTTGTAATGATATGATATAATAATGTGAGTCTTGCCTGAGGGCACATCATTGTTTTTAAAGAATTGTTGTTTGGGGATGATGGAGTTGAGTGAGAGTGGTTTTTGGTGTTGCTGATCTATTTTGTTGTGTGACTGAAAACATTTGCTCACTAGTGTTTTTTTATCTGTTTTTTGTGGGTATGATTGGTGTGTTAGAAAGAAAACATTGGTAATGACTTTTGTGAGGTGGGGGGGGGGGATATTTCGGACTGAATCAAAACAGATGGCTTTCAGATTTCAAAATTTGATCTTGGAAAATAGGAATTGGACAGGGAGAATGTGATACATTTGCCACATTCAGCAGTATACAGCATTAGCATGCCTGCAGAAGGAAAACTGTGTGGCTTTATTATTGTGACTTCATCTATTTGTACACAATGCCACTGTATTAACCAGGGAGATAGCCATGATGGATGTAAGGCCTTCAGATTTGAAATTGAATCCAGAGTTAAGTGTATAGCCATATGAACTTTATTGCATATGAAAACCACACAATTGACCTGACGTATGCATAAACACATAAATCGGTGCACAACAACATCGACATGCGGCTAGCGAATGACATCTTATGTGATGTTTATCCTGCTCACATAGTAATGTTAGATCAAACAAGCACAATTCATTGTTCTAAATTCACACCATAATACACTACATACATGAAGGAATAATCTACGTCATTGATTTTCTCTGCTTTGGCATCCTGGACAGGGATTGTTGGGAGACACCTCCTACCGCACCATCGTGTGTGTGGCATGCTGGACAGGGATTGTTGGGAGACACCTCCTCCCGCACCAGCGTGTGTGTGGCATCCTGGACAGCGATTGTTGGGAGACACCTCCTACCGCACCAGCGTGTATGTGGCATCCTGGACAGGGATTGTTGGGGAGACACCTCCTACCGCACCATCGTGTGTGTGGCATCCTGGACAGGGATTGTTGGGGAGACACCTCCTACTGCACCAGCCTCTGTTTCTGACATCTCACACAGGTGTACAAAGCCTACACTTTTAGCCTAAGTTGTGCCTACGCTATGTAATTTAGCGTAATTCACATGATGTTTTCATCTAGTAGACCTCTCTAGTGTGTATCACTGTAAGGTGGCACTGCAGTCCAATAACTCTTGTACAGACCCAAAGTGTTGTGGATCTTGAAAGAGAACAGCCGCTACACAATATTCCACGAAACTCATGTATGTGGCAATATCCGTAACACAATGTAGAAACACTACTCATATCAAACTGGGCATCAAATGATGCAAAGTGAAAATAGTCTGTTAAAAACCCCCCACTACACACACACGTCAAATATCAGGTCAAAATAGTTTGAAAGTATTGTTGACACATAAGCAAACCTCTCTATATACCCGGCCCTAAACAATCACTTGTATCGCACGTTGCGAGTGCATGCCTGTTAGCACTGTTTGTACAAAACTGAAAAGCAAACAACACCACAGAACCACAACTACCAGCTGCCAACCCATTCATGTGAGCTCAGCTCAAACAAACAGCCATGCACGCTGCAATCAAGCCCTAGAAGTCAAGGCACCCGGGGCAAACAATTAGACATTTTTATTGCATTAGAAATGGACCAGTTTATATTCGGCACCATAGTGCTGTTGTATTAAAGATGAATACAGGCACAGTGTAATAATACTTGAAGTATGCATCTATTTCATACAAGTGTTGTGTGATGTTTTTTAAATATTTTTATGCAAATCATGTATAGGTACACACTGTGTGATGGATTGGTAATGCCTACATATTGATAATTTTCAAGAGCTTTGTGATTTTTTTTGTATACATGGTGTTAAGAATAAAGTAATAGAATAGATTAGAATTAATAATGCTTGAGGCTCTGGAATACATGTACTAGAATGTAGAGTGAGAATGTATGTTCTGAGAACATGTTAATCTTTCTCCCTGTATACAAGAACTTGTATACAGGGACGGTAGATCCAGTTTTGGAGGTATAATTGTGGTACATCCAGTTTTGGAGGTACAGTTGCAGTAGATCAAGTTTTGGAGGTACATTTGCAGTCGATCTAGTTTTGCAGGTATAATTGTGGTACATCCAGTTTTGGAGATACAGTTGCAGTACATCCAGTTTTGGAGATGCAATAGATCAAGTTTTGGAGGTACAGTTACAGTACATTGTGATTTGGAGCTGCAGTTGTGGTACATCTAGTTTTGGAGGTACAATTGCAGTAGGCCCAGTTTTGGAAATACAGTTGTGGTATATCCAGTTTTGGAGGTACAGTTGCAGTAGGTCCAGTTTTGGAGATACAATTGCGGTACACCCGGTTTTGGAGGTACAGTTGCAGTCGGTCCAGTTTTGGAGATACAGTTGCTTAATGCTTAATCAGAAGAAGGAGTTTTGGAGAAACTGTGAAAATTTTTGTAGTCAACAGTTTTAACTCTTTGCCTACCTGGATTGTTCCTCTGCAAGAGATATTTAGAATACAAGTTTACCATTCAACTCTAATGTAACAACAG
Organism: Acanthopleura granulata; assembly: GCA_016165875.1. NCBI lineage: Eukaryota > Metazoa > Mollusca > Polyplacophora > Chitonida > Chitonidae > Acanthopleura > Acanthopleura granulata. The sequence continues at coordinate 5,619,287 of JABBOT010000022.1, read as the reverse complement.
GAAATGAAAGGCACTGAATAATGGTAGCTAAACAAGCCGATGAGGTTTGCCAGCTAGCCATGCCGGAGAGCGTAGTACTTGAGTCGCTGTGAGCGGCAAGTCATATCGAATGAGTTGAAATGATATTGCTCATGATATTCTCAACCCTGTCTGACCTAGCAACCACTCCATAGGCCATAAATGACATTTTGTATAGTAACTAATGCCATCTGGTAACTGGAGGAGCAAACAGGAGAGGGACAAGGTTCAGTAACATCATCTCCCAAAATGCAGAGGCATTAGAAATAGGGAATAGGCTGAGAGTTACAACTTCTTCTGATCTCATTGATAGCTTGACAAATCATAGGCTCTAATAGGTCCAAGTGAGATTGTTGTGCACGACCCAGGAAAGAAAGGCCAATAAGTTGACTTCATTCTGACTGGTAGGAGTAAAAGTGACAAACAATTCATCAATTTGTGTTTTACATGTTATACCCCATTATCTGGTATGTAAATGTGTTTATCTATGCATTTATGACAAATGTCCAGCATAAGTAATTTGTCCAAGATTGTATTGTCACAGTTGATAACAGGTCAGCACCTGGTCATGTTCCTGTGTATTGTTCATATAGATGTCCTTCATCAATGAGAAGAAAATGTGAGCAAATATGATCAAACTTACTGGTTCATTTGGTGAAATTTGTACCTTTCTCTCTTTAGCTGGTCCTAAATTGGTATACATGTAGTTATAATATGTAGCTAAACTATTAACAAATGTTATACCATTGCCTTAAAATTGAAAAAGAACAAAATTGCGTTGACAGTCTATTTTTGCACTTTTATAATCTGTTGTTATGAGAAAAAAGCACCTCAGGTTTTGACATAGTGAACGTATGAAACGACTGTTCTGTTAAGTTCAAATGCCACCCCTGCTGTGTTCGGCTGTTGCCCCCACACAGGTTTGTGAGGCTCCAGGTGTAGCTAAAGCAGTGCGTTTTCTCTTGTTTGCACTCACATGGCAAGGTCATGGGTTTCCCCCGGGCTCTGTTTCTTCCCACCATAATCCTGGCCGCCCACATATAAGTGAAATATTCATGAGTACAGCATAAAACACCCGTCAAATACATAAATAAATAAAGAAATATTTCTCCCAAACATAAACCTGGTCACTGTGTTTCAGGTGAAAGAATGAAACTTGTCTTTCAGTGGCTAGGTCACTTGACTTAGTTTCAGTCGCCAAGCCACAAAAAGTTATGAATTGAAACCAGGCCTTGATAGGGAATTAGTGAATTACTCAGTTTTTATTGTTTTCTTTCATGACAATAAGCAGTCGATAGTTACATCATGCATGGAAACGCTTGTAGCTGATTTACCCCAGGCAGTCTGGTTTTCTCCAGCTTTAAAACTGATTCCCATCACAAGAGTGAAAACTTAACAAGTATGAAGTGAAACACCAGTCAAACAACTCATTAAATATGTTTTGCATCAGACTTATCATTGGCTCATATGTGCATGTAGTTTGTGCACTGGATACTTTGCAAAGTGAGCTTGTATTATGAGGCGGGAGTTTGTACTGTATGGTTGTGTTTTTAAAATACTACTCCCATTGAAAGAGGGCATGGTATCTGGTTTATTGCCCATGTACTGTTTTGAGAACATTTGATTTATATCCACTACACTTTAATAAATATACTGATATTAGTTTCTATAATATGTTAACTTATCACTGTGCACCAAAGAACTCTCCAATTCAGGAATACCACGGAATGTTCATGGCATAACATGATTGGTATTAAAATACAGCAGTGTGTCTTGAGTACATGTGCATGATTCTCTGGTTTGACAGATGCAGTCATTGCATTAAACACATCAGTATATTGTGATGTTATGTTATCATACACATTTCAAGCTTTTTGTGTGATTTCTAGAACAGAGTATTGTGTTAATTTGTTTTTTAATTTATTTGAGCTTAAATATGAGTGTATATTGTGAAGAAACCTGTGAAATGCCAAGTGAGTAAACTCAGACCACAAGCATGGTGCTGTAATCAAATAGGATGAAGGTGACGTGCACTGTCCCTGTCCAGTCTTACTGGGCATGAAAACATCAGGTGTTACAAAGTGTTACACATGCAGGCATATAATGTGGAAACACGGAGACAAGACTTATTGGTGGATAAGTATCAACCCAATTCCAAACTTTTATACATGTGAAACATTAAATTTATGTGTCTTACATACTGATGAAATGCCCGTGGTCTTCAGCAGATGTGGGCTAGTGGCCACCTGTGTTGTCGGGGCCGTTAAGTGTCACTAAGACCTCATGATCATTGAGACCCTTGGAGAGTCCACAAATTCCCTGTCTATGGATGGGATTGAGCCTGCACCTGGGATAAGTTGTACACACATTTGAATTAAATTTTGTGCACAGGTTAGCTCGAAGCTGAGGATGAATCAGTCAAACTTTGGTGGTGATCTGCCTCTTCACCATGGACAGAATTACAGAGTATTGTCCCTTTATACTGAGGTGATCGGTACATTTAGTCATAGTGGGAGTTAATGCTCTCAGTATGGGTTCCTCTTTCATGTCATCACAAAAAGGCAGACAGTGTACTGTAAATGACTGCGAATCCTGCACACTCAAGCCACAAATACCTTGTGATAGCAATCTTGTTAACACGGTTCTGTTCCATTGCATGTATTATGTGAGAGTTAGGGTCATCTTCACACAAATACCCATATTGAAATAAAAAGTCTCAACCTTTACTATTCCATTTGATCTTTTGTCTTGATTATGGTATAATGCAAGTACTTTTGGAACATTAAAACAGATTTGCAGACCTATACATTCTCATCAAGCATTGGAAAGTTTGTCAGTAACTTGCCAAAGGCCTAAGATTAATCGTAGATACTTCAGTTTCTCCCCCTCATGAAGCTGACCATACTTGTACTAATGAAAAATTCTTGAGCACAGCGTTAAACAATAATCAGTCAATCCCAAATGATTCTTGAGCACAGCATTAAACAACAATCAGTCAATCCCAACTGATACTTGAGCACAGCATTAAACAACAATCAGTCAATCCCAACTGATACTTGAGCACAGCATTAAACAACAATCAGTCAATCCCAACTGATACTTGAGCACAGCATTAAACAACAATCACTCAATCTCAGATGATTCTTGAGCACAGCATTAAACAACAATCAGTCAATCCGAAATAACTACCTGCTGAAGTTTTTTCTGGTAAATATTCTGGAAAATATATTTCACCTAAAGGTCAGCATTCTAGCGACACTTTTTGCTTGATTTTGATCAATTCACCTATCATCAGTTTTTGTTCTTGGTATAAGGTTTGATTGATTTCCTATCAGAAAAAACATGTTCACATCAAAAGTATCATTTTAAGGGCCTTGTGTGCCTTTGGGAATGCCTTTGACAAGCCAGACGTTAGGTAACATTCATGAGCCATACATTTGCTGAAAGACACTTAGAAAAGAACTTTCGTCCCAATGAGGGTGGGTCTACATGGTACTGAAACGCTAGTCTGGCCAAAGCAGGAAAAGTTCTCCACAGTGGCGCAATAAGAAGACTATGCTCATTTTAATACAGAAAGTTTTTTAGTTGGAGGAGTAACGAGTAGTAGCGCAAGGCACTGCTGACTAAATGTCATATATCAATCCGCACATACTATAAATAGTAATAAAACTGAGTTTTGTTGTATAGCCGCATTGAACCAATTGAGCCTGAGAATTCTGATATTTATTGCTTATATGGGTGTGCTGATGAAACGCAGACTCCAGTGCGGGTAAAATGATTTCACCCATGACTTCTCCTTACTTTGATTTACCCTAAAAGAGGTCAATTTATTAGTAAAACTAGGAAAAGTATCACGTGCTTGAATCCAAAAACCAAGTGTCAAAATTAGGTCACGTTTACACTGCCTATTGTTTATCACTGCATCAACGCAGCGGGGTGATGCGCAGACTGAAACTATATGCCTTGTTCCATCTAAAGCATCCTGTTTCTTTAAACCGGTAAACTTTCTAAATATCATTCTGGTATACATCTCCTCTGATAAATACAACTCCAAGAATATTCCAACGTACATGTAAAATATTTAGGATGCATGTTTGACCTTAAAGCTGAAAACAATATAGTACTGGTAATAAATCTGTTCTTGCCTTTCTCTCTCCAGCCATACACTAGTAAATTTCTTAAAAAAGCAATATTTAAAAGAATATTAAACACAACCCATAAATTAGGTTAGTGACAGATCCATTCAACAGTTACCTTAGATTCAGACTCATAAACATATGGATTTATGACACCAGGCCAGCTAAGTAACCACTGGCGACAACAGGAAATCATGTAAGTGTATTGCTTGCACCTAAAACAACAAACACATGTACATTTATAAAACAGCATTATCCTTACCATTCATGAAAGTATTCTCTCATTTCATTTAAAGTAATAAACAATTCCAAATGCTGTTATATTTACATACATGTAAATTTGGACCTTACATGTATTGAGACAAGAAGATGTGCACATATATGTTACAAGTGGGAATGTTTGTCAGTAACTTGCCAAAGGTCAACCGTGTATGTTTGGCACTCTCGTTTTCTCCACCCAAATAACTGATTGCCATCATGTAAGTGAAAAATTCTTGAGTTTGGCCTTAATGAACAGGCAAATACAAATATAAACAATATATAACCATGGTTATATAGTAATAGTTTACTATTTATGAATTTAAGAGCATATAACTTTCACGTCACTTGTAATTTTAAGACAAATACTGACATTCATTGAACTGAATACATAATTTATGTCATTTAAAAGATTCTCTTCACATACACAAAAGATCAGTGGTTTACTCTGGACACTTTGGTTTTTTAGATCCATTAAGCTGACAAGTGAAAACATTCTTTAATTTGGCCTTAATGAACAGTGAAATAAATATGTATAGATAATTATAATATGTCAGATATAGCCATTTAAACAGTAATGGTTCACTGTTTATATAAACTAAAGAGCATTCAAATTTCATGTTTCTCTCAATTTTAAGAAATATACTGACCTGTATTCATTAATATGGACATATCATTTTACTCTTGTAAAGTATGGTGTTCAGATACGCAATAGTTCAGTTAATATATGTTCCAGCTTTTGGAATGCAAATGTATCATCTCAAGTATTATATCTGTTGCTGGAGTTCAGTCAACCAAATGTCACCTACATGAGAAGGAAGCTAATAATAACTGTCTGGTCTTATTCCATAGATGGCTTAATGTCTTTTTATCGTGCTTCAGTTGAGGTGTCTAACAATTTGGCTAAGGGATAAATACAGAACAACAAGTGGAGTTTTTCAAATTTCTCAATGCACCAGCTCAAAGTACAGCTTGGAAAGAAGTACATGTATACAAGACCGTGTCAAAAGAGAGTAAATGTAGTATCCAAATCTTCCAATTTATCATACATGCAAGTGCAAAATTTGTGTATCCATGCAACACTTTTTAACTGTGTGAAAGAGTATTGAATGAAAATAATTTATTCTGCAGTTGTGCTGACGTTTGAGACATTCTGTTATTATCAATTTATACATGTGTATATAAATATATTATCAAATCAATGTATCAGGTACATGTATAATAATCCTGAAGTCTTATAGTTAATGTGTACTCCTACTTGATCGTACCCATACAGTATTGAATATGTCTGCAAGCAACGCATATACATTTGAGTGCAATAGTATGTTTGCTTGATATCTTGCGATGAACATATAATCCTGTTCATCAAAGTATCTTGGCCATGCACGATCCTTCAAACAAGTGTTTGGTGTTCCACTGTACCGTTCAACTCTCTGTTGTAATGTCCTTTTATCACTGGACTGATTTCTCATAATAACCAGCAGCAGTTAGTAAATGCATTAAAGCAGAATAGTTTACCTCCATGGTGGAAGTCAACATCAACATTACGCACACAACTGTCCAACTGCCCTCTGCTGTACGCCACATGCCTGACAGAAAAACTTTCTGCATTTCGTGTTCACTTGCGTGATATTTACAATATATAATGCTCATAGAGACCGCATTACACTGTCAACGGCTTTGCTATCGACTGCCAAGTTGGGTGCAAGCATAGCTCTCTATGTTTTTGTGCTATATTTAGCCTTCAGCTGACTAATATGCAGGGCGGCGTGGCCAATCGCCTTTTGATGTCTGTCGTCAGACAATAGACAATAGACTTCGGTAGTGATTCAACCTTGTTTGATATGATATATTCAGCACTTTGATTTAATTCTTATAATTGTGTCAGTGTTACCAGGATAACTTTTGATATAATATATGTTGTCAAATTATCCAACTTTCCGTGACCCCCTTTCAATGGAGCGAACTTGAACACTACAGCGAACAGCGTACAGCCTAACAGTACTTGTACAGTTTGTAATGACAGAATAACAAACAGTGATGAAACTTCATGGAAATAACGTCCTCACAAGGAGTTATACAGCACATCAGTTTTATTTCAAGCACTTGATTTAGAGTTTCAACACAAAATTAAACAATGTCAAATTAAAATTAACATTCACTAAGTCTTTTACAACTGTGGGTACCTATTGACAAAACCTTCCATTTCACAACGTGGGTACCTATTGACAAACCCTTCCGTTTCACAACATGGGTACCTATTGACAAACCCTTCCATTTCACGAGGGTACCTATTGACAAACCCTTCCATATGACTTCCAGCTCCCTGTTCAAAATTTGTGGAACATGTATGTACACCATATCTGTAAAACAAGATATGTTAATTCTTTAAAACTACTTTGCCAACATTAGCTTCACCTAAAGTTTGTGCAAAGTAGCTGTCTCTTCCTATCTGCCAGATATTATGTCATTTACGATTCAAAAGCTAAGAAAATGTGCTTATGTTTACAGTGGTCCCACTATCTTCTCTGCTTTGATTTCTTTAATGAAGGATTACCTGGTACTCCAGAATAGCACATCATGTTCCCTTTAAATATAGTGCTCAATGGTGCCAGGGGCCAGGGGGAGACAACTTCAACCAGGAAGGACATATTCCACCGCAGGTGTGATGAGCCGAATCTGCATTGCAGGACCCTCGTGAGTTCACACACATTTGGGCAAGACAAGGTGGGGGATCTCGCAAACTATAAACATGGCGAACATTTGTTACTCAATATTCAATGGCGTCTATTCAGCTTTAAAATCCTATCTTCTGTCTGCGTTAGCTTGCACGATTCCGCAGCTGGTCTCATCTGAATAAAATCGTGACACTCTTGAAATGCTGATTTACCTTACACAGGCTCTCAGAAAAACTAGTAAGTATATTATCATCATCATAATGTCACTTTCACATTACATACTTTTATATCAGGCGTACAAGCATTATGTAAGGCTAAATTAAGTATTCACCTATAAAATAAAATATTAAATGTTTTTTACATTTCATAAATTTTAAATGCATAACATACTCTTTCCAACAAACAAAAAATACATTACATGTACAACCTTGAAAATGTAAAACACAACTTGTAGTAAAATGTCCAAGCTTACTTTTACAAACAGCTCACTGGGACTCTTCAGTTCCATACAGTTTTGGGCAAATGCCCAAGTCTAATCATAACTCAGTACTGAGCTTATAAGGTACTCCAGTTCCAAAAGCATTCTGACAGGCAGGGTTAACCATACAATCAAGATAATGTGAAATGTTTGGCTCAAACATATGTACAAGGCATCAAAGCCTCTTCAGCAAATCTTAAAGGATCAAAAATAAATTGCAATTTCTGCTGGATTTTTCAATGGTTGGCCATGAGGTTAAAAAAAAATTAATTTTATCCCCTGATGACATGTTCACTTTTATGGGTGGAGCATACTAGAGTGCTACGGTTAAACCACTGGCCTTTAGTAAGTTAGTGATGAACCTTCTCACGTGTGACATCACATACTGATGTGAACATCGTACTTGTTGGTCGAAGGAAAATGCACCTAATCTACACAGTGTCAGTGTCCATTAAATATGCACAGATTGATCTTTATCATGGACATTCTACTCTTGTTGAACCATTTACTGACACATCATTGAGTCTGTGATAAGTGTAGGCCTACACTTCCTTGACCTAAATCTCTCTCAGTGTGGACGAAGACTTGCAACTCTTTTCAACCCTCAACCTGCAATCTAAGGAAAATCTCACAAGTACACATCATAGGTGTGCAGTCCAAAAGTGTTCTCTCCTTAAAACAAGTTTAATATTACAACTTACAGAATGGAAACTCCTCGTGCTTTGGCATAATGAAACGATCTTTAAACATATAACAAGATTGGCAAAAACTAAACTGTTTAAGGCTTTGAAAATTCAACGTTCTCTTACAGGTCTAATCTTATAATGACTGAAAGATAATGGCTTTAGGCCACATCAGCAGTACTGCAGCCAGACTGTGGTGAACTAATCCTAAAATCTGGAAATTTATACATTTTAAGAGCTGAAATTTAATAAATTCATATTTTGATTGCCAATATTTCGACAAAGATACTACATGTCAGTGTCAGTTAAGGATAAGCTAGTGCCTAAGCCTACTTCGTAATCCTAGGCATATTCATCAGAAGAGAGTTTATCTGTGCCTCTGGCCCCTGGCATGCCTGGGGGCAGGCCTTGCCTCCCTGGGGCTCGGATCACTGTGTCTCTGACTGACCCCGGAGTCTGACTCTGTCGACCCCGCCTCGCGGGATGTGGGTGACGAGTGACGATCACGTGGTGAGGACTGAGATCTTCTTGCCCATGGGAGAGCAATCCCACAGGGATTCCCCCCATCCCCCACTGTGGCCTGTCTGGGAGGAGTTGACTGCCTTCTCGGAGTTGGTGCACTCCTTTGTGCTAGCCTACTTTCCTGGGGAGATGACTGGTGAGGGAGGCGGCCAGGTAAGGGAGAGACATCTTCATCAGTCACTGGGGTGAGAGGAGGGGCATGTAGGTGTGGAGATTCTCCATCACTTTGTTGTTGAAGGTGTGGAGAGGTTTGTCTCGCAACCTGGGGCTGTCCACTAAGACTTGAAGGCTGTCTGTCGATCCTCGAACGATGAGCATCTAATCTAGGATAATGATGTCTATACGGCCCTTCAGACATGCCAACTTGTCTTTCAGGCCTTGAAGACTGACCATCAGATCTGGAATAGCGTCCATCAGGCCTTGAGAGCTGTTCGTCTGATATGGATATATCCCCATCAGGTCTTGAAAGTTGGCCACTGGATCCATGACTTTGTCCATCAGGTCCACATGGGAGATCATTAGATTCAGAAGGGCGTCCATCAGGCCCAGTTGGTTGACCATTAGATCTAGAAGGGCGTCCATCAGGCCCAGTTGGTTGACCATTAGATCTAGAAGGGTGTCCATCAGGCCCAGAAGATTGACCACTGGATCTAGAAGGGCGTCCATCAGGCCCAGACGGTTGATCATTTGATCTAGAAGGGCGTCCATCAGGCCCAGATGGTTGACCACTGGATCTAGAAGGGCGTCCATCAGGCCCAGACGGTTGACCATTTGATCTAAAAGGGTGCCCATCAGGCCCAGATGGTTGACCATTAGATCTCGAAGGGCGTCCATCAGGTCCAGATAGTTGACCATCTGATCTAGAAGGGCGTCCATCAGGCCCAGACGGTTGACCATTTGATATAGAAGAACGTCCATCAGGCCCAGACGGTTGACCATTTGATATAGAAGAACGTCCCTCAGGCCCAGACGGTTGACCATTTGATCTAGAAGAACGTCCATAAGGCCCAGACGGTTGACCATTTGATCTAGAAGAACGTGCATCAGTTCCAGATAGTTGACCATTAGATCTAGAAGGGCGCCCATCAGGCCCAGACGGTTGACCATTTGATCTAGAAGAACGTCCATCAGGCCAAGACGGTTGACCATTTGATCTAGAAGAACGTCCATCAGGCCTGGCCGCCAGAGCACTATCACAGGGTGTGCCATTAGGGCCTCGTCTTGGCTCTGGAGAGAGACTCCTTCCATCCCCTGACTGGCTGATGCTAAGGTTGCCCATCACTGAAGACAGGCCTGGGTTGGGTACCCTTGGGGCTGTGTACGTCTGGGGATTATGGGGGCTATTAGTGGGCACTGGGACAGACCTTGGTCCCGGGGAAGTATCACTCTGGTCCCCTCGGCCATCGCCGGCAGGTGTCGGCTGGCCCTTCCCTGTAGTGTCTGCGGTCTCTACACCATAAGCACCCTGACGGGCCACAGGCACAGAAGTCTTCACTCTCAAACCCGCCACACCCTTTTTCTCTGGAATGTTCTCTAAGTCTCTCTTGATGCGCCTCCTCCGTGTAGGATCATTCCGCCTGTACTGTAGCATGCTGTCCAGATCTATCACATACAAAAAGCCGGCGATGAGAAGTTCAAACGTTTTTTCTTCTCGCTTATACCTTTCCTCCAGTTCTGTGCTTGTACGTTCGTCGTACTGCCACCAGCCATTTCTCCCCTCATAAAACCACTGGTACCCGTCTTCGAAAGCAGCCTGGTGTAACAAGTCCTCTTGCCTCACAAGTTTGGGATTGTGGAAGTATGACAGCGGTATCTCCTGGCGACACAAGGCGCAGCGCTTGCTTCGATTGGCCACCCCCTTTACACAGAGGAAGCAGAAGATGTGAGAACATGGCAGCTGTACAGGATGGATACACGGCTGCAGACACACTGGGCACTCTATACAAGGTGCAGCAGCATCTGAAAAACAAACGATACAATTATGACTCACAAATAAAATAATCTCACACTCATGCTGACTGAACTTTCACATGATAGTTCTGTTTTCTTATATTTCAGATCACTTACATAAAGGTATTTGCCTTTTCCTCATGCCTACAAGCTTTACTCATGAGGACAAGGCGCTTAAAATATTGTCTAAATAACCTGTAAGTTAATATAAAACTCTGCTTCATAGCAACATAGGTGCAAAACTGCACTTTGTTGATGTTTACAATTTACATATTATATGAAGTGCAGAATGCTGGTGTTGTCTGACATGCTATACTTTCTTGTTACTATCAGGCATAGTTCTCAGAATATCCTTGATTGTTGCTCTTTCCCCTATGCCTTATCTCTCACCTTATCGACTGATAGGTACCACGACAGGGAAGTAAAGAGCCTGCATTTTCATGGTCTTGAAGTTTGACCTATAGCCTACATGTAGCAGTTCTGTTATATTGAACATAATCTGCCCAATGACAGCAACTTTCACTCCGTTGCTATCAATCCATCACCAGTAAAATGGAGAGCTGCAGTACTGTATCTGGGTTTTCAGAAGCCAGGCGCAGATATTAAAATTTATAAAACGGAAAGTAAAAAAATATAGTCTTGATTCTTAATCTCAGATATGTCAGATGGCAATTATTCACCAGCAGTAATATTGTATCTAGCTAGTAGGCCCTTAAGTTAATCCATCTAGATGGACTCGGCATATTATTTAAAGGTCTGACATTCATCCCAACCCTGATCGTCAGTGGGTTTCAGTCAGTGTTGTGGTGAATGTCACACTCAGAATTGTACAACACACTGACATGACTGTGTCCAACTAGATGGACTACCTCTTAGCATAAATAACACTGTCACGAATTATCTAAAGGAATGACTGCTGCTATTCACAATTACACTTCATCTGATGCAAAGATACCGAGTTTGTGTGAATATTGTGACTGAAAGATGCCCTGTGTGTTACCCTTGTCCGTGACGCAGTCGTCAGTGTCATCGCTTGACGCGTCCAACTTTTCCGACTCCATGACATTTGCTTGGGCAGACGGGAAGCTATCGTCTGCTCCATCGCTCACATCCATTCCGAAGGTTTTGTGTCACAACAGACCCACTTAAGCCCTATGGCTTCTCCAATTCTAGATAAAAACGAAATACTTGGCAGTAAAAAAAGGCAGATAATGCACTCTTGAGGTACTATTTTCTAGTTATTTTTCCTCCCATGACCAAGTGTTACGTTCAAATTGTACACCTGGAATGTAACCTGCTGAGCGATTATTTATATTTAAATTATTTATCCAATTATGCCGTTTGCGTTTATAATTTTGTGATTGTTTTAATATACTATAGTTATAGTTACAATAAATTATTTCACAATGTAGGGAAAAAAATTCACAGTGAACAATCTCTCTCCGACTCCCGATCATGTTGGCAATATTTATGTTGTCATACCAGAAAAATGGCGGAGTTCGACTTGACCTCGAAGATGGGCCAGTATTTGGACAGACATTTGGTCTTTCCCCTCTTGGAATTTTTGTCTGTCAAAGAGGTAATACGTCGGGGAGTTTCCCGGTGAACCACTGATGTGAAGTATAGATGAACACATCTTACAATGTGTGCGAAAACTTGGGCCGAATGTACGCATGTGGGCCCTCCATATGTTGGCCATGCTGGTTACACGTTGTTGTTGTTGTTGCTCTAGTCATTCGCGACGAACTGACTCATTCAGAGTGCTGTCAGTAAAATGTTGTCGTTCATCGCAGGATGTGAGTTCATTGGGGTTTTGTAAAATAGCCTGTTAAAAACTGTGGGCTTATGCCAGATTCTGGAATACCAGGCGAATTAATCTCGCTAAACGGGGATTAAACTGGGGAGTGGATAGCCCGAGACCACCGTATAACCGAGTGGCTTGTATTTATTGATAGGCGGGGACCACTGGCCAACAGTAGCCCGAGGGTTATGTGGAACTGATGTAGGTATCATGCTTGTAAGGTGCTAGCCCCTCGTTCATTTCCGCTGCATGTGTGTTAGATTCTTCCTGAATACACATAATGCACCTTAATTTTTCTCAGTTTTCCCCGGTTCATGTATGTATTGGTTCAATTCACACATATATTCATAGCGCAGACTTTCTCCACGCTAAGCTAGTATTAAATACCAATATTTTAACCTAAAAGTCTCCTTGGCCGTGATATACGCCTAACCCCACATTGAAAGACCACAGCCAGATCCTTGGCTAGGGAGTGGAAAGGGGTAGCCCAAGATGGCTATTTTTACTCCTGCATGGGCTGGCGGAATATCGTAGCCACAGTGACAACAAATGCTAAACCATACTCTGTTTCGCGCTGAGTTGGACAAGTCCTTTCTAAACTTTGTTTGTAGTTGGAAACAGGTGTTAACTGTGGCTGTTATGCCTCAGATCACAACATCCTGTGGACATTTTGTATGAGAATTTAATTTAATTTGACCAGAACTTGACCAGTGAGGGCTTGGCTGTATACATATATAATAAAATAAGGAGCTTAAACGCGGAAACTTAGCAGGTGTAGATGGATAAATGAAATGGTTCTTGAAGTGTTAAGTTATCCAGAATAATATTTCATGCATTAGCACTAGGGTAAAAGGGATGCGAACAGGAGACTCAGGAGCTATGTGTGCTAGTTTGTCTGACTTGATGGATAGTTCAGTTTGACATTCAGGCCATTTACATGTGTACATGGACCCTGACCCCTCTTGGTGTCCCTCAGATCAATTTGCCATGAAAGAAAATATTGAAAAGGTAACTCAAAAGAGTTGAAGTCAGCCTATATTTTAGTCACTTTGTTTCATCTTCAGGAAAGTTAGTACCATAAGGAATACATAGACTTGTAAGACTGTGGCTAGTGTAGGCGGAAATGTTGGCAGATATAAGACATTTTTAAAGCGTGGGAAGTAGACAGAAACATGAGAAACATTTGGGTTGTCCCAGTGTTTTAGGCAGGCATGTCTTGAAGTGTGGCCTTGATGCCACAGTGAAATGACTTAGATCCAAATTTAAAGATTTTTTTATGATCTTTATAGGGAAAGACGATAAATAAATGAAGTAATGGTGAATGAAAAGAGCATTAAAATCTGTATCTAAAAATATCTTTACAGAATTTTTTAGATTTTCTTGATCAAATTAAATGCAGTCAAATGTTTTGATTGTATTTTGAGTTTTTTTGACCATATTGATAATGTGGTTCACCATTCACATCACACCGACTTTTCTCTGACCCTAAAGCAGAAATTTAAAACATTAGCTCTTTCATACATAGGCAAACAGTACAGGTGCACTCTTCACAAGAACTTTATTCAGAGAGGAGCATAGATGTATACAGAATATTTGGTGATGTCACATTTAAACCACATTATCAGTATGGTCCATAAAGCCCACCATACAATCAAAACATCTGACAGCATTTGAATTGGTGAAAAAAAAATCTGAAAAAATCAGTGAACGTAATTCTGGACACACTTATTAGTGCTCTTTTCATTCACCATAACTTTAATTTTGTGTGGTCTTTCCCTTTAATGAAATCATAACACCTTATGCTATCAGGGATATGCATTTAGTACATGTAAACCCAGTTTAGCATTATTAAAAATTTTCAGTATACTTTCACGATTATTATTATTATGTGTATAGAAAGCTTGTTCTTCAATGATATGCATACATTGAAATGATAAATTTGCATTGTCCAATAAAAAGTGTGGCTGTAAAGATGTCAGTAACCTTGATTGTTATACATTTGTTTTCCAGTTGTATGATGAGAAGGAAATGCTGAAAGGGAAACTGGACTTGCTGAGTAACACAAATATGGTAGATTTTGCCATGGATGTCTTCAAGAACCTCTACCCAGATGCTGATGTGCCGGCAAGTGAGTAATTGGAAAGACTTGTGGAACATTCGTTCTGATGTTATGAATGCGCTGTGTGTTTTCAGGCTTGAGGAATCAGTGTTCTTATGTTATGAATGTGCTGTGTATTTTTGAGGCCTGAGGAACAGTTGTTCTGTTATTATAAATGTGCTGTGTGTTTTCAGGTCTGAGAAACAAGCGTTGTGATGTTATGAGAGTGCTGTGTATTTTTGAGGCCTGAGGAACAATTGTTCTGTTGTTATAAATGTGCTGTTTGTTTTCAGGCCTGAGGAACAAGCGTTGTGATGTTATGAATGAGCCGTGTGTTTTCAGGCCTGAGGAACAAGCGTTGTGATGTTATGAATGAGCCGTGTGTTTTCAGGCCTGAGGAACAAGCGTTGTGATGTTATGAATGTGCCGTGTGTTTTCAGGCCTGAGGAACAAGCGTTGTGATGTTATGAATGAGCCGTGTGTTTTCAGGCCTGAGGAACAAGCGTTGTGATGTTATGAATGTGCCGTGTGTTTTCAGGCCTGAGGAACAAGCGTTGTGATGTTATGAATGTGCCGTGTGTTTTCAGGCCTGAGGAACAAGCGCTCAGACGTTGTGGCTCAGCTAAAGCGGCTCCAGGACGAGACTTTACCCATCACCAAGCTCTTTGAGGACTCGGAGGTTTCTAAGCAGATCCAAACCACAAGGTAGGATGGCTCAGTTAGGCCACACGTTGTCTACTGGTTTTGTCAAGTGTTACTACTGCGATTACCACAAGCTTTGTCCAGTGAATGTTGATTAATAGTTAAACAAACACTGTAGAAAGCAGCCTGTGATTTTAATAACGAGGGAGACCATGCCTATGTTTATCAGTAATCAATCATTTAAAGTATGGCTTCTCTTAGATATTAAATTTTAGAACAGTTTGTTCATGGTTGTCTTTATTTGACCAGCTAATAGTGATGAGGACTAGCAGGTCTCGCAGCAAGTTGATCCTGTTTGGCTGTTTGTGGTCAATTTCAACTCATTAAGGATACTAGAAAGCCTCAGGGGTGAAATTTGGTGTAATTTGGTTTATTTCACATTCTTATTCTCCATTCTCCTATTTTTTCTCGCTTAAAGATGAAAACGACATATATACAAACACATTCTAGCAGGTTTTGCTCAGAACTGACAAGATAAAACACCAATTTACGCTTTCATGGAGGCATATATGGTCAATACTTTGGGCTACGCCAGGCAAAATATGAAATTTGGCTTATGAGGGGTTCTAGTATCCTTAAAATCATGTGGCTGCCATGAGAAAATACACCAAACTGGAAAATTGTTTTTAAAGTAAGATTTTGGAAACAGGGATATAATGTGAAAGGAACTTAAACATTTTATGGTGTGTAAGTGATGAAATACATATGTTGGTGGTGTCTTTGATGTCTACACTCTTCTTTTGTTTGACAGGGATGGAAGACAACTCTTCGACTACTTGGAGAAAAATCACAGAGTAAGTTCCCCTTACATTCACTTTCTTGAAATTTGTTGAAACCAACATGAACATTTTAATCTGAGGGAAATGAGATAGAGCTTGCTTTTTTGGTACTTGAGTGGTTTGGAAGCAAATGTTATCTTCATGTAATCTGCTGTTATGTCTTTAGATTTCATTCTGTGAACACAGTTAATTTTGTGATTTTATCATTTTGATTTTGATTTGTATTTTTGGTTACACCCTGCTCCCGTTTTAGACTATGTATTAAATTCCAAGTTCCCTCATAAAATTGTTTGCAGAATTTAATTTGTAGGTTGTTAAGGCTAAATCAGGTAAATAACTTTCATGGTTTTGTTTGTTGGCTTCAGTTTCAAGCCCAGAATGTGGAGACGCTGTATAATTATGCCAAGTTCCAGTATGAGTGTGGAAACTACTCCGGAGCAGCTGAATATTTATATTTTGTCAGAATTCTGGTGAGTTTATCTTTATACATTAAGTCTGTATGAATAGAACCTTCTTGCAACTCGTCTTGCTTACTTACCTTGAAATTTTAATACTACCTCTTCTGTAAGCATATTTTGTACCATTGTTTTATCAGATCCAATGGCATTTTCTGTGTACTGCTAGTTTTGGCGGAACTACTGTGTGGGGTTTTAGTTACACTTTAAAGTGCCATTTGAACTCCAGAAATTAGTGGAAAAATTCTCCATTCAGAAATATTGGACAGTTGCTGGCATCCGGTATCTGTAGATGGATGTTGAGTATGATGATAAACAACAATCAAGTATATAAATAAAATGTCATTCAATTATTATAAAAAAATAAATCTTTTTTCCAGCTTCCTTCAGCAGACAAAAATTTCCTGAACACATTATGGGGTAAACTTGCTTCTGAGATTTTGATGCAGAACTGGGAGCCAGCCCTGGAGGACCTCAATAGGCTCAAAGAAATCATAGATTCAAATGTGAGTTTGCTGGTGCTTGTGTGGGAATAGGTTAGAATTTCATGGCCTTAGTCATACACATTTGTATTGAAGTGAAAGATCCTTGAGTACCTGTATAGTGTTGCAAATAGCCCTGAAACCCTGGAAAGTAGTGCAGTTTTTGTTCCTTCCTGGGTGCACAACTATGCCCTTGTTCCACCATGTTTGTGTTCCGGTCTGTGAATTGCATTCTTCACAAGGGGGATGTTTTGATATTGAAATTTCATCTTTTGTGTAATTGGCCATCCTGATTCAAGATAGTGAAGCCCTTGTACCAGGACACCTGGTATGGGCACATACCTTTCATACCCAGCATGGACTTTCGTGGCTGTTCCCATTACAGCTTAGCGAAATGTCGAAAAAAATCTGATTATCTGAGCAAGAATTGATGCTGTGCCATTGCAGACACTATCGTGTGATAACAAATGGCTTACTGAAGTACTTTTAATTCACCTTTCAGCAAAACATTTGTGGTGTTTTAAGTATTTTGTTCTGCAATCTTCTATAAGAACGTAATCATGTCCGTCCTAGAAGTGAATTGTTGTTAGTTACATGGTTAATCAGTGAAAAGGATAAGAAACCATATGGGGTCTGTAAACCTCATATTGGGTGAGGCGTAAGACCCGAAAAAACTATATTGAAAATTTGTTTCTTGAAAAGCAAAAGCAGCCTCAACAGTAGTTTATTGTTGCGTCGTGGAGCTTTGAATTGCCAAGCAGTGATCTGGGAATTATGATGTCATAACATTAATGACAATGTTCATTCAGCTTTCCTTTGTGACCTTGTGGTGTTGGTGCGTCACAGTGTAACTATTGCGTCACCGTGTTCTCCCTAATGTTGTGTCATCAGATGCATGTAGTATCTGCTGCAGAGTATAGAGATATACACATCTACCATGTGACCATTACTGTCCAATCAAAAGCAGAGGATTTTGTCTGATACTGGATAATCTTGAGAACAGCGTAAAACACCAATCAAATAAATAAATAAATAAACTTAACAAATGAAGAGACTAAAGGCGATAACTGTAGAATAGAGTGCATGAGATAACGAGCTTGTTGCTTGATAATGTACTGCTGGGAGAAATATCTCCTAGCCAGAGATTACATTTTCTATTTCATTTTGGCTGGATTGGCTTTAGAAATTCTTTAGTAACCAATTTTTAAGACACATGTAGATGTGTGTGAAGTTACTTTCTTACCTCCTCCTGTCTGATTTCAACAAACACCTGCATATCTCACAGGATTGTTTTTAATTTGCAGTTCTATGGTTGTCTAATGCATAATAATTATGATGTCTTTGTTGTGTTGAGCATGGATTTAGCCAAACTTTGAAACCCAAGGCATCTCATTTTCACCTTTTCTTCTATTTTCCCTATCTTTCTCATGTTAATTTGGTCAGAACTGGATGTCACAGAGACACCAAGACTCCATCCCCACCCACACTTAGCTAAACTACACGCGAAGGCCTGTTGAAATAATTGTCACAAGTGATAGAATAGATGTCGGCTGTGTGGTTAATCCTCAGAAAACACAGCTGTATGCATGCCTGTGTGAATGTACATGTATGCATAAGTACTAGTTTTGTGTTTTCAGGCCTTCTCCTCAGCACTGCAGAATCTACAGCAGAGGACCTGGCTCATACACTGGAGCCTGTTTGTCTTCTTCAACCACCCCAAAGGCAGGGACCTGATCATTGATATGTTCCTCTATCAGTCACAGTAAGTTTCACTTTCATTTTCTGGAGTGGTGTACAAGATACTTGCGGAACACTTCTGAACAACTAGGACCATGAAGACCTAGGTCAAAGAGGTTGTTCGTTTGATTCCATCATCTACTGGTTTGCAGAATGATTAGAACTTCTTACCTTTGAACAGCTAGGACACAGAAGGTGAGGGTTCACCTTCAAATCCGGCCTTGGAGGGGGAACATGCAGCATTTCCTGCTCTCACGGTTCATGGGGCATCGGTTATATTAAGCAGTTGAATACACTCATGTGTTCATTCAATCATTCACTGTTTCTTGAAGACCTCATGTATTTCATCAATGTTGTGGCGTGTATATCTGATCTCTCGTTATAATGCTAGTATTTTTATATTATTTATTTTTGTGTATTAATTGTGATAAATGTGCTATGTTGTGTGGAATGTCCGTATTCCCCATTTCTGTTAAACACTTGATTTATGCAGCCCATCAAATGCATGGTTAAGACCCACTAAGGCGTACTTACATGACCCTGAGGGTGGTAGTTGTGCAAGGAACTGCATGTAAATCCTGTAAAAAAGTGTTTGTTTGAAGTACTACAGTCAGCTGTTGCGTCTTTCAGGGGTGTTAGAGCGGTGATTATAATCCTATCTTCATCTACACTGACTCTCTCTGATCTTGAGCAAAAAAACAGCACCAAAAATAAGAAAAAGTTGAAAAAAAGTCAGCCATGATGGGTGAAAGTAGGTCAAGAAGATTGTGAACAACTGTCTGTCTGTCTGTGTCGTGTACGAGACAGCTGTCAGGAAGTTGAGCTCAATGAGGGTGAGATTTTTCACACCTGGATTGTGATATACTGGCCACCATCAAGTGAAATATTCCTGAGTACATCATAAAACAGCAATAAATAAACAGTCTTCCTTGTATTTGACTTGACAAGTTTCCCTGCTGTGCGACCTTCTCACACCCCTCACCCACACTAGTGGGTGGTAGAACAGTTTCTCTGATATTACACTATCGGGCCTGTTTTTCCATTTCTTCTTCAACCATGAACAACTGCATAAATAAAAAAAGGATTAGTTGGGTTCTTTTCTCTCTTCAGATGTGAAAAGTTAATGAATGTGTTCTCACCTTTTTGATAGATGACCATGGTCACATCACCCCTTTTGGCTGGGAATTGTGGGCCATTTAGTGCAATCTTGCTGTTGTTTTTTATTACTGTCTGTTTGTTACTGTTATTCTTTAATGTTAAAAGCTCGTTTTTTAAACATTTCTAGATATAATATGTAGGACATATTGCTTGGAATCTTAATGTAACAGAAGGTTTACTAAATGTAGCAAAATTAAATGAATGACGTGAATAAATAAGTTTGTTTTCATAGACTTGAAGTTAACCAAGAAGTGGTTAGGTGCATAAGCATGTTTCAAGAATGCATGAATGTAAATCTTTCATCAGTTGAGGCCAGAGTTCAGATCTGACAGTTGTCAAATATCATCGCATTCTTCCCGAAACAACATTTATCATGGCATTAAAATTTATCATCTAGATCATTATTCTATCCATAAGTTTACATGGTATATATTTTTAGCTGGCTTGGAAAGCCTTGCCAAAGCGATGTTGATCAGTGCAACAAAGCCAGAAGCACTTAAATTCACAGCCAGTGAACTGACTGGGAAGAATCATTACAGCTTGTAAATCAGATACGTGCTAGTGATCTCAGAAAATTATCCTAGCAGACCAACGAGTGCTGTGCCTGTGAGACATTGCTGGCCCAACACATACATGCAGAATTACATGTACACACGAAATTTAGCAGAGGACTCCCAAGTACATAGCCAGCATGCACATTGAGTAAACACTATGAGATGTTGTGCTTTATCATCATTGTATAGCCATGGCCTCAGATCAGCAAAAGCGTGAATGTAATCTGAATGTGATTGCCTCTTGCCAGGTACCTGAATGCCATACAGACGATGTGCCCCCACATCCTGAGGTACCTAACCACAGCGGTCATCACAAACAAGTCACGCAGGAGGACGGTGCTCAAGGACCTTGTCAAGGTCATCCAACAGGTAAAACACGCCTCAAAGTCATCCTGCGGGTAAAACACACCTCAGGGTCATCATACAGGTGAAATACACCTCAGGGTCGTCCAACAGGTAAAACAAACCTCAAGGTCATCCAAGAGGTAAAACAAACCTCAAGGTCATCCAAGAGGTAAAACAGACCTCAAGGTCATACGAGATGTAAAACTCACATCACAGTCATCCAACAGGTAAAACACACCCCAAGGCCATCCCCTTACAGGAAGGACTTTTTTTGAAGCCCAGGTTCATGCCTGACACTTGGGCTTGGTACAGTCTTGGTTCGTCCCTGGCTTTGTGCTATGCGTAAGGCCGTAAACCAAGTGCTGGTCTGCCAAGTGTAAGGACTCTGTTACTGAGAGTGGTGTCCTATCTGGTGTCATTGTTACGGTGTTCCAGTAAGGTAGCAGTACAGATATCTGTGCTTTGTGACTGGCATCTGTAACAGCTGTGGTACATGTAAGTTGAGGCCTCCAGGCTGAAGTGGGTAACAAGCCAGGGCAATGATGCAGGTTCCTCGCGCCAATGTGGTTGCCGTGAGTGGAATCTGGCTCGTGATGGTTTCTTCTCGCGCCATACGTTGGTGGGAACGTGTGCCAGCAACCTGTGGAGTGCTGTGCATTTCCCCAAGCTGTGGCTTCCACCCACAATAATGCTGGCCGCGGTCATACAAGTGAAATATTCTTTGGTACAGTGTAAAACACCAATCAAATAAATGAATTGAATAAATAAATTCAAAAGCAAAGAAACAGTAAAACACTCATATGGTGACTGCATGTGGATTAAGTTGTATTAGTGGACTGGAGTGCAGAATTGACTATTTCATAACAGAAAACAAGAAAATACTGAAGAATAGAACACAAATCAGCCTACTTCGTATTGCTTGGACATATGTGCATGTCTGGAAATGTAGTCATGTCTTTGTCAAGAATGACTTTAGCAGAATATATTCCCTCAGAACAGACAAATGTTGTTCAAAGTAAAGATCAAGGTGAATATGACCAGGAAACAGATGTGTGTCAGTAGGTTTTGATAATCACACATACATTTTACTGCCCATTATAATTGTGAAATAATTTTGAAACAATACACATATAGTGAAATAAATACATGAATAAATACATTTCTCTCTTTTTTTTTCAGGAATCCTACACATACAAAGACCCCATCACAGAATTTGTTGAGTGTCTCTATGTGAATTTTGACTTCGATGGAGCACAGCAAAAGTTACGGGAATGTGAAACGGTACGATCTGTAAATTCAATATTCCAGTGTAATACACTTCTCCTACCCAGTTCTGGTAATCTGTTTGGTCAGGCAGTCTAACACCATGATGCTGGTGACATTGGCTAAGTTGGTTCACTCCCACATGCAGGTCAGAACAACACTGATGCTGGTGACATTGGCTAAGTTGGTTCACTCCCACATGCAGGTCAGAACAACACTGATGCTGGTGACATTGGCTAAGTTGGTTCACTCCCACATGCAGGTCAGATCAACACCATGATGCTGGTGACATTGGCTAAGTTGGTTCACTCCCACATGCAGGTCAGAACAACACTGATGCTGGTGTCATTGGCTAAGTTGGTTCACTCCCACATGCAGGTCAGAACAACACCATGATGCTGGTGACATTGGCTAAGTTGGTTCACGCCCACATGCAGGTCAGACCATTGCATTATGCTGACTGGTAATGGAGAGAAGATGAAGCATTCATGAAGGGGAACAACGACTGAAAACTATTGCTAATGCTGCATTCATTTTTTTTAGACATTGTTTCACAGAACCAGTTGCGGTGAAATGTTGTCTGAAAATAGTTTTGAATGTTTGAGTGGAAGATATTAAATATAAAAACTGTATGTAACTTAGAATTAGGTCTTTGACTAAGTGGCTCATTTTTCCCAAAGCCATCAGTTCTCTTGATCTTAAAATGGTGCCTTGAGGTCTGTTGGGAAGGGAGGATGATATCTTAATGCAAGAATTAAGTTTCAGCAACAGTGGTAATAATTTAGAAACTTCATGGGCTGAAAACAGACAATTTTCAGATAAATATTCACTGATCTTTTTACTTTTCGGTTCCCTGACAGCATTTTATCTTTTTTGCTATCAACAGTGTTGAACTTTAGAAGCTCAAAACTATTATAACACATTTACTGATATCCCTATGTGTTGTGTGTGGACAGGTGCTGGTGAATGACTTCTTCCTGGTGGCATGCCTGGATGACTTCATTGAGAATGCCAGACTGCTCATCTTTGAGACTTTCTGTAGGATACACCAGTGTATCAGCATCAAGTAAGTCTCTGTCATACCCACACGAGAATATTGTGGCCATGAAAGATGCTTCTATATCAAGCCAGTCATAAAAGATCCTATTTTGTGTTATTAGGCAAAAATACCTCAGAATCTTTGGTACATACACAGTGCCCTTTACTGGTACATGTACAGCTAGGAAACTGAACAAGTGAACACTTGATAGTAAAGTTCTGTTAAAAATAAATAATAATTATCATGAATTTAAATGAGAAAGGACACAATTTCACCTCAGGAGAGAAGATGGGTAATTCTTAAACCTACACCTTAAAACACCTAACTGAAACGATTTGTTCAAACTCCTACGTTTAAAATTTTAATTGAAAAATGCCAGTTAACTACCTAAGAGTTATACATGTGAGAAAATTAATCAGTTACTTGTCAAGGATCTGTTTTTTACACCAGGCCACCAATTCCCTCTACCCAGAAGTTCATCATTAAACCCTGATCAAATGAACAAAAAATGGAGAAAATTCAGAAAGCATTTACATAAATGAATATTATGAGTGGGTGAATCAAACTGTTTTCACACTGTGTTTCAGTATGTTGGCAGAGAAGTTGAACATGTCACCCGATGAGGCTGAGAGATGGATTGTCAATTTGATACGGAATGCCCGACTAGATGCCAAGATTGACTCGAAGCTGGTGAGTACTGTTACATGTGTGGCATAGTTACATGTGTGATGTAGTTACATATGTAGCATAGTTACAAGTATAACCTATTACAAGGCAGTCCAGAATCTCTTCAGCATGTCCAGGAAAGGTGATGAATAGTAATATCATTTTAGTTTGATGAACTTCTACTAATTTTTGTGTAATTCTGAAGACACTTCCTTCTGGAATATCACCACGGCATGGCAGAGATATTGCTGATGTGGCGTTAAGTCATAATCATTCATTCCTTCTGGAATAAAGCAGCCTTGGGCTATAAGTAAAGTCATTGTGTGATCTTACTTACATGTTCCTTTCCTACTTTTGCTTAAAAACCCAAACCCAAGCAACTTGTATCATTGGCCTGTGGTCAGATGTTTGCCAATACTCCCCCTTACCTCAATGTGACAATGGGCGCTCAAGCTGTCTCCCCATTATACCACTATATTGAAACTTGTTCCCTGGGGATGTTGTAACTATTATATTGAGTTGTCTTGTATTGTGCAGGGACATGTGGTGATGGGTACACAAGCCGTCTCCCCATACCAGCAAGTGATTGAGAAGACAAAAAACCTGGCCTTCAGGTCACAGATGTTAGCTGTCAACATAGAGAAGAAGCTGGGTGTAACTAACAAGGAATCAGTGAGTGGAAACACACCCAGTCCATCAGGAATGGGGGAAGTCATTGCAGTCATATAAAGTTTTCACGAAACTGTTCAGCCTCATATAAAAGAATGCTTTTTTGTCAACAGCATTGAAATAGAGAAAAAATTATACTGTTTTTTACATGAGTCAGCAAAAATGATATTTGGTGTACATTTCTTGTTATCTGTGTGATTAGGACTTGGCCTGTTGAGATTAATAGACAATTCATAAATCAAGGTATTGTAAGCAGGAGAGTGGTCATTCCCCATTTGGAACCTGTTCAGAACTTCGAAAGAGGCAGCCGTGACCTTTCCTTTTTGAGAACAGATTGAATACTGGTTGGTTCTGTGTCGTTGTATGATGCCTTTAGCATGGCATTTCAATGAGGAAGCACAGTTAATGGAAGTGAGACTGATTTTCTATACTAAGAGCAATCCCAGCCTTAAATACGGAATTCCTCCGCACCCTCACACCAGTATGCCCTTGGTGACAGTAAGCTTTCACCAGTGTTCGTGGGGTGGTTTAAGCAGTTGTATACTTACCTACTGCCAATATGGCACGAGAAAGTTCGTCAGTAACTTGCCATAAATCGGTGGTTTACTCCAGCTGCTCCACCCATGTACCTTGTGGCCAAATGGAAAATTTTTGAGAACACAGTTATATAGCAACCATGTAAAGATATAAAATAAATTAAATCATGAGTAATGCAAAATAATTTTACATATTAAAGGTTTTAGATTAACCAAAGGTCTTGGTTGTTTTTTTCTTCCAGGTTCCACACTGGGGTGCTCAGGACTGAAAGATCAGAGATTCATTAGATTCTTCTGCACCCTTGAGATACAAACAGGATCAGAATCACCAGCGGTTAACTTGTCATATGTAAAATCAATTAAACAAATCTGTAAAATTAAAACTTCCATTGTGTGCTTGTGTTTAAGTACGATTCCTAGAAAACATAGCTGACCCATTTCATGACCAAGTGATTTCATGCTTTAGTCTAATATTACAACCACATTACACTCATTATAAATGTATGCTTCAGTGCAATACAGTTTGAACCACAGATTAATGGTACTACAGGTTCAGCCTTGTTTGTACGTCCAGTTTAAATATTTTGCTTTTGAAGATTAAATGTTTTGACTGTAGCCCAAAATGACAGTGTACATCCCAAGGAAATTGACCTCCCAGAGGCTGTTTGAAGTAACCCCCCCCCCCCCATCTACCCGTTGTACTTGCCTCTCTTGTCCAGACGTTTGTCATGTTTCAAAGGCCTATGGGTGGCTCTTTAATACTTCTGTAAAGCAGATTCCTCCGGTTGTAAAGTGGAATGCTGCCATATTACAGTGAAGTATTGTTCACAACACTGATGTCTCCCTGTTTAAGCACTTTCTCTCCACATCTTGGCTGCAATAATGCCAATTTGGCACGAAGCCACAACGATACATTCTTCTTATCAGTATGTTGTAAAGCACCAGTCAAACAATAGTTGCTTTAATGTATGCAGAATTTTTTTGATTGTGAACGAAAGATGTTCGTGTGGATAAACTGTCTTTGGACAGTGTCTGAATGTCAGGATTCCAATATAAAATTATTTAGCATACAACAATAAACTCTTCACCGGAAATTCTTAAATTGGGGGGCCAACAGGGCCGTGTAATATCAAAGTTCTGCCATCTCGATGGAGGCAGTTAGTGAATATCCTATTTTAGGATGGGGTTATTGGTGGGTGACACACGGCAGAGAATCCCGTCTCATACCAAACAATCATTCTGACGTAATTCTCAGAGAGCCTTCATCCATTGTGAGAGTTGTCATCATTGCAGCATAGCACTTCAGTCTTGGCACACCGTTATCCTCACATTGTAGCCAGGTCGGCACGTGTCTGTGGAGGCTTAGGTACCGTGACTTGTTACCGCTCCTAACAGACTTACATAATACCGCTGGAGAAATTGGCAATTTTCTTTATCATTCGCGTGTTAAGAGCGTTTCCCATAATGACGGTGGCGTCCTAATTCCTATAGCTGGCCCTCCACGACCTAGTCACTGCCAGTCACATCCTTGTATGTTTCCGATTTCCCCTCACATTGAATACCTCAACGTAAACACATTTCCAGAAATATGCTAAATTTACCGGCATTTCCTTGTCTCGGGTTGATTTCAGTATGGCAAAGGTGGAAATTTCCCAAAGTGCCTTGGAGTCTTGAGCCAACGCCTTTGGGTGGATGGATTGATTGATTGGCGTTTTAAGCCTTGCTCCAGATTTTTTCGGACAAATGTACTAATTTGTCTAGGTGTATTTTTGTGGTAAGGCATGTGAAGTATTTCACAGCTTTCACCTCCAGCAGAACTCGGAGGGCGACACGACATTCAGTCGCATTACACTGCCCCTAGGTTCTGGTGATCGGGTGTTGGAACTGTGCTTCACCCAGAGACTAAAGAGTTCTGCAGTTTATTTATTAATCCCCGGATCTGATAGGTGTTTTAGCTCTTATTGACAATTCTCACCTTCATAATGGTTGCCATTAATAAAACTAGTAGTAACATCATTCCAACAAAGAGCCATAGGTTGTGTGCAATACGCGTCTTAGCCTCCGTCAAAGCGAACATTTTGGCTGACACCTGGCGCGCTTAGATCTATTTTCTTTTTGAATCCTTACTCATGCGGGTTTAAGATGTTCATGTGTACACAGCAGGGAGCGGAATAAATAGCACTATAGACATGCATACATTTTAACTATCGGAATACTTAAATAATATTTGTGCAGAGTGACTTTCTTGAACACCTCTCCTTTACACTGTGCGCTTGGGTGGAAATGGACAAATGGCATTGCCACACTCGGACGCCTGTAGATGCCGTCACACTGAGTCTGTAAAAAGCTTTTCAACGACTTTAAAGACACATATGGAATCACACACTTACATGCAATGACCAAAACACACATTTACACGTATTTCTCTTTGTGCACAGTACTTAAGAAATAAGACTTAGGATAGAGCCGAAGTTGTATTAGGCCAAGAATGTGCTGAGGGACAGGTTTATGTAATACATGTACGATAAGCGAATAGTTAGGGCTATGGATATTTATAAACTTATGAAATCAGGGGTCTGTCACAAGAAAGTTAAATTAAAGTTCGCACTTCATATTTTGGGGGTAATGGCATTTTATTAATTTACAATTTATCCAAATAATGGTAGGCTTAGACCTATAGACCCCTACATGAAAAATATTGTTTCATAAATACACATCGGCCTATTTATAATGGCTTCATGAATATTGAAATGTGCCATAGGCGTATCACTTTGGCGGAAATTTAGGTTCGGGACTCCTCAACATGCCAAATGTCAATAATCTGAGACCCAACCGAACAATTAAACCAATACGTTTTTCTAAGCTGAACGCTCACGTCATGGACTAGGCGCTGTTTAATCAGTCCTTAATATCGTTCTGTAATTTAACAGAGTTTTTTTTTTCCTGTATCTTTTCTTTCTTCTCATCAGCTGGCAAGTCCTCAAATACTGTGAAAACTCCACCCCATATATTTATACGTTTTGAACCCAGTATCTTCTCGAGCCTATTGGACCCTAATTGTGAGCAACAGCATGTCATCCAACATGGCGGAAGCGCTGTATTGCTAGGTTGATCAGAGATCACGTGACTTTTGTTGTACGCAACCTGTTGTCAATGCGAATTCCTCAAGGAATAAACTTATTAGATGAAAGGTCTGTACGTTGCCATATGCAATATATGGCAGTTGTGTAGAAAAGCACTTGAGAGTGCACCGGGCGCAGTTTGCCAAACAGAAGGTGCAAGCAACAAATCAAAGCTCTGAACTCGACCTCTCCCTCTCTCGGCGATGTGCATTGATGGAGGCGGAAAACACCGAGGGTGGTTTTAACTGCTCGGCACAAACTTGTTGAGTGCCCACTGTTATGTCTAACTCACTCTGTTTCCATTAGAAATGAGTGTTTTACAAATCCCTCAATAACGTCATTATCCCGATTCAGCCGTCAAAACACGGTCAAAACACGGTCCAAACACGACCCGTTAAGTTCAGGAATAAGCCGAGTGTAATTACAACCACCTGTTGTAGCCAAGTACCATGGCAGCTTCCGAAACTCCTGGCACGCACCTTGCGTTCGGGTGCTTTGGCATTTCCTATAAATCGTCCTGCATCATGTTTAATTAGAGGCTGCATTTTTATTTCCCGTCCTGGTGATACGCGGCATGGTAATATGCCAAGTTTGCCGTACACAGGCGTATACTATCTGTGTTCTTAGTCAACTGTAGTTGGTAAATATAGCCTATAGAAACCGCAAACTGTCCCCAGCGGAATAAGGGTTTCCACGTCTATACCACAATTCACATCAATTTAGTTAGAAAATAACTTTTGTCAGTCATAACTATAGTCTATGAGGCCTATGTTCTCAAGCACTTCCTTTTCTTTGAAAGAACTGTATATTATGCACCCATGGCCAAAGAGAGTAGAATCAGTGTTTTTAATGTGTTTGGATGGTGCAGACTTTGGTCGGTGGGCGGCCGTATCAGTAACACAGGATAATCAGAGTGTCGGATGGTCCATCGGACCCCTTTACCATACAATTTTTCACCTATACGATAGCAGGCACGTTGGCATGACAGAGGTAGATGGAAAACCAGTGCTCTTCCCCAGGTATATCTGTAACCAGGCGATATTCGGTAAAAACCGATGCTGTATTACACTCCAGCTCACGGTTAAATGGATGGTGCGTGTTAATAGATAACGGTCAGAAAGTTTGACCGTTCGACTGACCGACAGACAAGAAGACTCGTATTCACAGCCGAAAGACAGAAATGGCATATCATAAATTTATTTATTTGATTGTTGTGTGACACTATACCGGAAGATTTTTTCCACTGATACGTAATTTTTAGCAGTCAGTTGTTGGTCTGCGGGTGAGGAAACCCGAGGACCAGGGGCATAAACCCCAGATGCTTGGCAAATGTGCCGGACTTGCTCACGAGTGATGTGTATATAGGCACATAATGCACATTGGTGGAATTAAACACGTGGTCTTGAATGAAAGCTACCAGAAAACGCAAACAGCCACACGAGCATTATCAATTTAAGAGCTTATTGCCACTAAACCTCCACAAGCATTCAGTGGGGGATATGGATAAATTTCCTGTACAAGGTCGGTGTTGAACCCACACTTTTTGTGTTGTAATGATTCAAAGGCAAGCATTTTTAACTACTCGGTCGCAACATGCCGCATTCCCCAAGCGATCAGTCAGCATTTACCCAGACTGTTGTACAGAACATGACGTGGGTCAAAATACTTGACCTTGCTACTGAAGTTGTAACTTTCCGCTGTGAATACTAGATTTGGGTCGTATTTTATTATAATCCTCTATTGTTTCATAAGTTTTTTAAAAGTCAAGATTTGCCTTGGCTGAAATACTTTCAAAGTGGCATTACTTCGGAACCATTCATTCATTTATTACACCATACAGATAGGAAGGGAGCGAACGGCTTTGGTGCATGCACTGGGTCATTCGTGTATGGCTCTGGAATTATTGCTTTGATATGAGATGTTTAACTTCTCCGCATTCTTAGGGTTTCATAGACCAGATAACTAGCCTTTTCATGCACACACATACATATACATACATAGATATATTTGAGCTGTCAAGCTCCAAAACTCCTGACTCCTGTACTTATAGCGGCAGTTTGTTCACAGAACGAAAACTTCTCGGCCAGTCAAATGTCTATCTTAAAAGTTTCATTCTTGCGCCTAGCGTCTCTAAAACTCATTTCGACCATCTTTAGAACGAAGGGTCACTAACCCTCATATTTAATCAGAAGACCACAAGTGACAGTGCCTTATGAAATGGCTGCCGGTGTCCCAGAGACTATATTATCGTAACAGATTGGGTTTCGGGAGACTGCTTAGAATCTGAGTGAACTGTTTTGCCTGTCTAACACCTCTTTAGGAGTTACTACACCGGCGAAACTCTCCGGCTATGTTGATGGACTGATAGGTTAAGATAAACTGACAAGTGAAGGTGTTTTCAGACCTTATCACCACGCCTGCCTCAAATAACAGGCCAGTTAAGACTCTTCTCGACACCCTCCCTCTTCCCCATCCATTCCTCAGAGCGCCGGGTTTATTTGTCGACTTGTTAACTTGCTTGTTTTATCTGCTTAATAATCTGTGTCTACATTCGTAGACTATAATACTGTTTCGTATCCCACAAGAACACAGCTGAAGACATGACTAACATTTTGAAACCGGCACCGTTATTCTGAAACGCCTTTAAAGGAAAGATGTGTTTAGGATTTCGTCGATATTTTATATATATTGTATATAAAATGTATATATTATTAAAGAACAAAATGTTGTTCACTATTCCTTGAAGCGGGATCTTCACATTTTATATAAAATGTATATATTATTAAAGAACAAAATGTTGTTTACTTTTCCTCCAAGCGGGATCTTCACATTTTATATAAAATGTATATATTATTAAAGAACAAAATGTTGTTTACTGTTCCTCCAAGCGGGATCTTCACATTTTATATAAAAATGTATATATTATTAAAGAACAAAATGTTGTTTACTTTTCCTCCAAGCGGGATCTTCACATTTTATATAAAATGTATATATTATTAAAGAACAAAATGTTGTTTACTGTTCCTCCAAGCGGGATCTTCACATTTTATATAAAAATGTATGTATTATTAAAGAACAAAATGTTGTTTACTGTTCCTCCAAGCGGGATCTTCACATTTTATATAAAATGTATATATTATTAAAGAACAAAATGTTGTTTACTGTTCCTCCAAGCGGGATCTTCACATTTTATATAAAATGTATATATTATTAAAGAACAAAATGTTGTTTACTGTTCCTCCAAGCGGGATCTTCACATTATGCCCATTGTTATTCATTATTTATTAATCTTGTTGCTGCTTAGTGTCATATACTCAAGAATGTTTCAGGGGCCTCCGTGGCTCAATTGGTTACCGCGCTAGCACAGCGTAATGATCCAGAAGCCTCCCACCAGTGCGGTCACTGTGGGTTCAAGTCTAGCTCATGCTGGTTCCTCTCTGGACGTGGGAAGGCCTGCCAGCAACCTGCGGATGGTTGTGTGTTTCCGCTGGGCTGTGCCCGGTTTCCTCCCACCAGAATGCTGGCCGCTGTCGTAGCAGTGAAATATTCTTGGGTACAGCGTAAAACACCAATCAAATAAATAATTAAATAAATCAAGAATGTTTCACTTAAATGATGGCTGCATGTCATCATTAATTGTTGATGAAATCGGCGTATACCCTGTGTAATCCACCGATCTTTGGCAAGTTACTGACAAACTTTCCCACAAGTGACCTGCAGTATGCATTGCTGGGAGACAATTAAGTGCACGGTCTCATACAAACGTTGGACTGCGCAACGGCCATGCACATGAGCGTGGCCAAACGTTTATTGTAACCAAAAAGTCCATTCATAATTCTGCGAAATATAAGATATACTGTTGAAATCAACTTCCATTAAAATGATGTTCTCAAATAAGACACCTTTAATGCTAAAACTGATTGAAATTGTTGGCCATAAATGAGATATCGTTAATGGCAAAGTTCTAATATCTTGATGACACATAATATACATGATTGCATGTGGAAGTCCATTAAAAATGTTAGCCACAAATAAGACACCGTCAGTGCCAAAGTATATATATATAAATATATGAGGTAGAAAAGGCCTCTTTACGTAAATTCTACATGAGCTTTTGATCCTTGTGAAGGAATCTTTATCAAGTGAATAACAACTTTTGAAACTTTCAACCTCAAATAAATTACACAGCAGGCTATTTCTTCAGATGCCTTTACTTCTTTGTTATTATTTAAATGCACTTGGGACTATGAGATTGCGAAAGAGTATATCATACACTGGAAATGTTGGCGAAAAATAAGAGCCTTCTGATGGAAAAAACACTTATGTTGAGCTGTATATTTGCAGGAGTGCTTTAATTCTAATAATACATATAAACCTATATGACGTTCTTGTGTGGCTCAGCAAATGTCTGCTGTATTGTCTGATTTGTGCTAAAAAATGTACTCCAGTACATTTATTATCTCCTGAAACGAAAACGCAATATAATTCTTATCGTGATGATAACAAAAAATGGTTACATGTGTAGGCAGCGATAAAAGACTTTTTAAAGTTTTGGACACTTTCATGCCTGACTTGACTACGTGGGGTCCTTTTCGCTCTCTTGAATACGTGTTATTCCATCTTCGAGCTTGCTTAGGAAGACCAGTTAAGAATCGAATCCTGTGTAAACGTTACATTTAACACTTGAAAAATTAAGCAAACCTAAGGTTCCTTGCGCGATCACCTGCTGAACACATTAACGTGACAACACTCACATCGCTCTCTTAACATGACGTATTGGCTTTTCCCTTCTCTTCTCTTCCCTTCAGTGTTATTACTTTTTAATGTGCCGCATGGCATGTACGAATGTGCTTACTGTCAGAAGATAAGAATGTGTTTGATGCTAACAGCGAGCGACAGGGAGAGTCTACAGCTTCTATTCATGATGTAATAACTTCTGAATGGGGAGATTTCTGTATAAATATTACTGATATATAGAGATACTGACTTCTCACTTTCCGAGGACAGCAACTGGACCGAAAGGCGATAAATTTTTGGCGATGAGGCGAGGAAATTTCTCGTCACGGAATGGTATCTTTGATGCCTAATGACGTCAAATGTAATAAAACAAATCGATTTTTTCCATTCTTTCCTCTGCTTCTCATGTAAAGCTACCGAAATGACACCCCCTTTCCCTGCGCACATAAGGAGTGAGCTTACACGTGCAAGCTTACGACCTCTTCATATCAGTTGACGGACAGGCCATTTCGTTCAGACTGACCCTGCCTACTGCTATATCAGCATTTGTGAAAATCCGGTTAGGGGACAACATTTCACAAATCTTCACACCAAATCCTTTTTCTCTCTTCTTTTTTTCATAATTTATACGACAAACGTTACGAAAAGCATATGATAGTTATGAAATTTTGTGATAGTGATAAAACGATCATTGCTTGGCGCAAGGCCTGAGTTGCCCGACCCAAGTTATTAATTTATGTCTATGAGGGTGTCCATTCTGGTGTCCTGTGTATAAAAATTATCATATATGTAGTTTCTGATATGACAATATAGGGATGCAAAGCAATAAAATGGCCACACTGGGTCATGGCATAACTGAAATATTAACACTTCATACCTGACGAAAGAAAGCATATCCATCTGGTGTCATGAGTTCCTGCGATCCGGAATTGACGTCACGCAGGTCCCTGTAACGGAAACACTCTTGTGGTTATTCAACAGCATTTCTAAAATTGTATGATTTGACGCCGCATACTCAAGAACATTTCACGTACACCACAGCGGTGAGTTTTATGTTTTTAAGGAAATAACCTTCTGGCCTTGGCAATTACCAGACGAACTTTCTGAGATGTGCCGCGCAGATTTTCATCTGCAAACGAGTTTAGGGTGTATTTCCTATTGACCGAAGAGGATGGATCCCCGTGTAAAACCGTGTACGCAAATGGCTTTATACAAGTCGGTTGTCGGCCGTTCATGTTTATCACGGCCACATTCAAGTGCAGTGAAAATCCTTAGGATTCCATGTGCTAAACCCAGATCGTACGCTACTAGGAACACTTAAATTTGTATGTATATTAGTAGCAACTGAAAGCATTCCCGTCTCTATCCATCTTGACATTGTGAAAATGGTTTCCTTAGTCCAAAATGAAACAAATTAAGTCTAATCCCCAACAGAAGAGGAAAGCTTGACAGGAAACGTAGCTTTAATGCTTGCAGCTGCAGCGGTCAAGACTAAAGCCAACGGGATCACCTTCGTGTTATAACCCTTTTGGCGGAACAGGATTACCCAAGGTTCTACAAAACTATGAGGTTTGCACATCTGATCTGAGGAACAGGTGTTGTTGAAATCGGGCTGAGAGGAGATGGTGTCAGGGGCGTGACATGTTTCTCAAAACTGGTAAGTCTCTTCGACGATAGATTCCCTCTTAAAGTGAAACGGAAACCAAGTGGTGAACGCTGGGAGCGACCTCTGTTGCTTATACCTGATGTAAAGGATACCGGCGTGAATCACGTGACAGCTAAATCCGAGGAGGAGTCGGCAAAACTTGGAATTTATATCTCACCTTTTTCCAGCTGGACATGTCAAAACACACGTATATTACCAGCAAGTGAATCCTCGGATATGTGTACAGGATGAACTCAGACTATAGCGCAGCGGCTATACAGCACGCGTCTCTCCATCACGCCCACGGACTGTCAACAGCGAAATGGTTATGTTTTCGTAAGATTTTCTTGGGTCAACAAAAACGGAACAAAATCCAAGGAATTGTTTATTGCCAGACTGAAATGCATTAACTCCCTCTTTAATGAGAGAAATAAATGTTTCAAGATATAACTGCTATCCGTATTTTGTTTCACCTTCGCTCATCGTAATACAATGCTGAAACACTGGTAATCAAGCGCATGCACAATTACACGCTATCGTAAGGAAAAAGAAAAATGTAAAAAGTATTATTATATAAACAGCAAGCAGCAAAGGACACATCGATAATTTAGAGATTGTTTATTCTGCCAAAAGTGGTACACAAAACATTTTATTTTGATAAATCATATTAACCGTTATATGTATTTCTTTATGAATTTATTTTCTTATAGCCTAAATAAATCATCCAACATGACTATGGGGTAAACAAAACTTAAACTTCACGTATATTTTTAAAAAATGCATAGCCATTCACAGTTGCCTTATAGACGCTATACACAGTGTTCCATATGAATCCCTGGAGTACCCCAAATAATCATCGACTTAATAGAGTCGTGCAGACAATCAACCCGACACCAAATATGAAAAACGCGGTAAGGCGGAATTTTCGCCCATGCCTGCACGGAGTGTGTCAGACTGTACACTGACTTTTGACTGTCCGTAAATTTATTTCTTCAACATTAGTGTGTCAAAGAATTCTCGTAAAACGAAAGACAAAGCTATTGTTTTAACCATGATCCAGGGTTTACCCCCAAAAGATGTTTTGCACAAAGGTTAGAAATACGGTGCGAATTGTATTGGGGGAGAAAACTTCCTTCATCTCGAAATCAGGACTTCAAGGGATATAAAACTGCCTCAAATTTAATGAAAAGAACATTTGGAGATTTTGAAATGTTGACTATAGCATCTATAACGATACCAAAATTGCCACTTCATTACAAATATATGTACACTCATATATTATATACGTTTTAAAATTGTAGAAATGACAATTGTAGGAAAACATTATTTTTGGCCTGATTTATCGCATCGGCTGTTGGCCCAAATCCCCGCCTTATCGCGTCACCTCCTTTGGAGTTTGGAAAAAATATCATGCCAACAACAGGAAAAGGTATCGAAATGCGTCATGTCTGGATGTACATGAGATCTGTAGAAGAGCGGTATTGGGTTTATTTTCAGCCCCAGCCTTCCGAAAGGCACCAAGGTGCATAGCCATAGCCCTAGTCAGTTGTTTTCCTCTATAGTAGGCCTACTACACGTACGCCCTTCAGACAGCTGCTTCATCCGATAAACGGGCTGAAGCGGGGACAGCGCAATCTTGGGAGTATTATTGATGATGAATACAATGCATATATACGCTGAATGTAAAATTAAACACTACATGAGGTGACTTGCGAATCTTCTATTGTTTCACAAATTTAAAAAAAAAGGTGATCGAAAAACAATATTTTGGGGGCGTTGGGGGAAGGGGTGGGGGTATTTTTGGTTTTGACATTTTACAACACGCCGCGGTATTGTTTCATTTCATTTCAATGTAGTCTGGAGTACTGTACCTTACCATGTGTTAATGGATCTAAAAATACAACTGTCCAGGCTATACAGTTTTTGGCACCGAATTAAGAGTAATAGGACAGCTGTCACTTCGTACTTTATTATCCAGGCGAATAAGTGAACGAGTTATCTGTAATAAGCGTTTACCTGTAATCTTTGTACAAACTAACCAAAGATGACAACCGCGTCAAAATAAGGCGTCCTGAATTAAGGACGGACTTACACAGGTCACTGGCCGAAAATTGATCCAGTAGAAACATTCAGGGAATTGAGGTGGGTTTTGTTTTAGAGAAACCATTTTCTTGGATTACCCTGCGCCTTTCTGCTTAACACCATGCGATCCAGCAATAGAATGTTATAGGCGTGGGTGAGCCTGCGTTTGTGAGCCCTGCGTCTGCACAGACCTGCCTGTATGCGCGAAACCGAAAGAGATACGTGGTAACCATATGACAAACAAGTAAGTGACAATTACGACTTACCTAAGCTGTATACTCATGTTTTGCCAGTAGGACGACCCATACCGCATAGGCTCCTTTTTTTTTTATAAAATGACTTCTTTATTTTTGTCTATTTTCTTTTGTAAATAATTATGTAGTTGATAATACTTAGTTCACCTTCGCAATCATGTATGTTATTAATTATATACGGAGCAAAACAATTTAACTGAAAGACAACCCATGTTCAAAGTTAAGTTTTCCAAAAAAGTTGGACAGTGTTATGTTTATTTCGGTGAAGTATTTTTTCCAACAGCTACTTCGACAGTGGAAATTGACATTTGACTGTGCCTTTTCGGCGAGCATGAAACACAGCCATTTTGTGTGATCTGTGACGAAATTGTTCCAAGCGTGGAACACTCCTGTCACCTGAGACTGTTGTCAGCTGCTAGGGTTGTCGTTGAAACTTAAGACTATATGTAAATTTATAACATGAAAGGATCAAGAAACTTACTCCCGCCAAAACACAACGATTTGGAAAATCCTTTGCAGTGTTTTCACATATGTAATAAAAGAGATGACATTAAACAATGTCCTGTCGCTATGTTATTACACGTTACATTGACAGTCAACTCAGAACATTTACGTCACAGCTTATAGAGAGCTGATATCTCCTAGTTCTCTGATTTGTCAATCTCTCACAAGCTTACCAGCATGAGCGACCCCAGATCCCCAGTCGGAAGCAACATTCATCACATTTCAAACGAAGATAATTCAGCAACGAATTCATATAAATTCAAACAGATTTTTTCATTCAAGAGAGAATTTTGAAATCTTTTTAATGAAAAGTACCTCAGCCATGAGCTTTTTTGACCTTAACTTTTATATTAATGTTCATTCCTCTATACTGATCTAAAAAATGAAAATGCTTGTTAAATTATGACTGCTATGTTTTCTTTCTTTCTTTCTTTATTTGTTTGATTGGTGTTTTACACCGCACTCAATAATATTTCTTATATTATGGTCAGCATAATGTTGGGAGAAACCCGGGCAGACCCCCGGGGAACTATGTTTCATTGCCTAGGAGATCTCTGCAAAGGAGGTGGGATAGTGACAGAAGCGTTTTTAGACATCGACCGAGAAGGGTTAATATTACAGCAAGTTGGATCGTGACAGATCTGGAGTTCTGTACGCAATTAAATTTGACGGAATAGAGCTTTAACTTAAACTGGACAAGACAATATAAAATATCCATAACGTTACTGTATAGAATTCGAATACTTCAACGTTAGCAGTTTAATTTCGTTAGTGTTTTTAAGAAATAAGTTCTGTTTTTTTTTTTTAGTAGAGTGTCTAATGATGGTTGCATTTTCTTCTAATGAGGCTTTCTCTAAGTTTAAAGTAAGACTGCACACGATGGCAGACGTTTTAAAAAACACCTCTCGTATACAACCGCTTTATCATATTTAAAGTATTCACAACATTCACGATGCCATAACACCGGTTTTCACACAAGATAGGCGACTGTGGTTACCAACTACACTGCGTAACCCGAGTGGAATAACGCCCATTTTCTCGCTAAATCAGCAACACCTGGTATAATTGTTTAAAAAAGGTCACAACCAGGTAGCTCATTTTTCTCGCCATAAATTAAGACCAGTCAATTTGCTAGCGCTTGTAACTCAGTTGTCCCCTCAGAATTCCGCAGTCGTTTTGAATCACGGATCAGCCACGTGGAAGATCTTTGCATCGCGTGTCTGGAGTTAAAGCACGTGCTAACTGGCACGTGCATCGAGTCAACTTTATCCACTTTATAGGTAGTTTACGAACCTGGCATCAAACGCCCGACGCGTGCCTGAGTTGTACAAGAAAAAAAACATTGATGTGTTGAGGGGAATAACACGTCTCTACCAACTTTTAGGGCTTTTTAGTTGGAGTATACCTACAGTGCATTAACTAGGATACGAGAAGCCGGTTTTCTCTCAAAGACAAAGAAGTCTCCGTGTTCACTTACACACACACTTATATATATGGTCTACAAATCTATTCTATCGTTCTGTCACACCTTTATACCTGTAAACAACAAATAAACGGCCATTCTAGTACAGAGATAATGGTACTAGAATTTTTACACCATGACAGAAACGGACTGTCAAACTTGTATGCCAGTGTGTCCTTACTTTCCTTAATTTTAGATCATTCAGCCAAAATAGTATTTGTAGAATTTATCAAACAAAATACGCGTGTTGAACTGTAGAAAGTATTCGCCGGCATAAGTGTATAAATCGCTTTCTTCGAGCATGCTTATTGAACCCTTGAGCCTTCTTGGCTATAAAGACTTCTACAGTCATATACTCATATTTGCTTCAACCTTGGGAGGAGTGATGTCTTCTGCCTTCATATAGTCATATTCGCATCAACCTTGGGAGGGGTGATACCTTCTACCTTTATATAGTCATAGTCTCTCCAACCTTCTGATTGACAGTCGGTTCAACCTTCAAAATGATAGTTGCTTCTATCACCATTTTGAATGACTTTTTCATTGTGTTGACAGCATAATCAGTATCAAATTGAAATCTGCGAAATGAAGTGATTTGTTTTCACCAGTTCACGCAGACTTTTATAAACTGTCTTCAACTTGGAAGCAGATGCCATTGGAAGCTATGGCGTATAATAATTTTCCGATTTATTTTTTACGGGTGAGTAACGGGATATCCTGTTTGTAAAATAATTCTAACCGAGCCTGTGTAGTTAATGCTCATTGCCACCTTTACTATGGTGATCTGTGGGCAAGCTGGTGATGTTGTTGTGGTACATTACAAGAGAACAGTGGTCCATCCGCCTTGGGCCCGAGTCGCCTAGGATGTTCACCAACTGTGATGACAAATGATTAGATTTATGGAATCGCTGGACAAAGGTCAATTTGTCAAAAATATAGTTGTTTCGTCTATTTGTTTAGTTTGTTGAGTTGATTTTCGGCAAAAAATGTGTAAAACGTGTTTGTTTCTATTCAAGAGTAATCGGAAATTGTGTTCAGTAGTGGTATATTTTCTATATGTGTACAGGTTATTACCAGGATACTTCACCGAATAGTCATTGTTTACTTCTTTACTTTCTAATTCAGCCTATTTCTGGAAGCGTTCTTCCTTCTCCTGCTGTAAGTATATAGGTTGAAGCGTTTTGGATGTAAACTTAGGCACAGGAGCTAATATTAGCGTTAGTGGAGACAAACGAGGCTTCAGAGAATAGATCTGTTAACGGTCGGCTAAGTAGACAGGTGGATAGAGTCACCATTGGACAGATTCAAACAGCCCACCCCAGCTCTTGTCATTTTCTGACTCCCTCAAATTGTTCCGACGTCCCGAAAGCAACATTGATGACTTCCCATGAGAACGTCAGGGATGCTACAGCGAGTTAAGAAGAGCTTAAGGGTAGGGTGATGTATGGCACTGCTGGGACGCGGGCTCTGTGCATCCATAGCCTCAGCTTGGATTGCAGATGCCCGTGTATATTGGAGGGCAAGATACGCGCAAGGTGTAATGTGAAGCAATCTTGACAGTGCTTCTCACCCGCCCTGTGCCTCTGATCGAATGACTGGCAGACTGCCACACCAAATGACAGCGTTGCCTTCCTTTCCGCAGACAGGACGGCTGTGTTCTACCGATAGTTCATATACTCAACTGAGATATCCGTTTCTACGCTTAACTCCTGGCGAAGTAGCCCCTCGTTCGTAAATATCCGCCATCAGAGATTTGCTTGATTAGTTTATCTTAATGTTTGACTCGGTAATTTAAACCGAACTCATCACCAGGCACATGGCCAAATCTTCCTGATTTCAAGCTGCAGTCGTGAACCATCGACATTTTGAATCGACCCCTCAGACTCAGTGATTATTCATTTGGTGCAGCAAAAACAAGCTTAAATGGACGATTTCGGCTCTCTTAAAACGCAAATGTTCAAATGTTAAATATTTCTTAGCGTTAAAACCACACAACATATTACATACAATAAAATACGAATGCCAACATTTTAAAGCGCTACGTCTCGTAATAGAAGTTTTGCAAATTGTGTGTACTAGGCCTAATGACTGTATTAACTTCATGCGAATGTTGAGAAAGTGTAAGCCGATAGTATAATTTGACCATAGGCGTCGTCAGATTTCAATAAACACTGTTTTGAAGAATGAAAATAAGACTTTTTGAAATATCTTTTCTGAAAGGTGTCTCACGGTGGGGGTCACAAATGTATTCGAACGAGGCAAACTATTGGGGGAAGAAGCGACATGCTAGTCCAACTGTTGTTGATGTTACCGGCCCTGTTCATGAGATCGGTGGCCCCATGTGTGATAGGGTGCATCATTCATTATTATTTATGATGCATAATGTTCGTTCTTCACATTTCAGTGCAAGAAAAAGATCTTCTGAACGGGCAAATCTTTGCATGGCAGATTGGAGATGAAAATTGCAATTGGGATCGTTTAATATTAAGCTGGGGAAAAATGGCTACCATTTACCACATAGCCTGTTTTTGAAGCAATAGGGACTCACGGGAGTAGTATTGCTGATAGTTTTCACTGATTTACCTCCCCTCTGCTCCTACAGTGTGGGTTTCTCACATGTCCGTGCTCCGATCCACCCTTGATACTGCAGATTATTAAAGGTCTTGTTTTGTTAGGCCAACAATCAGCATCTGTGGGCTGTGAGATTGGCTCTCTACCCACCCTAGAGGAGCTCCATGTGACGATAAACGGGAGCGACCGTGCCCCAAAAACTTGACAAATACGCCAAGTTAAGCGCACTTCTGTGTCGACTTTGAAATAGTCTGTCTAGACAAGCAGTGTAAGTGTATAGCGGAGAAGGCAAAGGGAAACTGTTTCTCCTTGTCCCGTGCATCAACAACGGGGCGCGCAATATTCACATTGAAGCTAAGAACTAAAAAATGCTCTCAGTTAATTATGCAAAAAGGATTCGGAATTTTTTTTACCACTAAAATTGACATAGGTGTCACATAAGTGAAATTATCATATTCTGGAATGCAGCCACCAATACAATAAATAGACTGATATAAAGAAGTACAAAGGGCCAACGTAATCAAGCCACAAGGCATTCTGTAGAGACTGCGAAGGAAACTACAACAAAATGGTTTGTTTAACCGTTGGCATGCAATATCTCTAAAATACAGCCTCGTATTCTTTTGGAATATGTATTTCATAAATATTTATTGTTGCTTATATTCAGTGTCTGGAAGTATGTGTACTTAAAATCATTTAAGAACAATGAAAGCGACAGTAAAGAAACTTCGCAAAATCTCCTATCTGAACTTTTAATTAAACCTTGAAGGTTGTTTCAAGTTAAAACTGGATCAAAATCGAAAATGGAAAGGAATGCTTCAAAATAAGAAAATAAATTCGATGAAAAGATTGTTAAGGGTTAATTCTGAGGAAGATTCATAAAACTTCTCCCTAAGAAATGATTGTCCTAAACCATGATTCCGAGAAACACTTTTCACGAAGGGCATATCCGATATCAGTCGTGGACTGTAAAGAGTCGTTGAAGACTTTGGAAATGCACTGTGAGGGAATGGTGTATTAGAATCTATCTAGGTGCGATGGGTGACTCATTTAAGGGCTGTGGGTTTACATTTCATTGAAATGGGTGAATCCAAAGTCCATTTTTATTTGATTCAATTTAATAGCGCCTATTTCGAGAAAGTCGGAGGGATATGGCAAGAAAGAGATTTTCTATGAAAAAGTAATTTAGAACTAGGCCTATATGACCGATGATGTTAATAGCGCTGGTTGTTCAACTGGGGATTTGAGTCGGTAACCCATCTCCAAAAAACAGCTTATAGCACTAGTTCGCAGTTGTTTATATAAATACTAAACAAAGCTAGTAACATGTTAAAGAGAAACAGTCAACTGCCGAACTTCACTTTGTGGAACACCTCGGAATAAAAATCTTTCATAGAACGACTTTGGACTGGCGTCGTTTGCGCCATCATTTCGGCTTACACTTTCTGTTGAGATTGTGGCAGAGACTCTGTAAGAATTGGACATAGGTATTGTTTATTGTCAGTGGAGGACACACAGACTGACACAAGTGCCGTTGATCAAAAGATTTAGAAAACTTCAACTTCCCACTTTCTATAGATACATGTATATAAATGGGAAACTCGGACGGGCTACAAAGAAGGGTCCAGACGCATCGCTCTTTGCCGTGATGCTGCAGTGTACTAACTAAGTGCTTTCTGAACACACATGCACCTAGAAGTTTGACGTATTCCAAGAAAGAGCAGCAGAACGCCCGGCTGCGGACCCTTTTGTTAAAGCAGGGAAGCAGTTTTACTAGTTTCCCATTGGCCATTGCGCCACCCTGTGCTTTATCTGCATGGTGTTCATAACGTTACGGAACGTTCTGTAAGAGCCCTCTGTAACAACCACATAAAACTGGTAAAACTTACGCAGCGGAAATATTGGTTGGCGTAGATACAAGAATGTGATTGTATTCATATATAAAAAGTGACTCAAAACAACATGAAGTGTCTTATGTCATAATTTAAATCAATAAAATTCGTTTAAATGCCTACAATTTCAGTCACTGTATTCAAAAACTCCACTCAGATCAATTTTCAAATTTTGTAATCCCTAATGCGACGGTTTTAGGATTTGCACTTGGTGATGATATATTTTACCTCAGGAACTCACAGATATGTTTTAGAAGTAAAGTGTGCCACATAATTTATCTCACTCTAATTCCGTTTATACTACTTGTAGCTCCATGCATCTCGTGAACCGCATGCACCCTATACCTACATCAGCGGCTGCAAGGTGAGTAAGTGAGCATCAGTCTAATACGATAGAGAGAAACTTTACTGTCTGTAAACAAAAATGACGATTATTTATCACCGCTTGAAAGAACATTGTATCAACTTTAAGCACGGCTTCTGTCCACTGAGACCGTCTGGCATGGGTTTGTTTACATACCTCAGTCGCCGGCCAAAACAGTCGGTTACAGGTGTTCGCTATCTGGCCGTTGAGTACCGGACTGTTGTCTGTTACCACAGCCTTACCATAGCCCGGACCACCGTTAGAACCACTTTTTTCTGCAAGGCCAGAGTCTAAACTTCTCTATGATATGATCTCTTTGTCACCGTTC
Source organism: Acanthopleura granulata (assembly GCA_016165875.1). Taxonomy (NCBI): domain Eukaryota; kingdom Metazoa; phylum Mollusca; class Polyplacophora; order Chitonida; family Chitonidae; genus Acanthopleura; species Acanthopleura granulata. Next base: position 5,575,319 of record JABBOT010000022.1, on the reverse strand, counting down.
AAGTGTCTTTGATGGCGAACATCTCCGAAGTCAAGGCGCCAAAACCCCACTCCAAACACCCGAGGCTTTGAAGCTTCTATAAGGTTTAATTTGTTCACATTTACTATATCTTTGTTTATCTGGATAGATACATGAACCTCTTTGTCCTAAAAGCCAACGCGCAAGGGCCGAGTGGTAAAAGCGTCCATATTGTAAGCCGGAGGCCCGAGTTCAATCTCAAGTCAGGTCATGATATTGGTCATGCTTTGAAAAAGTGCACTGACGGGATAATAGCGTGCTTTTGGTGGGCGAGGCTCAGGCCTGCGTTGTATCTTCTGCATGGTATCCTAGTGAGGCTACACTGTTAGCATGTGGGGATTGAGATCTGCCTATGCCAAAAACACCCACGCGCACACAAACAAAAATTCAGTTTGAAAAGATGTCTTTGAAAGATACAAAACCTTAAACCATGTCTTTTCAAAATGTTAATCTTAAGGCGACGTCTTCTAAGCATATTTAAACTGAAAAACATGCCTTTTAAAAGTATTAAAACGTACCGGTAATTGTCTTTACATATAAAATGCGTTTGTTTAGTCGTAGTGATATAAACGGAAGTTTCAGTCTTTGTACATCATCCATAACACCCAAAATCGCCATCTAGAGCACTAATTCCTAAGCCTTCCAAAGGCATATATAGGTCTGCTGATGTACACAATCTGGGCGTCTGTGATCTCTGTGCCTAGCTTCCAACGCCTGAGCTGGGACTACATACATACTTGTGTTGTTTTGATGGCCATCTTAGGGGCCACTCTCATACGTTTTCAGGACAGGTGTTTTTCTCACCACTCTCTCGTTTTGGTAACCAAAGCGAGAAATATCGGCAAATTGAGGTGTAGACAAATTTTGTATCACGTTTTCATGAAATAAACTGAGTTTGTGATACACTGATGATGAAAAAGTATATAGTTTTCTTATATGTTCAAATTGAGTTTCTAAAAAGAAATTGGTTAGAAAAACCCCTGCAGAGGCGGGGACTTTCAAGCCTCAAAGCTTATACCAAGCTAGTGTTTTTATTAAATATCCACTAAAATCTTTTAGCATAGTGCAACGGAAGATAATCCCACAATGACGGAGACAGTGTACAGGGCCGATTTTATCGAATATGCTCTATTAACGTCAGGGCTTGTCAACACGGGATGGAACTTTTCAGATTACTGAGCTTTATAGCTATAATTATGACACGAGGAAACAAAATGTCAACGTAAACTGTCAGGTTGCCGTCGTCACGGAGGATCGATTCAATGATATGCTGACCTACGCAGAGTGCTTTTTCATACGTTTATGCTGGCCAGTCAGTAGTGTGTACTACCTATAGGCTTGACAAGATGGCAGTGGTAGACACGTCGTATGGTTTTTCACAGCCATCAGTTTGTGAACGAGCCGCTTGTAAAATTAAGAGACCATTCCTTTATTAATATACTTATTATTATTGACGTTTAACGAAATACCGGTTTTTGTTTTCTTCATGGTGCCGGTAAACATTATGATTGAACAAACACAATATACGATCTTGGATAAAGACCTGTTTTTTTTGTTTTTTTTCAAAACAACGGGTCAATTTGTGCCTGGCGATTTCAGCACGGTGGGAGGAAGTGCAAGGTTTAATAATTTTCCGACGCCTGGCAGCTTCGCCAGGAACTTAAAGTAGTTTATTTGGGTGGGGATTATTTCTGTATTGGTTTATTTGTTGCTTAACGTATTGCTCAAGGTCCTTTCATTTACAGGAAGGTGGAGGAAATCGGGATGCCCAGCATGGTAATCTACCTATAATTTCCAAACAACGTTTAACACAAACCACCCAAGAACTAAGGTAGTATACAGGCCTAAAGTAAGACGTTAGGGCGGCTTCAGGCAAAAAGGCGGCAACAGATTTTAATGATGAAGGAAAGACGTCAGGATTGTTTCAGACGGATGAATCTTATTAGTATCCGAATCGTGTACCATGCTTAGCCTGTGTTTAAACATGGTTAATGCTACAACACCTTAAACTCTGACGATAACTCAGGATTATTTATTTATTTATTTATGTCAATTTTTTTTCCAGTTTTCATCTATACTATGTTCTTAAATCTGTGTACAGTTTCAGTTGTCCCAAAGATTCAGTCAAAATGAACGAAATTTGATAAAGTGTGTGTGATTGCCGAGGGTTGCAATGCCGGTTTGTTTGTCATGGATGTGTCATGCGCACTCGGCAGCGCACTCGGCACTCCGCTCTGTCTTATAATGCCGCGGGAGGGAGGAGGAAACCGGCAGATGGCGCTTTGAATGTAAGGGCAGACTGAGAGGCGCTATAGTGGCAGTAGATTTTAATCAGAATGGGGTTTAAGAAAGGCACTATATTGAGGCTGTGCCAAACTGCAACTGATCCAATCTGAAGGTATCAGTTTAAAATGCCCACGGCTTAGTTTTCAGGTATGGGTGGACAGGATGGCCTGTACGCAGTGTGAGTCCTTGACCTGGGAGTTACCGCCCCTTGATCTAGAGTAAACAACAATTACAACCGCAGGGTGGCGCCAATGTTGAGTACCAAATTGAATTACATGGATTTATCGGAAAGCTCTTACGCCCTGAAATAGAGTAAATGAATGGGAATATAAGTCCCGGGAGTGGGGAGGGGCCCAGGCATCTGTTATTCATATAGGAGTCTGTATCAAGCAGGTATTAAATCAATCTGAGCACTCGAAAAGGCACTTTTAATGCACTTTGCACACAACTTGTAATTGTTTAAGGGTATCATGTACTTTGTAAAAGGTAATAGATCTATGCCTACGTACGTTAAACGCTTAAAAATTACGCAATGAAAAAAATATCCAGGAATACCAGAGGCTAGAGAACGTGAATGTAGAGATGAGAAGAAAAGACGAACAAATAATTTTCTTTCTGTAGGTAGTAAAATTAGGTGGTGAATCAACTTAAATGAAAATACTAAACAATATTCCAAAAATGATCCGTTTTCGTTTTATACTTAAACACCATATTTCATATAGACCTTAAGTTTTTAGCTTTCCAAGCACAACTAAAGGGGTTAGAAGTGTCGTAAATATACCACCGAGGTCCCAGGTCACTGTCCACACTTCAGTGATTTTAGTGAGTTTCGAAACCGGGTCGTGCAAAATCGTATGAGGTGTAACTTCAGCAAGTTTTATCAATACAGGCCTATTTTATTCTGGGTCAAACTGTAAATTGAAGTTATGCATCAACAAAGTTTTGTTGTGTTACCTACACAACTCGGATAGGCCATGGTGACATCATGCATGCAGCCAGTCGGCCTCTCACCAGTGACATCACAGATACAAACCCAGCTTTTGGTGGTTGGGCCGCGGATTTAAGTTAAGAAGTATTTTGGGGTACCTAGCAAAACGGCGGATGTTTCTGTGGGCACTGCAGTTTCCTCGAACTAAGAACCCACCCGTCGCCATACACACAATATTACTGTCTGGGAAGACTAATACAGAATTAAATACCATTACAGAGATCTGTAGGTTTTGTAGGCCTATATACAACTCTCTCACACTAAAAGAAGATGTAGACACTTGCAAAAAAGCCAGAATGAACAGTCTCAGTTTTAGACGAACGTCTGGGAAGAAATTAATAGTACTTGGGATGACATGGGTAATGTAACAAGCCTCACGAGCGGAGAGTTGGCCATGAATACTAGAGCGGTAATGGAGCCGTCTGAGAGTGACAGCGTGGAAAAAGCCGAGGATGAATTGGCATGGCTCGCGCCTCACAGCTAACTTAACCAGCAGTGAAATCAAATACAGCTATGCCTAATGATGAGAAATACTTAGTTTATCTGACATGTTAAATTGGCCGTAGTAGGGAAAAGTTGGTTTTCTAGTGCAAAACGGAAGTTGAGTTCCTTGGTCAAAGGTCCGCGCCAGACGTCCCCAGGCGCAGAGTGAAGGTGGCTTACATGTGCCCAGTGGTACGTTCTGCAGGATGGCACACTGGAGCCTTTCTTCGGCAAGAGACCGGCGCGTCTGATAAGTTGCAGATAAATGTGGAACGTATCGAGTCAAACTGAGCCGTTCGGAATCAAGGATGCTAGTATCAGTCGATAAGTAACAAGGCCACAAGGTATACTATAGTGTCGATGTGAGGAGACCGATTTACACGCAGAGGTGATAACCGTGACATCATCACGCAGACGACACCTTAATTGCTTTGCTAATTGCTGCATTTTGTACGACAACTGTCCGTTGGTTTTCACGATAAACATTTATCATGCGTCATCAAGGGACATGAATTCGTCATGGCAGCAAGGTGTGTATTGGTCCTATGTAAAATTCCCTTGCAGCACTTTTTGGTTAGCAGCTGGTATGTAGTTTTCCGGGCAACGGCCATATGCCTTTGGACTGCAAACCTGCTGGTTTCATCGCTTCGGGCATGACGTATACAGTTTCCCGTACGCTGTTTTCGGTCGTATCAGAATGGCGTGACCTTGTAACCCGTCACGTCATGTTTAGTCCTGTTTTGTGTCATCGTTAGTGACCAACCTGTTGATGTTCTCTATGCATTTTACTACCATCATTATGCGGTGGAGGATCGGTGAATTAGTTTGATTTGATTGGTGTTGGACGGCCCTACCCAAGAATGGTTCACGTCCAAGTTTGTGCTGGGGTGGAGGAAACCGGAGAACTCGGTTGAAACCACCGCCTTTCGCCTGCATGGTACGATAGTCCCGATGTAAAATGCGTGTTCTTATGTCTAATCTTATAATTATTCAAGGACTACGAGTTTGAAATTTAAATTGTATGCCTAGAATCTCGACTTTTTCCACTGCATCAGTGAAAACTGGTTACTAGTTCTCTCTGGCGTCTTACTAATAATATTCTCTGCTTACTTATTACTTCTTACATATGACTTATTGAAGTTGTTTTTGAAGTGGGTGTTCCGATTATCAACCTGGAGTGCCCCTTCATGGTATACCAGCGGTGTGCGACTGACGCATTCCATGGAGCGTCATGCAGTGGGGACTTTCCTTTGTGGGGCAAAAACTCATTATACTTATATTTTAAAACTATACATTAAAGTGGCTAGGAGATGAAATAATGCACACTGTCACAGGTACGTTGCATTTCAAACAATATGGATGCTATGCTCATTTGCTTTAGTCTCCAATTTTCAGAGGACGAGCATTTTGCATTTTCCTGTGTCCATCTCATTATTATATGAATGCCGGAACCATTCAACGGGAATTCGATGTGTCAGTAGCTTTGGCCCCCGAAAATTAAATATGATCGACTTTTATGTTTTCTTATAATTCTCAAAAACGATATCTCCGAAAATACACTTCAAGCATCCTTCCGCGTGAGCAACATGTCGCAGCCTGCAATACATCAGTAAATTTTATGATGATGCTGTCCTTTCGTCTAAACATTTCTAGATCTCAATGACATAGCATGTTGAAATTCAAAAACCATGTCTTCTTTCATCTTCTTTAAACCCGTCAACAACCCAAATCTTGCATCAGGAGCTAAATTTTCCTGATTTAGCCGATAGTTATTCAGATCCATCGGCATTTTGCTAATTCTTTATAACGGAACTTAAATTTGAGGTGTAACTAAGCCTGCCTACGGTATTCTGTTATAGCAATGTACCCTCCTCCCCATTCTCTTGTCTACCTCATCCGTATCCCATCCGCATAATGTTCCCATCTGACAACGTGCTGGACACTTTGTTGACTGACGGTTCCAACACTGACCACCACTGACCAATTGACCGCCCCATGTGACCACAAACAACGGAAAGATCGCGCAGGAGAGGCGTTTGAAGTCAGTCCATCAAACAACCATCAAAGTGCGCACGGTTCACTATCCGAGGCTGGTTCGCATTTGGCGCCCGGTAAAACAGCATTTCGTCAGTAACTGGCATCTCCTGGGCTCGGCGTATACAACATGTGTTTTGTGGAAGTCTGTCTGTCCAGTGGGCGCATACATTTACACACAAGCTAATATGAGATGTCTTCACCAGAGACGCTTGAAATCAGTAATTTCATACATGAACATGTTTATATCGAGTGCATGGACAAGGGAAAAAGCCTTTCTTAAACACCCAGTTGTTTACAGCGTTTTCGACGTAAGGCGGCATAAGCACTTACGATGATCATATGAACAATTACAATCACAACGAGACTGAGATAACTATATTTGTAGTCGATCTTGAAATTATTTACGAACAAATTTGAATATTAGTTTGGATGTCAACCCAGAACGTCAACTGTCTTCCTTGAATCTCTGGAAACGGATGACTGCTCCTCTCTCACATGCAACCAGATTTATATCTTAAATATTCCTTTGGGAGGTGTTACTGGTTTGTTTTGGAAAGTCCTGCAGTTATCGGGTTTGAACGCAGCTGCGTGGTTCACGACTACTATGGGCATGGTTGACCTGCTCAGATTGGATATTTCACCCACATTATTTAATGGATATTGCTCGACCTTCATGAAAATGTCAGAATAAATGGTGAAATTATCCAAGACAAGGCGTCAAAATTGAACATAAATTGTTTGGGAGCCACGTACCGTTTCTCAGTTTAAAATATAATTTATGCTGTTTGAAGATCAAATTCCGAGCGCAGACAAGCGATTTGCGATTTTCTTCTTGGAATTTTCTTGTTAAATATATCTTTATTTTCTACAAGTAAAATACTCACGCAATTTTTCTTTCTTCTTTTTTTTGGGGGTGCATCATTTTTTTATATCGCAGGGATATCATACAGTTAAGTAAAATGAAAACTAAAAAAGGGACAGTTCACCTTTAAATTGCTGACCTTATACTTGACTATAGCTGAGCAACCCATAGCCCGAATGTTTGCAAAAAAGCAGACGACAGAGAAAAGACACTGGGGCGATAACTACAGTAGAGTAAATGCCCGAGATCATTGGCTTTTGACGCGAGACGCATCACCGTGGAGTGTTACCTTGTGGCTGGGACATTGTCTTACCGAACATCCTGTCACCAGCGCAATGAAAGAGTCGCTCTTAGAGGTATAGCAATTAGAAATATAGGGATTGTTATCTACATTACTACGCCTCATGTTATTTATCGTCTCAAAGGGTTTGTTTCGTGAATAGCCCTATAACCGGCTAAAATCCAGCCGGATTTCGTTCTCAAGACAACACTTGAATGCCGGCATTTAAAACCAAGGGCTAACATGTATACGATTGTTAAATATGCCCAGTGCGTTAATGTAAAATGATATAGGACATTCTATGATACTCACTTTGTTATAGGATTATGTCTAATTCAGCGCAATTAATTGGTAGAATAAGGGGATGCGTTGGGATCAGTTCGTATCATCTACATGGTCGTATCAAACCTAGAAGTTATTTCATGACTAGGCATTGTACCACTAGTCAGAGGTCAGTGATTTACTTCTGGCACTCCCCTTTCTTCCATGCACAGGTCTATAAAACTGCGTGGCCGTCACCGGATAAGGGAAAAGTTCTTGAGAAGACGAGTTCATAGATTTCATTAAATTAGACTATTCAATTCCATTTTCACGCCCTTATATACATTTTTTAAATGCGTCTGTCCCTCCCTCCACCCCCTAAAATCACTTATATAAATATATTTGTGGGACTGGTCATTCATAGTAACTGTTCAAGTAGACACATGGTTTAGCAGAAGTTCTGAAGGGTGGAGGCGGTACCAGCTGACCCCAAACCCTCGCGCGCATTAAACATCCATTATACCAAACGAGTTCCCAGTAGTTTTATGTCACACCACGCCGGGTTCGTTCAAACGAGCCTGATAGGCTTTCAGTATCTATACATACTTTTAGTCAGGGTGTACAAAAAATCCTATTTGTGGATGGCTACATATACCCCCGGGGCGCCGTATTGCCCGTACCTAGCACCTCGGGGCTATTAGTTCTGCCAGTACTTCGCGACATGAGATCGCGTGAAGACGATGACAAGATATGTCCACATCAGTGGCTCTGTAAAGACCCATAAACTTGTCTCTTGTTGGGCGCGGACAGACCAGTTACCATGCATTGTGAGATCTCATTGAGGGCTCCCGTCTACTGTGAACATCCCAGCAGTGTGAAACAATCACAACAATCCCATTTCGGGCGAGTCAGCCATACATAAATGTCTCAACAAACTACACTATCATACTACAAAGGCACGACCAGTTCAACGATATATACGACAAAGAGTCAAGCCGAAAATTTTTTTTTAGAAAGTTGCTCTTTCACGAGATGTGCTGAAAAGTTTTTTTATGTCCAATTGAGAGTACAAGCGTCTGAAACATATTATGGGTTTTAAACTGTACTAACTGTGTAGTAAATTGGATTTAAATAGATATTTATGTTCTGTTAACAGCTTTATGTCTTTGTAATTAAAACACATATGGCTTATTTTATCATAAAAGAGTTTTATCTGTACGAGTTTAAATGTTTTTAATTTACTGATCCCTCGGATTCCTTGGCATTTATTGGGTTTTAAATGTTTTCTCACAACCGGATATCAATGATTATCCCAGATCATTAAGATCGAGATACAATACCAGAACTTCTAGTTTCAAAGTTACATCACGGTGAGGCAAATCATTACATATTAACATGGGCAACAATGAATATTGTACCTGCCTTACTTATTTCACAGAATTCTTAAAGTAAAACAAGGTAAGGTCGGTGATAAAAAAATATTTTATGGATAATTTCAATTGTTGTAAATACCATTTTACATTGATTTGCCCCAAGGTGCCATGAGGCGAAAACGCCACGAACCCTCACCGTGATAAAACTTTCGAACTTCGAAGGGTCGTGTATGGTCTCGTGGCTGTAAGATGCGTGCCTTGTCATCGGTAAGGACACAAGAGGTGTTATTTTAATCCGAGATCTGAACAGGGAATTCCTGAAATGTTCCAGTTTCCAGTGTTCTCGGGCTCAAAATAGCGACACGCAATCCACAGCACTTCTGTGGCAGTTTGGTTGCTCTTACAATGAAGATGTTCCTTGGAGAACACTTGACTTCCACCAATGTGACATATACGTACTCTCGCTTTGCCGTAGAAGATTTAGGTGTCACGAATTGGAATATTCGTCTGTTCCTTGCCACAGGTCTTTGGTTTTCCTTAGATAGTCTGACTTCCTCTACTTATAAAAAAACTGACGCCACATGTCTACATGGTATATTCTTGAGTACACCGTTAGTAATGCTATAATCAAATAAATAAAAAACACACAAACAAACAAACATAAATAAATAAATAAATGAACTTAAATAAATAACTTATTCAGGCAATATATGTATGTCTTAGTTGTTAAGAGAAACAATGGGGAAATGTAGTGTACATGTATTGTCTTATTTTATCGCGCCATAACACCGGAGAAGTGCTCATTGTCTTAGTGTGTATACTAGGTAAACCTGTTCTGGTCCTCGCAATCTCGAACTGGGGGTGTATACCCTGCCTGCCACTCCACACGCTACAATCGTGATTCCCTCTCGCGATAAGACTGTTTATGTAAAGGGAGTAATTAAATCGCTATCTAGTTTCCGTCTTGATTAACAGGATTGATTTCACGCCAATTGGAAGTTAAGACGTTTACCTGGCCTTAATGACCGCACTAATTGACGGGACTTCCTCAACCTTATAACGGGTTGATGTAATAATACAGTCACATCTAACACACATATATACAACACAAATTATTTGTTTATTTGATTTGTGTTTACTGCTGTACTCAAGTATTTTTCACTCATATATCACAGCGCACATATCTTTTACGTCTCTTTTTGGCCGATCCTGTTACGATGGAGCCGTAACGCCTTCTCTTACGCTTCATCAGCCACGTTTGTTTACATGTGAAGTTCACCGAGGGCTGTGCGCATGCTCCAATTCCAGCGAACTGACAGCCCAACATTTAAATGTTCTAGCAGGCTTTTCAGTTTTCAGTTGTTTTCTGATTTTTAAACACTTAACGTACTATGCTGAGGGGATTAACGCAAAGCTTGTAACTTTTACTACATGAAAAAAATACGTATTACTCCTGCCATTCTGTAATAACGCTGAAATGCCTAATATTTCGGCAATCATGTCCTTTTAAATCGTCTTAGAGAGTGAGGGTACGCGGACAACCGTTGTGGCATGTACAACGTCACGTCTCGCTTATAGGAGGAGGCAAGAAGATTCCAGCTTGCATAACTGAGTCGCAAAAACACATCATGTCGAAGATACCAAATCATACAGAGTAACAACTGCGCCAGGTTTATAGGTACCAAATCATACGGCCTAGGTGACAACTCAGTATTACGGCTTACCTACTAAATTCTAGCTTAGGTACAAAGTTACAGTGTAAAGCAAACTCATTGTTACGGCTTATGCACCAAATTATGGGTTAGGTACCAAGTTATAGTAAGGTATAGTAAACTCAATATTACGGCTTATGTACCAGACTATTGTCTACGTACCAAGATGTAACAAAGTCAGTATTACGGCTTATCTACCAAATTATGGTTTAATTACCAAGGTATAGTAAATTCATCAATACGACTTATGCATCAAATTATGACATAGGAACCAAGATATAGCACTCAGTATTACCGCTTACGCACCAAATTATGGCTTAGGTACCAAGGTGTAAGGAACTCAGTATTACGTCTTATGTACCAAATTATGGCTCGGGTATCATGGTACCACAGTTAAGGCTTACGGCAACAGGGTGCGAAGTCACAGGATGAGAAACTATGACGGCCAAACACCAAATTACCCAGTCACAATTATATAGGCCATGTAACAGACGGTCTGTTATAATTGTTACAATCTTTAGTAAGTCATTTTGCAATGGATACAAACAAACTATTTTCATTTTGAAGTGAAACAGTCGTACCTAACTGGGACAATTCTTAGCACTACTGTGTAGCTTCTAGGCGTACTTCAATACTAATACACCAGATTTGATATTTCCCCAATTTCGATTGAAGACATTCCGCTTTTTAACTTATTGAATTGCTTTCTGAAATAAAACTGACGCAATTACCCCATGTATAGTCGAGTGGCTTCTAGTCCTTACTCACCCTGTACCATGATGATATATAGTACTATGTTTGAAGAGTTCTGCACGGATCTGAAGAAGACAAAATGGTGTGTAGGCCGATCAGCTGGTGCACAGCGGCCAGCCAATGACAGCGGAGGGCCAGTGGGATAGTGAGGCGCTAACGGCAGAGGGTCCCAAACCCTCAGACGGTACTGAGCCAAAAGGATCATCGGGCCTGTCTCAATCCCTCTGGCGGGGAGCGGACAGTAGCATCGCAGGCAGCCAGCAGCTGGTGTGTAGCCGTGCAGCGGACACCGGGCGCTCATAGACACTCGCGTTAAGTGGCACTGGTGTATTATAGAAGCCACTAGCTTCTGCAGGGCTACCCGACAGGTCCTAGTTGTGACACTCACCACAGCATAGCAGCATCTCTCCATCAGGTGTGAAAGGGGCATATCTTCTTCTCGCGCTTACTGTTTACTGTTATATCTGTTTATATATATACATATATATCTACGCTTTGATGTGGCCTACCCGCTGCTCTATAATACCTGTCACCTGGCAAAAGTCGACATGTGCTCAAAAGGATGCCACCTACCTGTATGATTACCTGCATAAGCCTAAAGTATACACCAAACAAGGTATACCGATTATTCTATATAAAATTTTGGGTAAAGATTTTTGTGCACCATCAGTTGTGTTGAACCGTAGAAATCTGTCTTCTCTCTTCTCCTCTACTGCCCAGGACACAGTATGTACCTAGGATGCAGATTTGTGTTATCTTGAATCTCATTATTCTGGCATGGGAAGTTCTTACCAGGACAGTGCATGTTGGAGCAGTACAACGCCAGAAAAGAAGTAAGTATATCTCAATATATTAATCTCTGGTTGGTTACTGATATAGTATAGCGCTATACTTTGTATGAAGCAAATTTGCATAATGCGTATAATCTGCATCAGATTACTGCAGTGAATTTGCCTGCATATATACGCCATGCGTAAAGTTTGATTTCTGTTTATGAATAAAAACTTGAATTATATGTTTTCATTTGAAGGTTTTGACGTTAATGAGTCTTATCAGTTTCTAGCAGAGTGTGCGTTGTGCGTTGATAGTTTCATTCATAAATGTTTGGGCCATATGCACTAAGAAAAGTCAAATCGTTTAACGCGTTATCCGCGTGTGTGTATAGCGATGACGGCCTTATACCGGAAGGGGTGATGTGTATATTACGGGGTAATTTCATTAAGAATCATTAAATGTACCACAAAAACTGTGCTTTGTCAGGGTTTAGAGTTTATGGTGACAACTCTTGCCTGTATGGGTGTTCATATCGTTTTGCGGGTACCTTGTGTAATTATTTCTCCGATAAACTATGTTTCATGACGAGCTCCAGCCGGCTTAGAAGTATATATACGACTTTAACTATATATTATTCAGACGTTCGTCTGTAATCTGTAATTGAATCATTTACTTAAGAGCTACATATGCTTTATGTAAGCGTATATACATGCACTCGTGGCTTTTTGTGCATGTATAACAGTTTTGATGTCGTGTGCCGCGAGCGATGATTTTTCCATCTCTCGCTGCGAAGTTCGCTCCACGCTTTACAAATGACACTTGTCAGCCAGGCTGTGTGATAAGGCTGCCAGTTATCTCCGCGAGAAAAGATAGCGCGAGTCTTCGGTTAAAAAGCCAACAAATCACCTCTGGCTCTTTTCAACAGTATTCTAGACGTGTGGACAGTTGGCAAAGCGGCACTGGAGACGGTGGAGGGGGGAAGAGTATTTAAGGAGAGCTACATCAGAAGACTTCAGATAACATTATTGCGCGTGTGGCAAGAAATGACTATAGCCACTGTACGTGATTTTAGTCTAGACGTCATATAGTACGTCGTTTTGTACACACGGCACGTAATGTATACACTTTCGCTGAATCCAAGTAACTGTGTTGTCAATTAGTGGATATTACATGAAGCTTTTAAGCCCATGACAATAAAGGCAGTCTATAGTCGCCGCTCCTCGAAAGAGCTGTATGGTGTGGTTTTAAATAAAGTTGTCATGAAACAGCCGCAGTGATAAAGTTGTTGTACAAACAGCTTTCAAAAACATAGGTGGCATCATAATTTTATCCCTTACACTAGGTATCACATAAATAAGAAAATGACAGAAGGGAAATATTTATGAAAACGTAATATATCTATGCTTATATGTTGCTTATGCAGGGGCGTATGAAAAGCATCCTTTATTGCCAGTTGCATTTAACAGATTATCGAAAAGGTGTGAGGTTTATATTATCTGTATGTTGGTTTAGAGTAAAATATACTATTAATACATTACACTCGAATACTGTCAAATTATATATGTCGTAATCTATGCTTTTTGTTGTGTATGTACATCAACAATGTTGAAAAAGCGGAACGACATTAATGCTTTTACATGAAATCCTCTTGTGGGAATCCCGCGCTCCCCTAGGATCACGGTCTGCGGCTTTGAGTCAGGAGATTTTTCTGGTTCCTGGCGATGGGTGTTCGTTGATTCCGCGGGTGTTTGAGTTGGCTGCCAGTCCAAAAATGGCCACTGTTATATAAGTGAACAATTCTTTTTCACCACGGAAGTGAATAATTTCGTAAAAATCCTGGCGACTTTACAGCTATAGAAAGTTGACATCAGAAGTGTATAGGCTTACATGCATGTTGTAGCGTGTCGGGAAAGTCGAATAAACTCGAGTTTGTGTTTTAAATCTATTAACATTTTCTAGCAACTTATAATTTAGTGAGTCACAGTGTATTGTTTGTACTGAAAAAATGAAACACATTTAAAGCAAATGACCAAATACAAATGGTATGGATCGATGAACATTGTGCACGCTCCACCTTTATATATTTCACTGCAGGATGGCTGTTTATGTGATCATCAGTGTTGAATGCAATCTAATCTATATAGTTACGTGGCTTTTTGCTGTTAACATGTCTTACAGACACACATATATACATACATAGTCTGTTCTAACGCTGTATCCCGGTTGTCAGGATGCTGAAGAAAAGAAAAGAAAAAACATTTTGTATATATACCCTTGCAACTGACGCATGCAGTCTCCATTATACCCTGACTTTACGCTCCATCTCTCGTATGAAACCATGCAGCGTCACTTTGTATCGGTATGTAGCGCCTATGGAGGGTTACACAGAGGACCGCTGTTCCCATTATCTGCAAACATTTCTCATGGCGTGATATTTCTTAATCAACCGCCTGTTATATTTGGAGCAAACTGAGCCCCAGGTGAAATATTTTGACTTAGTACATTTACGTGGAAATTTTCATTAGATTTGGAGACGGTTACTTTTTTGCGCTGAGTTTCAGTTTTGTATATAGCCATACCTGAGAAAATGTAGGAAATACGAAATACAGGATGTACGAAATACAGGAAATATGAAAGTCTGAGTATACAAAAGATAGGATATACGAAATATAGAATATACGAAAAGGGATATATCGATATTTGATCTATATATATATATGCACACACACATATCCAAGGGAGTTTTAGCTGAGTGCAGTTGCGCGAGGGAATTGTATACAGGTCAGCATTTTGTTACATAACTGTTAATCATATATGCATGTTTGGGAGAAAAATTGAGCAAAAGGAGCTTATAAATGTGCCTAGTGTTCTATGCGTCCTCTTCAACCCTTAAAGCTTACATCTGAAAGTGTGAAATAAATCAACTGACCCAGTCGTGTATATCTTAGTTAGGACATGTCTGACTGCCCCAATCCCGTACCAACTACTCCCCCCTCCCCCTCCCCGCCTCCCTCTTTCAACCTCCCTCTCCCCTCATCTCCATCCCAGAGAACGTTCAAGTGTTACATGACCAAACTAATAGGTTTATCTGGGAATAAACAGTTTTATAGCCGTCACGTCAACACGCAGTTGAGAGCCGCTGTGGCCCTCCCAGTCAAAGCCACTTTGTCCTACTCTTACTCGGTTTTATCTTGCATCTTCTCCCCAAAAACACATTAATTTGAAATTAACGTACCTTTTTTTTCTTGCTTTCCGTTGTGTTGCAGGATATACATTAGCGCCAGGAAACTATATATGAGCGTGTTTTATGTTTATACATACATGCGTGTATATAAATTAGTTTTCATAAATTGCATAAGAGAGCATCGTGTGAGTTTTCAATTATAGGTGAGACATGCATTCAGTCCTCTTCGTGGCACGAATAATATTTCACAATTATTTTCCTCAAAATGATAACACCTCGACTATCGGCAAAGATTAACAGCTTCAACTCCTTTTCTTTTATTTATTGATGTCCCATGATCGCCGACCGAGTAAATGGTCTTAAGGTACATTCTTAGAATTGTGAACATGTACTGATATGCCAAAATATTTGAATACATGTTCAGGGTATTGCATCTCTACAATTGTGGCTTTAGCTGTATACTACTTTGACTTTTTACATGACGTATTTATTTATTTATTTATTTATTTATTTATTTAGGAATTTTCATGCACTTGTAGCCCCTGCAAAATTCACAGCGGGTGCTGGGTTCTCAGCTGGGTTGTTAATTTTGGGCATATTGCAGGGCCCCTTTCACGAACAAGGTGTCAGCTATGTCAAGCGTAACTGTCATGACGTCACATACTGTATAGAGATACGTCACCATTGTCATCACGTATGACGAAACGTTACACTGGTCGTAAAACGGGACGCTATATCTCCTCACTTGTACCATCCTGTTCCTAGTGCTGACATGTATAGTGGTGTCTCAGTGGAATGCCATTTCGATGACGAAACACACCCCATGCACCCAACTTTGAAGGTCATTATACATTATACTGCGTCTTAAAGTCACGCGCTGATACAATATATATATATATATATATATATATAAAAGACATACATATATATTGTCGCTCATAAAAGGAGATCAGTCACTGATATATCCGAATTTATTTTTTGCTATGTGGTTGATTCCATGTAATTTTGTACTGGTAATTCCGTGTATCATTAATATATAGATATACCAATACAGTATTGCTGATTTTATCAAAACATCGAGACCAACGTCAATTAAAGGCTATATATATGGTTCAAAACAAGGACAAATCTGTTTATTCTTATGCTAATCAAATGTGCATACTTGTCGGTCTTATTTTCAACTCAAATAAATAGCAACATTGAATACATTTTGTGTGAGTCAAGGTGTTAAACCAGGCCGGCATTGAAATACCGACAAACATTCCTGCTCAAATATTTCAGCTTTTTCCTTCAAGAAATGCCGTTACGTATGTCTTATTATATTACTGTAAAGGATTGGGAAGGAAAATAAACTAAACGACAAATGCTATTAGATTTGTTTGTGTATTCCTTGGATAATGCATCAACATCCCGCAGAAGCAGAGTATTTGCTTCATTGATCGAATCTATGTTGTTTTTTTCTCCTTTCATGTTTAATTTCCCGTTTCAAATAGAAAGTATTCAATGAATTATAATGAATCCGTTACAGAACATAAACTTTCCTCCAACACAATCAAATCTTTATCACGTAGTATGATGATGCATTTAATACTTAAGTTGATTATTTTATTTTCCATTTAATGTAAGTTACCGTTAGCCGATATACATGGGTTCATAGCTGAGCTAACTCTTTACCTATATACTTCAGTGAACTGAATCCTGCGACGCAAAATAAATTACACATGTAATTATAGGAAAATAACCGAATTTATACTTGAAAAGTAAAGCCGCGTTCAAAAGGGCGTGATTTATTGGCCGATATGGTTACTGCAAAAACAGAATCTTTGCTGCGTTGATTCAGCTGTGGCTAAGGAATCCACGCATATACGCAATATTTTCATATCGCACTGCAGTGTTCAGATGACCTGATACGACATGTACGATAAGGACGTGTGAATCGGTTGATAGAGACTGCGTGTTGTGATTACCAGATAAACATACCACATGAACTACATACCAAAGATGCTACCCGGTGGCTGGAAGTGCACGCATGCGTGATGTTGACCTTTCTCTGAAATACTATGTTATATGGTGCTGACCTGACTGCAGTTGATAAAAACACGCGCATCTACGCACTATCCATATGATAAAAAAAAAAAAAGGGAAAGTAGAATTTAAATTAAAATTCCCGTAACCAATGTGTATTCATTTTGATATATATATATGCTTGGGTTCAATTTAAGTCTATAGCTTAAATATTTATGACAGGCAATACCCAGCGAAATTCATGGGCTGCAATTGCTTCACATTCACAGGGTAATTCCAGCCATGCATATAGCACAATGGATAGGGTGTGTCTTTTACTGGTGCGCTTATACCTCCATGTCCATTTAGCTACTCGTCCTCCGTACAACGTGATCAACTGGCGTAGATATCGCAACAGCTACGACATCCTAAGTTGCCCACATCGTCATGCAGTCAGATCCCAATGCACGGCCATGGCTAAAAGGTAGGGGATCCACAATGTAACAGACCGACATACCGACAGACAGACCGGCTGACAGACTTCTTCACAGCTTCTTACATACTTGGAACTGAAAACGCTTATATTATCAGGACTAAAACTGTGCCGAACGTGTGAAATTTTATTATCCCAGATATGCCCCCTCCCCACCACCACCATACCCCAACACCTCAAAATGAAGATAAGAGTTTTTTTTACCTTTTTTTATGAAGAGGTGCTCGAGATGTGTGAGTGTTTACAAGGTTACGCGCGTCCGATTCTGCGCAATCTGTCTGTTTAGTCTGTTACACGGAGTTCAAACTCCTGCAGCCATGGTCTTTATGAGAGGCTGTGTCAGAACAGGTGCAGACCCAGCCTAGCCCAGCCCAACCCAGATATTCAGACGATTGGCAAGTGTAACTTAAAACGTCGAGAAATGTACTTAATTTTGAAGGAATTCCAGAAGTTGAGTCTTGGCATGGCGCGTTTGGCCTGATTCTGTAGACGAAGCTGTATGACTGCTGAAAATTCTAAACGAACACATTACGTATTAACATTTATGCATATACATGTATTTTTCAGTTTGAGTACTGTATGGGTAACCTTTTTTTTATATAGCATTTGCACACAGGGCAATCTGGTGCAGGTTGATTTGACGTGATCGCGCAGAGAGCGTTAAAGTGATGACGGCCTTCTACTAGTTTCACGCACCTGCGTTTCACCTTTCCGATGGTATAACGGGAACAGGTCAGTTATTTTTACGCGTTGACGGTCCATTGGGGCCGGCGCGTCATCGCTATCAGCGTGGATATCCGAGAAATTTGATAATATCTCCCTGTAAAATATTCCGAAGCCGCGAAGAGTTAAGAGAACGTATTTTGGAAAGAGGACTGCATTTTGTGAGATTGTATCACGGGGCAAAAGAATGTGTCTAACAGAGGGGTATAGGTGATTTAGTTAGTCCCAACCATCACATGGCCCCATCTGTCAGGTCGCCCCCGTCTTCGGTGAAATCATTGTATCCAGAGATAGACACCTAACATCTGCCTTCCCTCATTATATACAGTGTATTTTTTTTATTACATCGTTCAGCGCGGAAATATTTGTACCTGTTCGTGCGTATGTTAATATATCTGTCTTTGACACTTGTTAACTAAACATTTCTTGACACGTTGAACCGTATAGATTGCCTACCTCGAAACACTCTTCACTTGATTGAAGGCTGTGAACTTTATAACTGAGGCTTAACCCCTTGCATTTCTGGGTGTGTGATAGTAGCAAGGATAACCGTGCTAATAATAATAGTACTAATAATAACAGTTTTTTTGTTTGTCTGAATTATTTCCGAAAAACACTAAAGAATTGCCAAGGTTTGTCTCTCTCTAGTGTTCTCTCATTCTTAAATGAAGGTACGAGGGAAGGTTTTCGGCAGGGGCCGAAGTCATTCACTATATTCGCAAGCGTTGTGGAATATTCACCGGGGAAAGGGCTGCCGTATTGATTTTCGAGTTAACTGCAAACAAGTGTCACAGATGACACAACCTTCTTTTTCCGCTGTATTTGACAAATACCAAATGCCCCGTTTCATTTTAGAGGCACTCCAAACACAGACGTAAACAAAGGTTTTTCTTCCCTTTGGAATATATCTTACTATATACTACTTATGTCTTACTACTTTTTGTCAAACAATGGTGTTATAACATCTAGGCTTTGACGTGTCGCCACTCCGGACTGAACTTGTGATCTCTCGCATGTGAGTGTGGCGGTCTATCCAGTAAAACGCCGCAGTGATCTTCTCCATGTTGAAAACCAGTAGAAATCTAGGCGCTGTTACAGTCCTATATCAATCACAATACATATACACGAATCAACGCTCCGCACAAACCACCACTGAACCAACACTGTATATATACAATACTCAAAATTAATAGGGAGTCATAGATGCATGGACCGGCCACCACCACCTTACAGCGAAGTTGTATTCGGATTCGACGCTTAGATCTGACGACGATCAGCTCGTTCTTACTCGGATTTGACGCTTAGATCTGACGACGATCTGCTTGTACCTATTCGAAATTGAACCTTTGGTCTGACGACGATCTGCTTGTACCTATTCGGATTCGACGCTTAGATCTGACGACGATCTGCTCGTACTCGAATGTGACGCTTTTATGACCAGAAGCAATTAAAGCGCGAAGCGATACCTATAGTTGTCTATTTTACATGCTATCGACTTTATCTACTATTTACAGGTGTTATTTCTTGCATATTCCTTGAGGAACTGTTATTATGGGTTATGTTGTAAATGGATCTTACTGTTATCCATTTAGAGTGCCCTTTAATGGCTTATGGTGGTATAGGAATGTGAGATTTGACCACCCTCTGACGCTTAAAAAGAACCGCGACTATTTATTTCGACGGGCTTTGTAAATGTGTGGTTTCAACAAAACAATCTTAATAACAAAAAGTTAAAGAGGATGTCCTCGTGACCGAGGTAAGCTTGCGCCATACATAGGTTCAAAAGTTAAGGTTTTGTGGTGGAACTGCCGAATGACAAAGGTAGCATCAGAGGATACACCCAGTTGTAACATGACCATCGATAATGGCATGGCGCCAGCGATAGTAAATATACAAGCATGAAAATAAATGTAGTGGTATACAGTGTTGAAGGTCTGTATAAGCGTCATTTGACATATTCGTGACGCAGTCGATCGTACAAACAGCCATTACTGTTTATAACGCTGAGGTATGTGAATATGTAAATATGATATACATAGGACAAGGATAGTGTATGAAAACCAGACCAGCGACGATAGTGCATTTAACAGTCGCCAATGTGACTGGTGAAATCAGGTTTCTTGTTAATTTGCCTCCTTTCGGATGGTTGTCAAGTTGGTTGTAGTTGAGGAATCCGGAGCGCCTGATAAACGCACACGGCGACTGAACCAGTGAGAAACGTAATAGACACGGGAGTGGGGATGACCTACAGGACTTAGTTCTTTCTGGTCTTTAACTATTTTATGCAAACCTTTCTGTTTGCCTGTCAGTCCGTTCTTCTGTCGGCCGTTTTGGTAGTTTAGTCAAGTTTTTGATATCATATCTTTTCAAATAGGCAAATTACTACACCAGTGGCGTGTCAGTGCAAGATGATATGGACTTTTTGCTTTGCCGAGTTTTGCCTTTGAAAAATTAAAAGCCCTTGTCAGAGTCTAAAGATGACTTCGGCCAATGGAGGCAGTTTATTTATTACGGCAAATAAAACTTTAAAGAACATTAAGCATTTGTCTCGTTTGTACTTTTGAAATACATAGTTTTAACGGTTATCACTCATGCAACAACCTGTCATATACAGTTCCCATTCACTTGACACCTGTTAGTAAATGTCGGCTCGTCTCCTTAGATCTTCATTCCATTCACCTGTTTGTGGACATAAGATTAGAGGGCCACGGCTTGTTATCTGGTGATGTATGTTTCAGGTAAGCGCTGATTACAGGCATTCATTCAGGTATTCGTTCAGGTATTGTACCGCACAAGCTTGTTTAACGACAGTCACCGATTACACACTTGTCACGGGGGTCTTCCCAGAGTGTGCCATGTACCCAGCCATAAGACTTGACTTTATAATTAAAGACTACACCTTCACACAGCCGGCGGCCTGTAATAGTCAATGGCTGTGAACTGGCATGAAATTGCTTACAAGTCTCGGTCCGATGTCCACCTAACCGAAGACGGCTTGTTTGCCAGAGGTAATCACCACTGTGACTGGTTCCTTGTGATCAGGGATTTGCGCGCGATTTTCAACAACAAAAACCCACATCCGGCCAGTTTCTATTGACTAATGTTACATAGTATAAATTAGGCAGTAGATTCCTCAAAACGGAATGCACTAAAATAACAATGGCCATGCTTTTCAAAATTGCTGTTTTTCTCTCTGTGGCACCCCTGTGGAATGTTTCTAACAAGGCAAACTGCTAAGGTGTTATCTTCGATGGTATATGGTGGCCTGCAGTGCCAAGAAGAATGCAAAGGCTTATCAGCCCAAACAGAATGGTGTGGGGGTAGAGATGGGGTGGGGCAGATTGTCTCAGCTCTTTCCTGTCACATAACCCGCAAGATGAATAGAGTCGAGGCTTTTTCTCCCTCGATCTGATTGAGGTCGATCGAGTGAATAGGAAGGGTCGGTGAATGGTAATAGATTTGGGTACGGCTCAGTACCTGGCCACATGGATTGGGAATTGATCAGGCGATCCCCACCTTCCCTCTCACACCATCGAACCCCTTTCATACGGGACCACCTCATTTTCTGCGCAAAATCCTCTCCAACAATGCCCGAAAAAGGTATATTGTAATATCCCGAACTTCATGTGTGTCTTGTTTCCTCGTTGGGTTGAGACTCGCCTGGTACCTATTGTCAAAATGGGCACGGTTTAATTTCCACTAACATGATTTTGACGCTGATGTTATGGAGGGGGGAGGGGGGTTGTTGGACGGAGCAATAAGTCAACTGTAACGTATTCCCGGTCAGCCCGACTTACAGGATTAACACGATTGAGTAGGCTGCCATGTTCAAAGTTTGCTTGCGTGGAATCTTTTGCCTAACCTCGCGGCGCTCAAGTTTATCTCTTCTGGAGAGCGTCTACGGTTTTTGCGCGTTCTCGATCACTACCAAAGGAACCGCCGACAAAGACGCTGGCTATGTCAGTCCGCGTTAAGGTATTTCTCCGAAGGGTGAGAAGGTTTTTGAGAGATTCCGACAATGAGCTGACAAAGCCCGCCAAACAACAGCCCCACACATCTCGACGAATTCTCCTCAACGCTGGCTTTGTCGTCTGCTGTTGTTGGCGCGAAAAGCGTGGCCTGCATTATCTGGGAATCCCGACCCTTATTTGTTATGCCAACAGAGATGGCTTTACTTCACAAAACAACTCATCGGACAAAAATGTTCTTGCATTATAGGGCGTCGGGGAATAGAGACGTATATACGTCCTTCTGGGTATATAGGCTCATGTACTTGACAACCCGACTCTCCCTGCACTCTTAAATCTTTGTTCGCCAAGTTTATTATAGCTGGTGATTTACTGTCAGACCTGTGTCACTCTCTTTTTTACCCCTCCAAACCGTAATGACATGTCATCGGCGTCCAGGCCACACACAAACAAGGAATTCACAAACCTCTCAAAGACTGAGTATTTCAAGTTTCTCCACTACAAATGCAATCCACAGTTCACTGGCTGGCTTCTTTACCCAGTGGATATAGGCTATGCCGTGTTTCACTCTTCCGAGACATGGCTCAAGTGCGTTCCTTCAATTGCTTAACCAGCGAAGCGTCAAGCCCAAAATCTGCGGGAGCTTCTAAGTTCTCATCTATACAAACCCCCACAATCACTCTCTTCGTCCCATGCCCACGCCATCCTATCGCGTTCATAACGACACATAAAATTGTCTAAACCATTTTCATATCTGCAGGAGTATACACAATATTCATCTATCCATCCCCCGTGATAAGTGTTTAATTTCGACAAATACTCTTTAACAAATGTTAACTGTACGTGTAGGTGTTCAGTCTGTGTTGAGATTGTCAGTCAGAGTGGAAGGACATTGATGAACATCATTTACACATACATTCACTTTTTCAATTCAAGTTACATTTCACAAAGGTTCCCGAATATATCTAGCGCTTTAAAAAATAAAATAAAAGTCTATGTGCCTCTCAGTATATTTTATGGTCAACATTTGAAAAGAATTTTGATTCACACTGGCTTTCTGGGCTTAATCGACAAACCCACGTCTTGCTGTGCCTCATTCTTGTGACGTCCATCTTTTTAACTACTTTCAAAAAACAAAAATCTTATTGAAATATTTACTCCCGGGATTGGGACTAATTTCCATGGACATGTAATGTATCTTTGCACATGCGCACATACAACACATCCCTGCTGCATTATTCGAAACAGTGTATAGCCACGTAGGACTGAGCAAAAGAAGCGTCCTGGTGATAATACAGTGTATTAGGTCTACATCGAAACGTCTGATACTCATTACATTTAGTATAACTGCCTTCAAACACTGCTGGTAGATGTGACAAATATAATGCAACATAAGCATTGCTGGGGATACTTAAATACACTCGTGACTTATATTTAAGTGAAAAAAGTAACCACAAACGGTAACGTGTCGATTAGGTGAGAGTTTTAATTATCTCGCCGTCATCATTGTCGTGCACGGTGTCCGTCTCAACTTGTCTCTCGTTCTGATATCTGTAATAACAAGTGGTGTAAAAACTGCATTGATTTACCATAGCACTTGAAGCTGCCTCGAAATAAAGGTATTTTGGCAAAACATACATATTGTGGATAAACATGCATGTATTTCTTGAATTAGGACTCCATATGTAATGTTTGAAGTTAATTTTGTCATAATATTATACAGCCGATACCAAAATCGACGTCTGATCACAACCGCCATTAAAGTATCCTGAATAGTCGTCCGTTATGGTTTAGTGTTGACGTTCCCTTGTTACGACGTGTAACCTCGTGATCCTAAACTTTGTCAACGTCGTGGCGTATCGACTCCTCATATCAGTCGGATCGTAGTTTCTATATCTAGCTGTTTCGATCACGACTGTCAAAAAGTTAGTCAGGCAGTGATTGGGAAGGGCGATAGTTTCTTCTAGGTTTCTTCCGGGTTTCCTCCACACATAAACCTCACCGTCATCTGAGTGAAAAACTCATACCTGAGTGCATAGCATAGGTATGCTATATCCCATGAAGTCTGAGTTCACATTTCTCCAAAATTCTATTCTTAAATGTGAAAATGTGGATAAGAAATGTACAGTTAGGGTCTTCACCAACAATATGCAGGTGGCGTTTTGCATGACATACAGATGGAATTTTGCATGACATGCAGGTGGCGTTTTGCATGACATACAGGTGGCATTGTGGCGTTTTGCATGACATGCAGGTGGCATTTTGCATGACATGCAGATGGCATTTTGCATGACATGCAGGCGAATCTGGTTTTGAAATTTGCATTTGAACTTGTCCGTCAGGTTCTGCACATTTGACGAATTAAAAAAGTACTAAAACTTGTCCGTAAACCGTTTCCTTCTTCAGGTGTCTTAGTATTATTAATTAGTCTGTTTGTCGAATTAAAGACATTGCCTTCATTGTGTCATTTTTATAGAATATATCCTGCCATTTTAAATGTAGGATAGCTTGACATTGACAGGATTGAGGTAAGCAACAGTCTTGAGCAGAGCGCGATCTTAGGATGTATGCAGCTATACAACCGTTGAGCATCTTCAGCTGTCAGACATAACGTATCCACTTATTTCCTATGATTTATCCCTCCTTGGAGTCGACAGCGCAGTAATTATGCCACAGAACGCCAAGGTGCTACTATAGGCCAATAACTCAAGCTCAGCCGACAGAATACGAATTGGCGGCTCTTAAGAAGTCAGCGGGACGCGTGTTCTCACTCGCCGTGAGCTTCCTTTGAGTCAAGTAGGAAATGACGTCGGTGTTCCAAGCGATGACGTCAGCCGTCTGATAGCAACACTCACATATCACATGCGTTGTGCACACACTGCCTGTGTCTGTTTATCTCCATAAGCCATCTTTATTTCAATTTTCCCCACCAAACTCTTAAAGCTAGGCACTTAAAGAACATAACATGCAAAGACGCTCGATTTGAAAATAGGCTCCCTCAGGTATGAAAACAAATGGCGATCATGTTTACAGAGGGAAGATAAGAGGTTACTTAAACTCGTCCTTTGATTTTGATTTATTCTTGATATATATATATTTTTAATTACAATACAATATGGCTTTCTTCAAGACATATCTTTAAGAAGGTTTTGGTAGTCTTTTATGCACCCACCCGCCTTTATGTGTGTAGAAATGGTTCCCAGATAGGATACGTTACATATATGCTAGCATAGCAAAAAATAAAAAAAGAAAATCTGTTTGTCAAAATTTTGTGGGTATGCATGCAGTATACAGGTCACGTGCCACCCAGCGGACGACAGTTGGAACTAAGTGACCGAGCCGTCAGAACGCGTGCGATCTCTCCGATGTGGATCATCGAAATTTGGCGGATGGTAATTATTAATTTGGATAATTTGGTGGCTATTATAGTTATGGCATGTTTAGTTGATGAGCGTGTTGCTTTTTCTTGACCTCTCATCTATGGCGGACTTGGAGTGTTGTTGAACTTTGATGTGAGCCAATAAATGACATAACAGCACCCCGGCCTCTCCCCCCCTCCCGCCTTCTTAAATAAAATAACCAGGGCAAAATAAAGAGGAACTTTCAAGATGAGAGTTTTCAAGTTTTCAACTTCAAAATAGTTACCTTTGCTAACTCTTTTTGATCTTGGCATTTATTATATTTAAGAATTGTCTTGGGGATTCATGACAAAAATTAAAATTCGCGTTTAAGTTTCAATATTAGTTAAGCATTAGCATCACAGGTTACGACTAAGTCAAACATAAAGGAGCAGATCACCTTCAGATAAAGTACGCATCATCTTGAAGGCTGTTTAGCGTCCATGATATTTTTTTTACATTTATAATTCACTCATTGTAAAGACAATGTCTTAGAAAAAAAAAAAGAAAGAGAGAAGAAACAGTATATTTGGCATCAGCAGAAAGTTGTCTTTTAAATGATACTTATTTTATTTAAAGGCGGTCTGTGCATTTAAATCTAAGACAGATTCGTCACCGTAGGGCCATATGGGCTAAATAGTGTAACTCTGCCTCGAGACTACTTACCTCTTCACCCTTACTTTACCCGGCCATTACCTTGTGTGTGTTCGGGGGTTTTGTTCGGAGCTCTCAGAGCATGACATATCACCGTGTACCGCGCTTTGTGTTATACAGGCTCGATTTAATCAGAGCTGTTGTCGGAAATATAGGACCAAGAGGGTAGGTATCTCTGGTATGCCACACCCACATACCCAAGAGGTGTTAAAAACTATTTTTTTCTACCTGTATGTACACATGTTTTTGTTATTTCCTGTACATTGATATAATTACAGTGAAGATATGTATGTATGTAGGTGTGTTGAGCCTGTTGTGGCGCGAAGTGTTCACTGGGAGGTTTGACGCGCGCTTCAGACCTGGCGGCAAAGTTGATGGTATTTAGTACCACACTGTTCCCAATTTGTTACCGCTCCCTACATTTTGATTAGTTACGGGGATTTATGCGTTCTGGGACAGCGTTACTGCGGCGTCTGTCAAGTATTTGTGGTAAACTTGGCAGCTATTGCCTTGAAACCACCGACGTTATACATGTAGCCTTTATTGCTTGTACACATGCAGTTCCCAGTCTTGCATGCTGAGTTCTTGATTCGCAGAGGCAAACTTCGTTTATTATTTTGCCGTTATTCTCTGCGGAAAAATGGTGGCTGAAAGACATTCTGCTGTAGCCAGTTGTACACTTGCATCGGCATCATCAAAGTGGTGGGCCTTCACATCTTCTGCAATGAAGAAATGAAAAAGAAAATGTACTAATAGCACCAGGAAGTTTTTTATAGCCTAAGTTCACATTAGCACATTAACACATGTATCAGTGCCGGCTCCCTGTGTGCGTGTATAATATTGGAAGGGGGAAATGGGGACGGGACGAGGAGATGGGGACGGGGGGGGGATATCTTGCGCTTTTATTCTAATTCCTCTAAGTTTGAGCCTTCAAGAACAGCCCATTTTACAATGCCAATATGTCACAAGTTGGCAATATGTAATGCGCATCACAGGGTAAGAAGGAGAACATACATATACACATGTCATCTTGTACCTCATTTTACTTATTTACATGAAACCGTAAAACCATGCCATCGTCAAATTACTCATGATGGCTCCTTCGATACCTTTCTAAGGAGTGTCGTACAGGGTCAGTTACGCGTGTTTCCAGGGCCAGAAGGTAATACATGGCCAAAACGCACGTTGTCGCGCAACGTGGTTCTGGTCGCGTTTTTGTCGCGTTGCCGGCATCTGCAATACATAAGGCCATGCAAAGTACAGGCCCATTCTTGTCTGAGCCCCGCTATAAGATGGTAGCAACCCACCAAAGTGATCAACTGCCTCACCTTATGATGCTATTCCGTCTACAAAGAAATAAGTTTCACGGTATCGGTGAATAAGATTTCCTTGTGAAAGACAGTTATGGTCGTGTGTGTATAAAGACGTGTGTATTATACAGACCTTGCCATGGTGCACCGATACACCTTCTGATTATTGCGCTGGTAGTAAGAAACAGTGCCCCAATTACACTCCAGCCGCTAGAAATGGAGAAATGGAAACTTTGAAAAAGACCACGCTATAACGTCTCTACAGGGGAACATATCGTAAAGCGAGTGAAAGCGCTTAAAAGAAACCCTGTTGATAAAACGACTACGCCTAGTATATTTCAACATCGACGGTTGGGTGAAGGAATTTGGGCCTGCGAATATCTCGAGAGCTCAGTAGTTGGTGTTTCAACGACTCACTATGTTTCAGATGAATAGGCCGTCCAAGAGACGGACGTCAGAGACGACACCACATTGACAGGGTGCCCACTATACTGCCTGGTGTCACGACGCGCTGACACTGAACAAAATATTGGCTATGGTGTAGACGATTGACATGCACGCTGGTTCGATACCCAGGATGGTCTCTGATTATACCGATATCCTGGCTACCCTGGCTATTGCCTGAAGTAACGTCAATTCACTTTCGTCATATTTTTACACCTAGGTTATTCCATCAAATATACCCCCCCCCCCCCGATTATAACTATACCGTAATGTTTCTGTGGCGAAAATGTTTTGCCTTTCTGTCTAGTAGTGTATGTATCTATAGTCCTGATGTGTATAGGCTGTGGCTGTAATAAACACCAAACCGCGAATTTCTACAAGCAGGCCACAACCACTCCACAAGCGCGCCACTGGCAAACTACCTAGCCGCAGATTTTGTTATTTGCTGATCTTTGTCAGTCGATGCCTTACAGGATATATCCTTGTGCTTTATGGTTTTGATTGGGTAAACAATTTCCTCCTACAGCAGGTGTTGTTGGCTATTTGTAGTGTAGCAATAGTTTGTACTGTTATCGCAGTGTTATATCTGGCAAGAACACTGGGGTAGGCTATATTTTACTCCCTCTGACACCGACAGTAGGTAAACACACAGCCACATAGCTGTATATATATATATTACAACGACGATGAAATATCCCCCAGTCATAAGGAGCACAATACTCATTTACGTGACACAAACATCATGACTTAATTATTCATAATAACATAACCTGGCGCATCGTTACAACTATATGTATGTGTTTTCATATCCCATCTCTAAGCGGATAAAATGGTAAGAAACACACGTGTTGCTGTTTGTCTCGATCCCAATCAAAACCTACCAAAAAGACCCTGTCTATTTTAATGTCTGCTAAAATTATGCTTTTTCATTTATATTTTCAGCCATCAAAGGCTTTTACCCACTGTGCCCGCGTGGATGCTCCAGCTGTTCGGCAGTGAATGGCTGTGTCACGTGCCAGCCCCACTACTTCCTTCTATTGGTCAGAACCGGCATGCGCCAGAGGGGCGTCTGCACGTACACCTGCCCCGCCGGGTACTACGGCCTTCATAGCCACTCATTTAGGAAGTGCTACAGTAAGTCGTCAACAGTTTTTGCTGCTGTTGTTGTTGCTATCGCTTTTTCCCTTTCCTTTTGTGACATAAATATTTTCTGTTTCACTTACCTCCATGCATGGTTCCATGCAAACCAGCTCATGACGAGTGATAAAAACTATCAATGGTTTTAAATGAATAAAATATGAATGACTTGTTTAAGTGGCATTTAGAAGTTGGGATGGAAGTACACTGGGACATATCTTTCTTGTGGATATACAACTTCTTGGTTTATTATCACGACGTTTCGATGTAGATACTAAAATCGTTATAAACCAAGAAGTTATATATCCACAAGAAAGATATGTTCCAGTGTAAAATATGAATGGTAGAAATGTTGATATCTGGGTTAAACCATAACATCATAAGAGGAAATTTATGCAGCCCCAAAGGTTTGGACAGCCCATGATGATTTTGACACTCTAATGTGAGATCTTGATGGTTTTTTGTGGACGTCACACACATGTGGATAGCCCAGTCTGTGTTCGTGATGGTTTTCGTTAATGCTGTAAACTTTTGGACGGTCGAGTCTGCGCTCTTGAAGGCTTGGCTTGATGTCGCAACTTTTAGAGTCTAATCTACCTTCTTGATGGGTTTGGTGATGTCAAAAACGTTTACACAGATAACCTCTGCGATTTTGATAGTTTTTGTTAACGTCGTAAACATTTGGACAGTCCAGCTTGTGACTGTTTAAGTTCATGTCAGAAACTTTCGGACAATCCAGTCAGCGTTCTCGATGGTTTTGGTGTATATACAAAAGTTATAACCACCGTCCTCAAAATAAAATGGAACACATTTTTTCATGGTACTTTTTTACATATTTCGAATTCCACATCAGTTCTCTTAAGCACAATAAAACGATTCTTCTACCGCGCTGTTTGCTTTCTGAAACTGCAGTCATTTCCTCACGACGCTTCCCGTATCCCCTACCTCCACCATCAAAGTCACTTACCCTGTAGTCAGGCGTAAAAACCAAACAGTTTATACAGATATTATACAAGTCATGTTGCATACAAGACGAAGAGCTAAATAATTTCTGCGTTGTAATGTGGGGAAATATGCAAGGAGTAACGCCGGTATATACTTCGCCATTACAGAGGAAAAGCTGGTAAAAAATGAAGCCAGTGTACATTTTATAAACGAACTGATGTAACAGACAATATCTAGGTAACCCTGTCCTTCATGTGCTTCCGAAGTTACAAAGCCTATGCTCATATAACCTCTTTACAACGGTAATGACGAGGGAAGCTCGTACAGCACTTCTTTGAAGTTCTCACACAAAGTGAATGAAAGTGTAAGATCGAGAGAAAAACCATATCACGCCGATGACAAATCACCTCGTCAGCGCGTGCGTGTTGCATAGGGCTTCCCTCGGCTCATTTGGCACGGAGTCCAGAGTCTGGTCTTGTGTCTGGTCTACTGCATCACTAACGTCTATGAGTGAATGAATGAGGTTTCCTGTGTCTGTACTGCCCCAGTGTGTGTCCACTCAGTCGTTCTTTTCTTCTGTAGAGTGAAATATTCTAATTATAAGGACGTTGAAGACATGAACAAAGTAGACATAACAATCTGTCTTAGGTTTGATTTCTAGAAGAAACCTTTAGTATTCTTCTTGCATGGATATATTCTCTAAAATACGGAGAACGATAATCTTAATACCGGATTAAGAGTTGAAATCGCAGAAGTATTCAAGGACAGGAACGGAAATGAACCTCTGCAACTACATGGCAAATCGCCCCCACCACCAAATGTTACAGGAGTGAGGTGTAATTTTTTTCGTGCAAAAAAAGAGAGAAAATCTTCTTGAATCTGCAGTGCAATTAATAGGCAGCATATCTCTGAAAAATCAGAGTTTTGTCATTTATACTTTTTGTTTTATCAGAAAGCAAAAGTAAGGTCAAAAGCAGATTCCGTTATTTTAGGGTGATTTGCTGAGGGAATTCCTATTATAATAAAAATATGATTTTTTGATAAAATCTTTTGTGCGTGTTTGATGTCAAGCTGGAGAGTTCTAATCTATCCCGAAGTATCATGTTGTGGTTCACAATACTTCATAGCGTGTAAGATCTTTGTTCCTCAAAGTACAGCGGTAACTTCCTCAGCTAAGAATGCAACTGGCATTCAAGTTCAGGAGTTCGAGCCCATTCTATGTGTTCATTTTTTGTAACAGGATTAACGGAGAAAATGATTAAGCTAGGAAAGAGACAAGTCTTAATTGTTTACATTTTGCAAAGTTATATATTAGATATGTTTCCAACAATAATGAATATGCATGGATGATGTATGGTACAATGCAGCCAAAATATGTAAGAGGTGCCACCGATAACAGTCCGTTTCAACGCGCAACGCGTTAGGTGTCATCAAGTCGAATGGTTACGTGTGAATAAAGGCAACTATAGGTGTGTTTAACAGTTAATAAATATCCTGCAAAGACTGAGACAAAAACTTGTTTTAAATTCAACTTCTTATAGATATCACTGAAAGAGATTTTAGCGAACAAATTATTGTGTAAAAGAGGCATGGTGAACGCTCATGGTTAGCAGCGAATATTTTGTTGGCGCATTGCAAGTCATATGTTATAAGACAACTTCAACCACATACCGGGGAGACCCATGTGTCACACATTGCAGTAGATCTGTCACGGTGAGCAGGTTGGCAATCGGCCTGAACAACAAGGGGACGATGTCCCATCCAGTTGTAAGGCATCATATATGTTGTGGTTCAGATTTAACCAATATGATTTCATATTACAGCTGTATAGATATATCACATTCCACTAATCTCTGGAAATCTCGCTGCATCCGAGATCATTTTCTGAAGGTTGTGTAATCAGATCTTTGTGTGCATGAACTGATGCTTTTCTCGGCGCGTTTTATTATTGCATCTGGTTTGGAATCAAAATATTAGGTGGAGTTCAGTTTTAAAAAAGTGAAAAGAAAAAAGGTCATAGAAATGTCCAATCGACAAATATCTTGGCGTTATCTAAGTTTCATTATATTCGGAAGTTCGACCATTTAATCTATCCTCGGCAAACATAGCCGCCATCTCTATTTTATATCTCAACCATATGGTTCACCACGTCATTCACGTTCATAGGAGAAGCGTTATCTATACCAGCTATAATGATGTAATGATGGGAGATGTCCATGGCAGAAAGATTATCTCTGTGTTATGAGAGGTCTGGTTTAGGTCGGTGTTTTCCTCCTCGTCTGGTGAGATTGTCTCTGAATCACGGTCTGTGCTGTTTTTGAACGACTTCCCTATTTCGTTACACTTGGCGCAGGGCTGGCTCTGAATGACTTTTTCGTCTGGATGAGCGGTTGTCTCTGAACGATCTCTGTCCGTTTTCGTTTGACGAAGGAGTTATTTCTGAATGACTTCTGTCCTTCTCGCCTGGTGGAGTTGTTGTTTGTGAATGAACTTTGTCCCTTCTCGTCTGGCGGAGGGATTGTCTCTGAATGGCCTCTGTCAATTCTCTGAATGACCTCTGCCCCTTCTCGTCTGGTGACGGGGTTGTCTCAGAATTACCTCTGCTCCTTCTCGTCTGACGGAGGGGTTGTCTCTGAATAACCTCTGTCCCTACTTGTCTGAGCTGTTTATGAACGACTTCCCCACCTACGTATACTTTCGGAGGGCTAACGTTGAATGACCCTCTTCTAGACTGGCTACGGGGTTGTTTCTGAATAACCTCTGCTCCCTCTCCTCTAGCAGAGGGTTGTCTTTGAATGACTGTCCCTTCTCGTCTGACGGAGGTGTTGTCTCTCAATGACCTCTGCCCCTTCTCGTCCATGAGAGGGGTTGTCTCCTCTGGTGGAAGGATTGTTTCTGAATGGCCCCTGCCCTTCTCGTCTGGTGGGCAGATTATCTCTGAATGACCTTTGCTACTTTTCGTCCGGCGGATTGGTTGTCTCAGAATGACCTCTGTCCCTTGTCGTTTGGCGGATAAGTTGTTTGTCTGTACCTCCTTGTACTGTAGCCACTACATTTTCTCCAATTACTCCGTTACCACCTGCTTTATCTCCACACTCTTTATTAATCAAAGGAACTCCTTGTAGCAAACTGTCATTTCCTTCTTGCTGTTTCCTTAGTACGCAGCTAAAACAGTCACTCTATCTGTCTGTCGATCGATTGGTCCGTCGGCCGGTCCGTCTGTCTGCCAGTCTAATTACTGACATCTTATCTCTTCGCATGGGTCGGTGTGAACTTTTAACTTGGATCCTTGACTTAACGAGGTTCCTGAATGCAGGTAATATTGACTCAGTTGTGAGTTGTCGGGGCAGTTGGGAACTTGCACTTGTTCTTTCGCGCATCGACCTGCAATGGAAGTGTAAATGCTTAAAACATGTGGTAACGATCTAATATGTCGTAAACAGTGACTTATAAAAACACGATGTCATGTGGCATGTGTTATCAAACCATAATAGATCCTGAGATGCTGTTTTTGGAAGATGATGCTAAAGTTTATTGCTGACAGTGATTGATCAGTATCAAAATGATGAAGTCACGGTGTGCGACAAGGATTGTGCTGCTGTTGTCAGTGAGGCAACCAGTGAAATGGTTCACATTGACACAGCAACCGAACCATCAAAGGATTTTCTAACAGCTTCGGGAAGACGCCCTGCCTCAACCCTTCGTCCGCCTAAAGCATGTGTACCAAAGTAATACCTGCAACCGACACTATATTTTAAAGACCTCACGACCATTATCGCGCAGAACCAAAGAACATCACATCTCAGTAAGATTTCTGGATTCCATATCAGTCATCTCCGACCACATTAAAACTAATCCCAAACATAAAACTGAGTGGTCAAACGTGAGACGAACATCACCAACACCACAACAAGGAAGCTCATGGAAGCCATGCACATTCAAAGATTAAATCCACCGATCAACCGTGACCGCGGCCTACTAATCCCCACTGCCTACGAATCCCCACCGCCTAATGAGAAATGATCTCAGAAGTGACAGATCGAGCCACCCGCTGACCCTGTACTCACTTGACCCTTAATCTTCAACTCACATCCATCATTGTTTCTCACTGTAATCCCTTAATCCTTCACCTCTATGTGTTGACTTCTATGGCTTTATGTTGCTTATATAAGTAGAACTGCTGCTGGTTATTCATTATGCTTGATAGTATCTTTACCAAAACGTCGCTTTAAAATAAACAGAAGTTGACACCCATATAACCCCGTTACGTTATCCAACTCAACTTCTAAATGTCTCTCAAGGATGTTAACCAATGTTCTGTTGGAAGTTTTACTGATTGCCCTTGCTGTATCGCATAATTGCTTTATACCAAATGTACAGGCTGGGTCGAATTAAAGAGACCAAAATTTCCGCTGTAAACGAAACAGAATACTTCTGTTGGAATAATTTTGTTATGGGGATGTGATT
Organism: Acanthopleura granulata; assembly: GCA_016165875.1. NCBI lineage: Eukaryota > Metazoa > Mollusca > Polyplacophora > Chitonida > Chitonidae > Acanthopleura > Acanthopleura granulata. The sequence continues at coordinate 5,540,765 of JABBOT010000022.1, read as the reverse complement.
AAGAATTCATCGCTTAATTCCTCCTCGTCCTCATTGTATAAGTTATACGCCTACATGTAGCAAAAATATATAGCATCCATGCACCGTGGGAACCAAGTAGGTAAAATGGCATTTTTCTCATGCCTTCCTCCCGTCCAAAGGCCCACTTGTAAATCAACATGGAATCAGATGTATTGAAGGTGCTATGCTATAAGCGTGTGCTGGGTCGTAGGAATGTCCTAGTTCCTCTCCCCGGTTTGTATACGATCTCTCTATCGGCCTCATTACCGTCTCGTCATCCGTAGTTATGTTAGCGCTCTGTTTATTTCTGCATTCATCTCCGTCGTACTATGCGTGTTTTCTTGGAAACAAGTTTCTGCAATGCGCAAGTCGGTCAGTAGTAAATAAACCATCTTGTAACCGTTTAATGGAAACCGGAAGTTCTGAAGATGGGAAAGTGGATGTTGAAGGCTTGTTCTTCCCAGAATACACCGCTGTCTGGTCACATGGCCCTTCTAACGACTCGTCTATATACAACCTGTGCGTAAATATACCAATTTATTTACACCTATCAAATTCCTTCTGCTTCGCGATTTTTAAGGTATTGTTCAGTGGTGCGACATGGCTTAACTGAGGAGAATCCTGCGTACTGAAACAACTGCTATAAAATTCCTGAAAAAAAGAATGTGGGATTTTTCGTATCTCGATCTAATATGCATTAGAAAATCACGCGGAGGTGTGATGGACCTATTGGTGGTTAATTTTACACGTGGAGGAAACGAGAGTGCCCGAGGTAACCCACTGATCTTTGGCATGTTGCCGGGCGAACTTCTCCACCTGGGACGCACTGCCATGCACGCCATACTGGTGAAACGGTCTTCAGCGAATGGTGGACTGCGCATGCGACCCTACGAGCGCAGTCGGCTTTGTTGTCACCAAGACATCGGTCAGTAGTGACAGCGGCGAAATCTACAAATCTACAAGCCCAAGGCCGGGATTCACCTTGATTCGCCTCGGGGTTAGCATGCAGACAAGCCAAACATTCATCGACAAAACCAGCTTTAATGCCGTGCCCTCTAAGGCGTTATTATGATGTCTACAACTGCATGCATATTGAAATTCGGGGTTATCCATAAAGTTACTGTTAATAATGACATACCGCTCTAGTCGTGACCTTTTGAATCACGTGAAACAGGACAGATGACACTTTCAAACTGGCGCAAACCGAGCTGTAAAGTCTGTTTATGGGTATGGATACCACAAGGCAAAGATTGTAATAATACGATTTCAGTTTAGAGTTTTTTTAATTTTTTATTCTTTTTATTTTTACAACGACTTTCCATATCATTGATGCCTAACCATAATTAATATTTCGTTGGCACGTTCGCCTTGAAATTAAAGACTAATGAAAAATAATCCTTTTGAACTCATATTTTTGTCAGCAAATTGATAAGCATCGACATACATCGTTTTGAGTGAGGATTACGTCGTGACATCTTCGTGTGTGTTTTCTCTTGGTATGCTGCATGTGGCAGCCTCAGTCAACTTCTAGGGCCACGGAGCTTGTAGCTGTCATGGAGTACACCGGTATAATTAGCCTTGCCGTTGGTTTATATTTAGACTATTTGTAGTGGTTTATGTTTTGGTACGTCTGACCTAGAAGAGCCAATGACACAACTTGATGACGTATGTATACTGGAGACTCGGGAACAGGCTTTCGATGGGGTTATCTTCACAACGGACATACCGAAATATTGATGACGTATTTACAGGATGATCCAGACCACAGCATCAACATACCCATGTACTGATGACGTAGGCCCCTGTTGGAGAGCACATGTTTGTACAAAAGGCATTTTGGCAATCGACAAACCCAAGTATTAATGATGTAGGACCGGAACGCCCGAGAGTAACACTTTGTACGAAGGGCATTTTGGTAATCGACATACCCAAGTATTGATGACGTATAGAAGTGCACATTTGGTAGCAGAGCATGCCATAACAAAGAACATGTTCACAAGTATTAATGATGTGTGTACACATGGCCTGATGACGCATCGCTTTATGAGCGATATATAATATCACCAGTATATAATGGTGACATTTGTACCTTAAATTAACAAATTTAAATTCCACTTTGCGTCTCAGTTGCATTTTTACCCGGTTATAGCAGCCTGGCCAAGTCAGGTAAATTCAGTTACTCGACCTCACAAACTCTTTGCTAGTGAGTTCATTTGTGTGCTGGAGTTTGTTCTCCTTTGGTTTAACAGCAACCAGTTAATTCGTGTGCAGGAATTTGGTCCTCATTACTTTGACAGCAGCCAGTTAATTGTGTGTTAGAATTTGGTCATATTTGGTTTGACGGCAGCAAATTAAGTTCTGAAAGTTTGTCAGGCCTTTAAAAGATACACAGAGTAAGGTAATTGTATGGTTTTTAATTTTTTTAACACGATGTTTGGAAAGTGTCCAAAAATATGAAAGTCCAAGAAAATACAAAATCTGAACCTTGTTATTTGAAGGTAATTTATAATGGCTTTAAACGGCAATCTTCCTAAGGCCTCTCTAAGAGTGTAAGTTCACTGTTCATTTCCGAAAATTCCCTAGGATGTGCGGGAAATATGCATTAAATGGCGGTAATTTTGAAAATAAGAAAATGGCACAGATTTTGATTTCCCACCGAACCATAATCTTCATGGAGAGTTATACTTTTCTTGAATCCTTCGAGAAGACTGCACGCGTTCCATTTTTATTAATTATTTATTTTAACAGTCCACAGACAACTCACCTACTGTAAAAGAATAAATAAATAAATAAATAATTTAAAAACAGCATTTGTTTTTAACTGTTGATAAAGAGTTTAGTAGAAACCGACTGATCTTGATGATCTCAGACACAAAACCACTGGTATATACCGGTACATGTTTAATGATAAAACCTCACATAACCACATACAATCCTGCCATGTGCTAATTAATCCCTTACTGTAGCTATTGAGGTATACATGTTCTCCATGAGTTCGTGTCTTATACATTAACACATAATTGTCATTCAGAGAAGAGTTTATGTCTTTTGCATTAACACACATTTGCCAACATTCACTGAAGACTTTCACGGAGTGACCAAGTTGCGGGCAATAGCTTTTTACATGTATTTAAGGGCACTAACGAAGTGCACATTTTCCTGAGTGTTAATAAGTGTATACAACATGTTCCATTTTTTTTTCACTTTCTGCCCTCTTAAGTACTTTAATAGAGATAAGATGTAAATGTCTGGACATAAATTAGTGACGCCATATTATGCAAATTTATTACCCTCGTCTCTGAGTTTGTACCGGCTACAGACTCTATTGACGTAAAGCCTTGTGCACCTCTGACACTTACTGGGCTTTGAGAGCAGATACACAAGTGCCACCGCTGACGTCAGAACTGAATGCCAGTAGCCGATTATTATGAAGTCATACGCCTATATAACTTGAATTATTTGGATATTTAGTTAAAGGTGCTCTAAACCGATTTCTGGGTCTATATATACAATCGGGTACAACTTGCTATGAATTACTACTGATTTTTGTACATTTTACTGAACATGTTTAAGTTTATTCTGTCTCATTTTCATCGTGCATTCTATACAGATTTACAGTTAATATTTGGATTTATTTATTTATTTAGCAGAAATTCGAGGCTCAAATTATTGAATTTTTTTTTTTTTTTCAAACAATCTTTTTCACGATGTGAAAGAAAAAACAAAGCGAAAAGAAAAAGAAAAACAAAAGAAACATACATCCAGAGAGAAACTCTTTACGAAATAGGAATATATATATTTTCTACTCTTCTATGATGATGTAGGAATTTTCGTCCCACATGGAGAAGGTGTAACTGGCAGTCGTTTCAGACACTCCTCTGCCACACAGACTCGGCTGCACACACATCATTTCAGCAATTGACCTTATACTTCACTCCATCTGAGGTACCATTAACGGTTCCGTCAGCATTAATTACAATACAGAATATCATGGCTGGTGTTTAAATCCAGAAAATATTCCGACAATTTCCAGAAAATTCCGGTGTCTGTCAACCAAATGTGCAGCCAACCCACTTTTACGTAACTTGATACGCAAGGAAATCTTCAACTATTCTAATGATGTTTTAGGCATTCATAAACAAAAAACGCAAAGAAACAGCAGTTTTGACATAGGTTGTTTATGTAGCACAAAGTTTTCTACGGAAAGAAAACAAGTAAAACCTTTACACGATTAAAAGTGTTAATTGGTGTTCAAAAGAGGCTAACTTTGGCGTACGTCTATGTGCAACACTTTAAAGCCATGTTTTCTGGGAATCATACCAGATGCTGATCATATGTTTCAGACGAGACAAACGGCCTTCCTGGCAAACTTTTAACTGGACAACCATTTTCTGAGATTCTGGATTTGAAATTTTTCTAAATGTCAACGTTTTATCTTCTAGCAATAAACTCTAGTTTTCCAGCCATTAAAAGTGTCAAATCAATGTATTGTCTAAATTCAGTGCCACAATGCACCAATAAATTTTTTTCATTAATAAAAACAAAGTTTATAATTTTGTAGTAATTAAATCGATGCACATACAAGTTAAGACTACACATCAGAAAATACCAGAAAAGTGGATTTCGTGTATCGTGTAAACCCGCGACTCCCCGTAGAGTTTAAATTTGTTAACTTTTGTTTGTTTTCAGAAAGGTATCAACAGTCAGCGTAACTTTCAAAAGTACATACGAGCATACAATGTAAAGAGCTTTTCTTTTCTTAAAACATTATCATAATTTTTAAACTCCAATTTATCTTATAACTGCAAGTTGAATATCACATACATGACTTGTCTGACGAATCAGTGTCATTAATTAATTAATTTATTTGATTGGTGTTTTACGTCGCACTCAAGAATATTTCACCTATACGATGGCGGCCAGAATTATGGTGGGAGAAAACCGGGCAGAACCCGGGGGAAACCCACGACCATCCACAAGTTGCTGGCAGACCTTTCCACGTGCCGCCGTAGAGGAAGCCAGCATAAACTGGACACAGCGACCGAATTAGTGGGAGTCTTCTGCGTCATGACGCTGCGCAAGCGCGCTAACCGACTGAACCACTGAGGCCCCCCCCCCCGTGTCACTAAAGCTGTGTACTTAAATATTTGCGTAGATATGGTGCATAGGTCCATGTTTTTCGCTTTATTAAAGTGTTGTCATTGGCGTACTATTGGCCAGTTTTTATTAGATGTAACAGAACTGCAATTTAACAAGCAACTTGTGCGTTTACAACAGAGTATCTACGCGTAATGAGACAGTAAGGCAGTTGCATTGTTATGATTGGGAACAGTGCGATATATAAGGCGACCGAAGCTGCTCCAGGTGTGTCTTGGTGCGAGCTATCGTATCATGGCGGAATTGCAGTTTGAGTGATGTTTAGTAGACAACTGGAGGCCGCCTGGCGTGGATAAAACAGGCTCAGTTATTACCGTGTATCGAGCAAGAATCTCTGCTGGCAGGCCTCTTCTTTAAGCGCGGGCCTGCCGCCCGTTCAACCGCGGGATAAGGGCAGCGTACGGCATAGCAGAAAGCACAGGGGAATTTAACAAGTGCCTCAGCGCAGCACCTTGTTCGACTCTTTCCAACTCGTTTATCAGCAGTAAAAGAGCGAGACGAGTTGAATTAAACCGCGGCAGTTCTTATCATCTCACAATCATGTTTCATGTCGACAAGCGCTGAATTAGTTTGACAAGTTCTCCTTATGGCTCTCTTTACTTACCCCACAAAGCAAATTAATCCCAGATTAGCTTAGCCCGGGATAGACGATACGGGTCTATTGGCCACTAAACGTCCCTCCCAATTAATGTTAAATGGACTCATGTCGTGGTTATAAAGGAAGGCTTACGAAGCTAGCGATATGACCAGTTTTCCATACCAAAAGAGGAGGAGTCAGACGTAATTGCCTAAACACGAGAGTTCAAACTGAAAAGACGTTATATACGTGAAAATTGAAATGCAAAGACGTGTTTATGAAGGAATGAAGTAATGTAAAATTCTGTCACGAATAATTTCAGCGAATCACGGAGATTTTGTTTTTGAAGTTCTCGCTGCATGTCAACTATCGTCATTAATGGTTTTCCACATACACTGCAAGAACCGTTTGGTAGTATGTATGTAGAACTTTAAAGTTAAACCAAAGTCACTGGGTGCGCTTTTAACGCCCGTGGATGACGCTGGCAGACGTCTTAAAATACAATTCCTGAAAGAAACTAAGTCAAGACTAATTTCCTATGTTTCTAAGATGACATAGGCCTTGTTTTCGGGGAAATTCCAAGGAAAAAAGTTCGGTTTGTTGAAACGGCTTCCTAACTTTGAGAGCCACTTGAGGTCGGTGCGTAAGTCACTAACTTAAGTAACCATGATACTTCGTTCTTAGATTTTTTACTGTTGTTTGGTTTTTAACCTCTCCTGCTACTTCTTGAAATAAAAGCAATTTTTGTCAGGTCAACGACTATTTCCCATGAAACTGCTGACCGGAATGAGGTGGGATTTCTTGGCACCAATCTCGAGTCTGTCGATTATCCGGGGGTATTAGGTGGACTTCTTCTCGATGCGGTTTTTTGTGCGACCAATTTCATGGCCGATAATTCTGGATGGTGCTGTGAGAGCTACATGGCTTTGGTCGCGGTGACCTCGCGGTCACTTCACTGACGCGGAAGATGAAGAGGGCTTTGACTGGCACTGTAAAATATATCAGCTCTTACCATAAGTCTCAGCCAAGTCTGAAACCACTCTGTCATCATATTTGCTACACAGACAGTCTCGACTTCAGCGCTCTCTCTCTAAAACGACTTGCGATGATGCAGTCCTGCAGCTTTTTATTTACACCCCTCAGTCTTTCTCTATACATGTATTGTAACTGTACTGCATATGCTGTTGAGCCTCATATACGTATTGTGGACATGGCGGGCATCTCTACAAACCTTAAGAAAGATATGTACCAAAACAAGTTTAAGCTAAATTATACATAACCTATTACATATTCGCAAACATGTTGTACACAGACGGTTTTTGCTGGAGATATTGTTTGTTAATTCATATACCTTATTAATACATACAGGCTTTTATGCTCAAGGTTTTTTCACTGTACACGAGGGTGGTGAAGATGATGTTTGGAAGAACTCCCGTTATTTTTTTTGTAAACTGACGTGGCTTTGAACGCCGTTTGATTCAAAAGTCCATGGTATCATCCTTATAGCGGGTTGGTCTCAGTGAAGTATCTCTCCAGGATATGGCTGAAATATTGCCGGCGTTAAACCATAGTTATTCATCCAGTGAAGTATCTTTTATAACCTGTGGCATTGGAACGCCATGTCGAAGAAATCAGACTTCGTCTATAACAATGGAACGTCATGCCGAAGAAATCAGACTTTGTCTATAACAATGGAACGTCATGCCGAAGAAATCAAATTTTGTCCATAACAGTGGAACGTCATCATCTTGTTGATCCACCAACTAGCTTAGCAAAGTGCAAAAGCATAGAAACTCCGAATAAAGAAATGTAACACATGGTTGACGTTCTCGATATTTCGACTAAGTTTTACTTGTCGATGACAACCATGCGTTACATTTCTTTATTCGGAGTTTCTATGCTTTTGTGGAACGTCATGCCGAAGACACTAGACTTGGTGCTGATGAGTATACTGACGAGACAACCTTCTCGTAACCTATCGCCTTATTCTGAGTACCAAAGGAGGAAAATACAAAGATGGCCTTAGGCAAGCCCATTGGAATTACGGTATAATACCATTCGGTTTACGTTTTCCCATACAACAGCTAGCTTTCATCACATAACCTTGTCAGAAATTACACTCGTGTGAAATGTTTCTGCCACGATGTTCTCTTTTATGTTGAAAATCGGAATCATTTCTATCTCGGTCGAGTGGCTCAGGAGTTTGAATTTCATTCGCTGGAAAACACGAGGCGCGGGTTCAAACTCGCTCTTGGGCTGTCTATTTGCAAATTGCTGGTTGACGCGCCTTGGCCATTGGTGCAGTGTGGCGGGGTCAAATGTTTTCCACCTGTTGATATCCACGGTTTGCAGGGCGTAATTCAACAACTCTTGTAGGGCGTTAAACAACAATCAAATCAGTACAAAAATAATACTAAGTGTTTACGTGGAATGGTCCCCCCAAAATAAGATGTGCTCACATTTCTCAATGAATTTAATGAATGAAAATATTTCTTAAAGTTCAATTTTACAAGTCGGACTGACAATGGGAACATTTCCCGCCTAACGTAACTCGAGTCCAAGCTGTGTATTTTTCAATACTGCCTTTGTGATGACTCTTTGTAGGCAAACTGGTAACACAGTGCTCAAGTGTTGCCAGGGAACCATGGTCGGTCTGAGTCGCCATGGTGCCCTGTTGCTCAATTGCAGTTTGTGTTTTACGATATGTTACACGTTTTGGGTTAATGCTTTCAGTAAATTGCACCGTTCTTTGTATTCACAAGATGTATCTTGTGTACCCTCTAGCCCACAGTTCTCCTCTTTTATCTTTTCAGAGTGCCAGACAGAAAACTGCGAAGCGTGTTTTAGCCGCCATTACTGCACGCGCTGCCAGGACCCCTACGTGGCCTACAGAGGCACGTGTCTGACGTCATGTCCGGATGGACAACATTATGCTAATTACTCTAAAGACTGCCGTCCAAAAGGTAGGATTTAGGAATTGTATTAGTCAGTGAAATGTGTTCTACCAAACTGTAACAGCAAGAGTTCAGTCGACAGGGAAATCACCTGCTTATTTTGCATCACTTACTCACTTCGCTGGCAAACACATGGAGGCAGATGGATGAAGCTCCACAAATCAGTTTTGTAGTTAAGTTAAGTTTAAAACTTAACTGAAATTAAACGTCTTTGAAATTTGAAAAGAAAGGCATGGATAATGCATGTGCATCATTCCGAAACACAATTAAGTGACATAAATTTTCAAAAACCCATAAGGATCAAATAAGTTGTAAAACTGAATTTAATCCGTGTATAAAAAGCGCATTACATGTAGTATACACATGCAGTATATACAAAGACGATGGGATATCTAATTTGGCAATTTTGACCGGAGAACGAATCTTTGACAATATTACTTACGTGGTATAAATTATCATCAAAAGCTTCAATTAAAAGTGCTCGCTGTAACATAAATACGTGTGAAGTCCCTTCGGTTTTACTTGTCTATGGTATCTGTATATCGAATCGTGATTGTGAAGTTTCTACTCAGAAATTACATACATGTGGTTAAAATTAAGGGTACATGTAGAAAATCCGTAATCGTGCACAAAAAGCGGTGGCGGCTGTCTGTTACGCCAAATGATAAATATGACGTGATATAATACAAGCACATGGGAATGAAGATAAATGCACATCTGACCGATTCTCTACCTGCGGAGAATCATGAGCACCATGTGACTGTGTGATTACACGCATTCCGGGATCCATCCGGTATGTACATGGTTACTGCCCCTGGGGACAGCTTCTGCCCGCGGGTAGGGATTCCTCACAAAGGTCGCTCTATCGTAAGGCGCGCAAATGCCGATCATCGCAGGAACCATGATGTGTATATTGTATATCCCTCAGATGCGAATAATACAGGCGAGTATAGCTCTCAACATGTATATGGCCACACGCTATTGACAGCAGACGAATACGATCAACATGCCTTTACGGAATATCGGGTGACTTCCCTCTGTATTTGTGTTTATTTCATTAAAGAGACTACACGAGATCTCGCATTTTTTTCTGCCACATGTAAATGTTTGTGGGTTCGCATTTCATAGGTATTTGCCGTGCAATTATGCGGCTCATCTTCGTTTAGTCCTCTGTATGCTTTATTACATATAGACGAGGTGTATCATACTGCAGGATTGTACGGCAATTCCGGAGATGTAGGGAATGTATGAGGAAGGATTTGAATGCAGGACTATACCTGTAGATAAGCTATAAGTGTGCAGTGCTTGTCATACACCAGGTAAACCTCCCACAAACACACACAAACACAAGTTGGCCGATTTCGTAAGACCATATTTGATTTAGGGCAAAATTTGATTCAAACAGTTATGTTTGGGTCACTGCGGTTAGAATTAGGGACATTTGGAAAGTGCAAAGACAAATCTATCGGAATTCTGACTTTTGGGGCCAGCTGTTCAAAAGCGCATCGCAGGACATGAGCCCAGTATGTTAACTTTAGTCTAGACAAATGCCATTTACTTCTTATTAGAAATGTGCCGGTACATTTACGGTTTAAGCATGGCTGAACTTTTAATTAACACGCTTTTGAATAACTAGCCACTGTTGCCATTAAGTGTCTGTTATACTGAGGTTTGAAATTTTTATTTGTCAAAAATCGCCTTACTGTGCAAACTGCTCTTAAGCTGGCAGGCCAGTGGCGGTATGTTCGTGGACTTTTCGAGTTAGAAAGCCGAATTTGTGCTCACATATATCATGGCGTATCTTACCCCCGGTAGATTTTCCCACAGCTAAGTGCAAAAATGGGAGAGAAAAAACACAGAAGGTGATCCGTTTACCGTTAATGTGTGTTATCAGTGTACGAGAGGATGAGGTCAGGAGAAAACGCTGATCTCTGTACAGACGGCCTGCACCGGGTAATTAAATGGCAAGTGACGGCAAACCGTATGAATGAAGAGTTAAGCGTGTTTGGGGGATTTTTTTGTTGTAAAGTGTGCTGAAGTGTAAAGATAATTTCAGGAGAATAATCAGTGGGGAATGCGGGCAGGGATGATTGACAGCCGGTGTGCCTTTCTTAACGGAGCTCTTTTGTCATTTGAGGTAGATAAAGATGCGCAGGGTTAATGAGTTACAGACAGGCTCGATGAGCTTAGAGGTGTCTCCGGCCAGACATTATCTGTGCTAAAGTATTCAATACTTCCGCTGAAAACATTGTCCATAATTTATCATTGGTGTAAACAGGTGATTTGTCTGAAGGCTCATGGCCCGCCATGGTTGCCATGTCCATTACGTAGAAGGTCTGAAGGCCAGCCTAAACACTCTATAACCTGATTGAGCATTTTGAGTGCTGCAGAGTGACGAAAAAAATTTCTGAGTCCTCCAGGTTGCCTACAGCTTGAATTTATATAAGTTGAAAATCGCCCTTTGCCTAGAATCCTGGGGCCAGTTTCACAAAGTTTTAAACGGAATTCGTTTTTGTTTTGTAATCAAAATGTACGAAGATCTAGGCTTTATTAGTTTCTATGCATGCGTTTAACAAGTGGATTGAAATATACATGTAATTGATAATGACAGGTCTATATGAATCTGTTCCAAAGCCATTTTTCCACTATCAGTAACGCAAAGGTATTTTAACCTGATTAGAATGGTAATTTCTTCTGGGCTCTGTTCTTGTTGTTTCAATCTGTCCTATGCTACTTAAAATAATATACCTTATGTAGGCTACCAACTTGGCAGACAATTATTTATACGCCAAAGGTTTGAAATTGTCATTCCATGTTACAAAATTATGAGATGTCATGCAATCTATATTCAGACTGTCACCAGTTATAGTTACATGAGTTTCGTTCGTAATTGTGGTGTCAACATAATCACATTCAAATGAAATTTCCGTGGTAGAGTTATGAAGTAATCCACGAGCTTATGCTCAAGTGACTACGAACTCTCAGCAGCCGGGGTGAAACATGGCAGAAGCTGGACTCAGTTTTCAATACTAGAAAAATATTTACCTCATGTGGAACACAGTAACATGACCAGAATTATATGATTTTTTTTAGAATATATATTTGTTTACTGATTTAACTACATGTTTAAAGTGGGGCCTTCAAATGAAACTTCTATCTGTTCCTCTATGTATGAAATTCACACCAACAAATCTACAGATCTTTCTGTTGTGCTTTAAACTGCACGAAATAAAAAAGTTTACAAGTTCACTAATCATATTAGTGTCTAATGATTTTTATTTTAGATCTCTGTTGAAGTCTGAATGTTATCACGGTGAAAACAACGAATCTTTAGCCATTTGAAGTCAAATGTGTACAGGTCTCCTGTATGTATGTAAATATGCATGTCTATATTAGTCAGGTACTGGCATATATATATATGGCTTAACCCCGGGCTATACCTTGACGGGTTCCTTTACACCTGTGGTCTTAATTATCTTGTTACCTGTCAGGTAAATTAACCCTCGACACATCAGACGACAGAGAAACTTTTGTTTATGACAGCTTTTTATCCGAGACATTCCATCAGAGAGACTATACATGTCACATTTTATACACAGACTGATTCACTTTTCTGACGCTTTTCTTAAATTTTCTGCTTGCATTTCGGCAGATGTGAATGGAAGGTAAAAATAAATTAGTGTTGAAAGTGACCTTTGTGTATATAGGTCTCCAGCTCACATCACCTTTAGATTCAGGGAATATCTTTGACAAAAGAGATAGAAAGCTGTGAATGAATTTATAAAAGTAGCCATTCGCTTTTCAGCCTCCATTTTGATAGATGCTGCATACCTTTCAACAGTGATGATGGTATGTGACGGCTTTCTTCTCTACCGGTGGGCTTTTCTTCCTGTGTGTGTGATTGGTGTGTTCCCACACTCACATCCAAACCCCCATTACTTTACAGCTTAGCATACCGTCGCCTCACGTTATCTGAAGAACACGTATGCCCTGTATTGTATTTCTGCCAGCAGCAAACAAATGAAGAGTAAGATCAAAATCGTTACAGAGACTGTAAAATTACTTGAGCCCAGCAGGCTAAGCACAACATAACCTCCGTAAGGTGCTAGGGTGTCCCAGACGTGGCGTGAGGCAAGTATATTTCCTAACACCAGACTCATACCCCAGTCACCGGTTCACCTACTCCCCCCGGCGGATCACACAGGTTATGTAAACACGGGCTTTTGTGTGTAGCTACAACATAACGTTTTTGTCCAAAATATTTTGATATCTCTCGAAATTCCGCTTCCTGTCTCGCTTTTGCCTGTGTGGGGTATAAAGAGATTGTTATCCATCTCACCACCAACCACCACCCGCACATCATCGCTTAAACCTGATGATTTGACCTTTATCTACACCACTAACAGCGTGGTAAATTGAAGTGAGAAATCAGCTTTATCTAGATGTTTGTAACACTCCGATACTTTCTACTGTGAAACCATGCAGCTTTATCTGCATGTTACACTCCGATACTGAAATATCTATTTATTTATTTATTTGATTGGTGTTTTACGCCGTACTCCAGAATATTTCACTTACACGACGGCGGCCAGCATTATGGTGGGAGGAAACCGGGCAGAGCCCACGACCATCTGCAGGTTGCTGGCAGATCTTCCCACGTGCGGCTTGAGAGGAAACCAGCATGAGCTGGGCTTGAACTCACAACAACCCCAATTGGTGGGAGGCTTCGGTCATTGCGCTGCGTTAGCGCGCTAACCGACTGAGCCACATAGGCCCCCGATACTGAAATAAACATTATCTGTATAAGTCACACTGCGATATTCAATACTGTGAAATAAAATCTTATGTGGATGTGTCCAGGTAAGGAGTTCTACATATTAGAATAGTACAGATAAATGCCTTTGACATCTGTGTGATAAAAAGTACGGATCTAATACTTCCTATGCCCTGTATGCTCGTCCCCGGTGCTGACTTTGGCGGTTGTCATTCTGTATGACACTTTCTTGGAATTGATCGACCAGCTTGGACCCGACTAGCCACTGCGCGGGAAAACGTGCTCCATTGGTCTCTCCTCAGACAATGGCTTTGGGAAGTGGGTAGCGGCCGAGTGGTTTAGGCGCTTGCGTTTTAATTACATGACGTAACCCGAGCCGTGGGTTAAAACCGAGCCTTGCACGGAGAAGTCTCTAGATTCCCTGATAATATTACTCAAGAGGTGACAGGAAACAGTTCACGGCGAAGTCCACTGGAGGCCGCTTGTATTCCATCAGTATGACGTGTCATATGTCAAACATCCATGGGAAAGTATTGTGCTAAAGGCCAGTGGTTCAGGCAACCAGGTTTCTTCCTTCTCTGCAAGACTGGCCACCGTCGTATTAGTCAAAGATTTTAGATGTGGCGGTAAACAAGAGTAAAGTACAAGATGAAAAGCACGTTGAGATCTTTATGAAGCAAGGAAAAACAACAAATTGCATGGAAAAATTTGCCACCGGTAAGAATTCTTTTCAAGGGAAGTAACTGTCAATGCCTTGTCTTTTTCAGTCGACTGTATGGTTGGACCATGGGGTGAGTGGAGCGCATGTGCTAGGGAGGGTCTGACGTGTGGATACAAATACGGGGAGGCAAAACGGGCCCGAGACGTCCTGGAAAGTCCGTCCTCTAACGGCAACAGCTGCCCTGAACTAGAACAGACGAAACGGTGCAGACTTCTCAACAGATTCTGTGTTGGTAAGCCTGCACAAAGTTAGAGATTTTAATTACGTGAGGTATAGGCTCAATTCCCCCCTTGAACAGGAAATTTGTACGTCTTACCGTTGTGGCTGTCCGTGGGCCTTGGCAGTCGTTTTCTGAGAACCACTTGTCTTCCACCAGTATGAGGTGCATATCTCAGTAACTTGCCAAAAGTTGTTGGTTTTCTCTGGGCAGCCTCGGTTCCATTACCATAAAAACTGCTGGCCAATAATCAAAAAAGGCTTCGGAATGGTTTTAAGCAAAAACAAAATATGTAAATAACCATTTTAACTCAGTAATTTAAAAAAAATTAGGAAGACAGAATAGGAAGTCAAAGGCAAAGAATGAACGAAAGATTAGAAAGTGGACAAAAACTAACTGACACGATAATATGTTAATCTGACAGTTTAACGATGTATTGATTTCTGTAATTATTCAGAATTTTGAAAGGTGTGATACTCCACCCGTTAAAAGCTCAGCTGACTTGATGACCCGATAGTTAGACTGCTTGGAACAGTATGATAAGCAGGTTTTATCATGACTCGAGTACGTTATGACGACTCGAGTACGTTATCATGAGTCGAGTACGTTATCATGGATTTTTTTTGCTATAAAGCCTTATTTGGCATAGGAAACATTAAGCGAAGCGTTTCTCTTTTTTTTTAATTTGTTGTATACACAGCGAAATATCTGAAAACCTTAAACACGTAGGCCTAAACTAAAAGCTCAATAAAATGTAAACAAAATGCCCATCTCACACGATTTTAATACATTCACCATTATGATAATACATGTGTAATTAGCGAAAAGTAAATTACCTATCTTTATCATGAACATGAAAATATTCAGCGTAGTGTGGGTTTAGTTTTTATTGTTTTCTTCTACTTTTTTTTCAAACAGATCTTCTCACTAACAAGTCCGAGGCACCTAGATATAGCCGCAGGAGGCAGAAAAGATTAAACAGAAGGAAAAAGAAATTAAGGAAACTGAGACGGAAGTTACGAAAACGAAAGCGAAGAAATCGTCTGCGCAAGCGCACTCGCCAGCGGAAGCATAGAAAGAAAAAGACGCGTCCTCTTGGAAATCCTGTGGAAGATAATTTAGTGATTTCACCAGAAGTTATTTTGGCACGACTGGAGAAACTGTGATCTGACTCTGAATATGCATAGCTTTGTCATTTTCTTCCCTGTACAGTTTTTGACGTAAAAAGGTGTTGTATAATTTATGTCGGACGTGTGTATATATATGGGCTGTCAGTTGAAGTAAGAATTGGCAAAGAAATGAAATGTAACGATCCATGTTGTTACATTTCACGTTTCTCCTACAATAATTTGTAGGCCATTTTAATGGGGACTGAATATGTTAAAGAAAACTAAAAATGAAGTCGGAGTTAGCGGAAACCAATGTTTTCCGCTGTTTTAAATTTGATCCAGTTAGAAAGATCTTGTCAGAAGTTAAGTTCGTTTCGGATATATTTTTCACTAATGTTTTCGTTGTCCATGATTTCAGTTTTTGTTTTCTTTGTATTTAAAGTCTCCAGCCTGTTTCGAGGTGACTGAATGTAACAAGTAAAATCCAGAAATCCGAGCTCTATAGGCTAACCTTGTATGTAATAAAGTTGTATAGCATTCGTGTATAAAGGTGGTACTTGTTGTGACGTTCTATGGCATTTAACATAGAATTATTTGTATAATATCGCTTATTACCAACATAATCTCGCTATAGTTAGATGTGAAAGCCTTTCACACCTCAGGATGTGTTTTCGATTACAGCCCACGTGACAGGCGTGGAATTTCATGGAGAAAAACTTGTCAGGTAGACGATTCGATGGTTCCCTCATCGATCCTATTGTGTGCTCTTCCCTATTGTGTGGGCTTTTTCACGAAAAGTTCTTAGGTATGTGAATTATGGTAGAGCTCTGGTGCTTTTACTCGTGAAAGAAAAATACATTTGAAACTTAATTACATATACTACGAACTATTATATAAAAAAAATGGAATGCATGTTGAATGATGTTCCCATTGAGGTACTCATGCATGTAAATATGTATCCACGCTCAGGTATGTCCACGCTCAGACACGCTGGTGTATGTCCACACTCAGGCATGCCGGTTATGTCCACTGGCAAACCTGTTGTTAGACTGTCTGCCAGCGTCATGCGGGTATTTGTAATTCAACATGCACGTATGACGTCGATATGCAGTTTCATCAGGCGTGTCTGAGAAATACATGTTAGGCACCTATAGGAGAATCTTGCGAGTCCATTTCCCTCAGCCATGGCAGTATTAGGAGGAATTGTGGAACAAACCATACGACATATGACAATGTTAATGCAGGCCATAATGCTGAACCTTACAGCGTCACATACTGTAGCATGTTCAGTTTATGTTCGTAAACAACTCTGGAATATCGAATTTTTTTATACGGATCAGAACAGACTACCACACAACTAAACAAATCTAAATATTGAATACAAAAATTATCTTTACCTCTTTACAAAATGTAATAGTGGTATCAAATTCTTACGAACCGAAGTGAATGTACGGAAGAAAGTGGATTAACATTTATTTGACCTGCAGTTTTTTTTTTACTCTCCCATATACTTGTGGGGAACTACCGACGTCTATTAATTCCTGATGACTGTTCAATTACTTTTTATTAGTTGTAATTCAGACATTTTGATGCAAAATATTAATTGATACATTTTACTGTACATATTTATGCGTTCATTATTAAAGTGAAGGATGTTTTCATGGCGAAGTTATTTTGACTGATTGTAAGGATATGATCCTACGATATACAGCCTACCACTGGTTTGGCATGTATATCGAACGACGTTTGCCTCTAAAATGTAACATTATGATGCATCATGTGTTGTGTATAAGACTTGAAAGCATGCTTAGTAAAGGAGAATTCAAAAGAAAACAAAAGTTGGATTTATAAATGTATACTGTAATTTACTCATTTTTAAACAATGAGATAAACTGTTATTTTAAATGCTGAACTACGCGTGTGACAGGCTTTACTTCCGGAAGTGCTTGATCGGACAATAAAAAGATTTATTTGACCTTTACACATGTGTAAAATATTAAGGAGCGAACAATACCATCTCGAGGACATGGTTGCTGGAAACTGACTCCTTGTCCTCCATACGGTACTTTGGCCATGTCGTCATGGTTACTGGTACATGCTCATTTTGTCAGAATAGAATTATTCTCTCTTTTCAGTTTCTATCTTAGAGAACATTATACAGAAAATGCTTTGTGTACATTAAGATATCTTTGTCTCACGAGTGTGTCGTGGCTTACACAGCTCCGTGCGTTCAGGCATTGAGTGGAAGACACATGGTATCATGCCTTTTTTAATGTCCACTGTTTGCCAAATATAGTGTACTTCTGCCTCAATAGTGTTAAATCATTTTTACGACCAAACCGCGTGGAACGATTCAAGTAAAAGGAACCCAGGACTGTTAATGTTAAAATGTTCATTTTAACTGTTAATGTTAAAATTCGCCCATTGAGAAAGCAGTAAAAGATTATTTAACAGAACAGGTTTGTCTTATTCCATTTTAACAAATTCAGCTTCATTTCCAGAAATATATCTCCAAAAAAAATCACAATCAATACCATTAGACTCTGCTATAGAGTTCGAATCCAAATGCGTTCAGTTTTATTCTTGCTTATTCACAGTCGTTCGCCATTAATTTGGTCATAAAGTTATGAGGGCGTGTCCTAATCGTGACATACTAATAATGCTGCGCTAGGGGAAGACCATGCCGAAGATAGCAGACATGAGGCCTCATCTAGTCATGCTGTACTGACACAGCAGCCACATGTATAGGGCTACGTCGCCTATGCCCTTCATAAGGATCAGCAAGGCAGTAAGCTTTCCGGGTGCTCTGTCCGTGCGAGTCGGATCCCAGGGGTCAAAACCTATTGACACCAAGGGAGGTTGTCCTTTTATTCGTGAACTCAAAGCAGGCAACCACAACTACTATTTTCATACTTTATTGAATCATCAAGTGTGACTGGACCTTGCAATCGGTACAATTTTTACACCTGTCGCTGTGTTGACATTTTATAAAACATTCATTTCTGTAACTGGTTATGTATTTACTGAAAACTGACTGGAAACTTCAATCTGCCCACACCAAACGCAACACTTGGCATCTTTACAAATGATGCCTTTGTATAAATATTCCAAAGTTCAAATCCACGAGAGAGGGTTGGGTATAGCAGAGTAAGTACATCTGTAAGATACGTGACTCGGAATCACGATAATGGCGCGGGATCAAGCCAGAGCTTGTACGGTCTAAAACGCATCAAAAACCCATTATCTTGAACCAATATGGCGTGCAAGACTATATGTCACGCCCTGGAAAGATCGCTTGCTGGAAATAACAAGAGCAAACAGACGATCGTTGAAGATCCAAAAAGATCAATTTCCATGTGCGCTAATATCTTTTAAAAACTTGTCAGTTGCTATTCGCCTTGTATTGTATTTATATATTTCAGTCTATTCCTCGATGTGTCAAAACATCATGCACAAATACTCCAAGCTTTTATGACTGCCCTATGTGACAATAAGTTGTCGTTCAACGACGTTCGCATGATCATTTGTAAAGCCTGAGGTTTCTTTACGGTCTTTACACCGGTCACACGTGGGAAAGTTTATCAGCTATTTGCTAAAGGTTCATGGTTTTCGCAAGGCACTCCTTTATATACGTGAAAACTTCTTGAGTATGACGTTAAGCACCAATGAAATAAATAAATAAATAAACAAAAGCTTTTGTCAAACAAACTGTCTAGAAGCACATTACAGCCGATTGTTTGAGTGAATTTTCAATGCAATTTTGGTGTAGCTCTCAGTTAGCCGGATTTCATTTTAACTCCGTGCGCCATTGACAAGCGCTAGAAAGACTGGTAATGTGGATGAGTTATTCATTGGCACGCCCACTTTAAAAAGCCTTAAGTCTGTGAGAGTTACCCCCCTTTCAAATTCGCGCGTATTTTTATGCTACATTTTATACTGCACGCCCAAAGTTAGCCGCAGTGTCAAATCGAGGTTAAGTCTTCAGTGCATATTTCTTTACGCTGTCAATAAATTAAATATTGAGATAAAATATCAGGGAGATAATGTCTGTTGACGGATCCGGACTTTAATTCTAGCAACAAACATTGCTGAAAAGTATCCCAGGCCTATATTATGTGGGGATATTGGTTGCAGAAGTTTGAAATTTCTAAACCTGTAGGATTTAGCGAAAAACATTTTTCGTATGGGAAAGATAATCTTTAGAGATAAAAAAGAACTTTTATTGGATCTTGGCGAGTTAAATATGTTACAAGGAATTAAGGGGCCCTTTTCTAGCCGAATGCAGTCAACTGACAAAGAAGGCTTTAGCCGAATTCAACAGGCTGGCTGCAGCGAGTATCCGACAAAGCCCAGATTGCACAAATAACAACAGAGGGGTTGCACGTAACATCACCACCCTGACAGAACAGTGGCCACTCAGCCACATTGGGGTCCTGATAACAGGTATAAAAACACAAAAATTATTCCTTACTATTTATGTAGTAATTTCATAAAGAACACTCACCTAAAACTGTATTCCCTAATTTTTGTTGGCCCAAATGACATACTGTCAAATAACTAGATGCTTGGCTTACAGCATATCCAAATATCAACAGGAGTTGACCACCTTTTTCTCAAAATAAATCAGTTGGAAAGCAGGTACTAGCGTCCTATCGCCACAGGAACAGGTTGCAGGGGGCACTTGCTCATTGGGTGATATTTTTCTCTGTTTGATAGTAGCCACAAGTAATGGACTTCTTTTTTCAAGCATTATTTGTCATAGTTTATACGTGCAAAATTCCCCGGCAGTATTTCAACACACTTCAGAGATACAGCCAATCCCTACCCGTCCCCGCCGTTTTCTGTGTGCCTGAATCTTGATACAAAATCCAGTTAATGTTTTTATACCTAACACGGGCTGCTATCGGTAATTTGTCCGTGACGTCATATTCGGCTGTGCGTTTGTTGTCCGTCATGCTGGGAGGTCGCCATTTGGCCATTACTGTTGCTTACAGAACAACTTGGTAGTTCTTGTAGAGCAGCTAAAGACAGCTACAAGAAATGCCGCCTAGTCAACGCATTCTATTACGACATACACTCTGAAGGAACGATTAAAAAGACTTAAAGGAAGATGAATGTCTGTACCTTCCCGTCATACCGATATACCACAAATTGATTCCCAAAACGCATACATGCCCCATATAAAGCTGCCTTTATTGCGGGGTCAAACAGCTGTATCACCAGCATTGTTTCTACCCTCTTAACGAAGGCATTACAAGAAGTACAGTCATTGTGTAATTGTAAGTCATTGTAAGTATTGTGCGATTTCAAAAAATTCTGGCGTCATTTGTTGGCCCTTTGAGGATTCTTAAGAACTTCAAACGTCTCACTGAAGAGCTAGACACATATCCTGCTAGGATATTTCCACACGGGATTTCTCTGCTCTCAATACTACCATACATCAAACAGATATAACTCATAGAATTTTGTCATTAATTGGTCGGGTGTTCATTTATTATTTGTTTATTTATTTATTTGATGTGTGTTATGCCATACTCAAGAATATTTCACTTACACGAAGACGACCAGCATTATCTTTTGTGCTCTGTGATGATTTTTCGGACTGAGTGTACAGAATCTCTGGGACTTTGCTTCACATCATTGTTTCTAATTCCGCCTATCCAGGTTCTGGGGGCCGTATGTTCATCGTGTTGAGTGTGATCGCCACGTTGGATTTATGAACACTCGCAATCAAAGCACAACTGATACAGGCCTACACGTTTGGTTAACGACATCATATAAACTGGAATGTAGCACAATCCGGGTATACTGCATATAGAACCTTTATTGCGCCTTTCCATCATCAATGAAAACCTTTGATTATTTCCCTTTGCATGGATACGTCCTAATTTTTTATGTTATATAATTTCTTACGGTTTTTTTTGGGGGGAGGGGGTGTTGATAGTCGCTTTGGAAGCTGTTCTTGCGATTTCTGAACCGGAACGCCCAATCTGATTGACGGCTGGTAAACGAATGTCGGTTTCGATATCTAGGTTCTCAACGGAATATGAAGAAATCCCTGATAAACTATAAACACAGTTAGGTATATTTGATTCAAACTCTCATAAGCGGGACAGACGAGCATCTGACTCAATCACGAGATAGTTTTGCCTAAGACATATAACCAATACTTTCGGTTCGCTGTATGTGAAGGGATAAGCCAAATGCTGGATAACTCAGTAGATGCCGTGTCAGCATGGTGTGACTGGGTGAGCCGTAATGTCTGGTGTCTTTGACATGGCTTTTCAGTGAGACAGCAGAGTATGTCGACATATGGGCTGGTCTTCGGCTATATGAAGAAATAAGGTTGAAAGCGTTGCTGTACAACAAAATAATGGTCAGAACAAGAATTCCATGAGAATGACTATACTGACAATAGTAATATTTGAAGAACGGAGAGCTTGAGACTATAATTTCTCCAAATTTTACTCGTTACCTCATATACATAGTGCACATTGTATCCTGTTCAGGTTGTCGCCTTAGTATTCTCTCTGATAATACTGTGCTTTTCTTCTCTCATATTCCCAACCCACCTCTATCCATTAATAATCCGCAGTACCAGCCCACTGTTCCCGTAACTCCGCCCCGTCCATGTTGGGACGGAAAAGGGAGGATAAAGGGTGACGTGAGCTGATGAAGACCTTCCTTGCCTATCCTACGCTCTCTAATGATTTACCATTAATAACTGCCCTAGGCTGATTTTGGGTGGACTTGGAGGTGGGGGCGCCAGGAAGAATCCCTGAGAATTAATTACAGTGTCAGATTTTCTTTCCGATGACGGTGTTGTTGAAGCAGCTTAGCTGGACGTGGGTTCCAGCTGTGACGGGCAAGCCTACTCCCTGTCACCCTGCCAGACTGTATAACGGACTGCTCCGAAGAAACCGTTATGGTTCAATCTAAATAAACCAAGCTCTATAAGGAACCCTAGTTTGATATTCTCGGTATAAAATTGCCAAAAATAATGCTAGCCTATGCTTTAAATTGTGATACTTTCAATTTCAGATGAAATAATTTCTGTTAAGATATGGTATGGTATAAACTTTTTTCACGACAGGTACATTTTGAGAAAACAAAAGGAAATAATACCATATGAATAGACAAATCGGGTTTCTTGCAGGAAACCATGCCTTGCTATATCGATAGATATACATGCTGCTTTCATCCGTTTGATCTAAAGGAAGTGTGTGAATTACGAGAAGCACAAAATGAACAATGTGAGCAATGTAAGGAATTTTAGTTCTTTTTAGAGCCCGGTCGGCATAATCTCCATGATACTATGCTTTGGTACATTTATATTTAAGATGTAGGTCTGCAAGATGTTTATAATTCGTCCGTGAGTGAATGATTGTGACCTCACACGACCTGAGCAGTATAATATCCTATAATGATGTTCATTTAACGGCAGATCGAACATAGGCCTTACCTGGGTTTATTTCTGAAACGTCAAAATCCATCATGATTTTATACCATAAATCTATACGGAGTAAACATTACTCGTCCAAAACATGAAATATGAAGACACTCAAGGGAAGTATCTGGGAAAGTACCTAAAGGTAGTCCTGCATTGAAGAGAGGGTCTTGCAAGAGCCATAGGCGGTATAGTGGGAGCTAAACGCGATACTTGTGTAAATCTGAATCAGTCCAGTTCAATAAGAATCCGCTGAGTCATCAGGTGACTACTTCACGTTCGGCTTACCGCACGTTATGGTATACATTCCACTTTAATCGAGCAATACAAGTTATAATCGAGTCGTCGCTGGCAGTCATACCTCGGCTACAGTTTCGATTTAGATCTCGAGTACGGATCTAGTTCTGGTTAACGTGAATGTGACTTTACGTGGGAGGTTGGTCAGGTTCTTGCCAAAGACACTAATATTTAGAAATGCTAACTATTCCATCAATCATGCATTTACTAGCTCTTTCAGTCAATCACAAATCCATTTAATCATCTCTGCTCCAGTCTTTCCACGCATCCATCCACCCACCCACACATTCACCTATCCATCAAGCAACCAGCTCATTCTTAAAGATATCCAGCTAACCACCCGTCCTCTTACCAACCTTCCTATCCAACCATACATACATACATATCTATTCATCCATCAACGCATATATACTCAAACGGATCCATCTACTCATCTGTCTATCAGTTATTAAATCATTGTCATCGACTTCCATATTTTTAAATAATCCCCCGAAAATTTGAATTGAATTTAAATCGGACTTACATCTGACCCTGTACATGTATATCCTGTTTCACAAGACCATAAGAATTGTGCTAATGGGCTTGGCTTGGCCAGTGAGAGATCCGAGGAATGGGGCCTGGTTAGGCCAGTGAGAGATCCGAGGAATGGGGCCTGGTTAGGCCAGTGAGAGATCCGGGGAATGGGGCGTGGTGAGAGATCCGGTGAATGGGACCTGGTCTGGCCAGTGGAAAGCAGAAACAATTGCGCGTAACAAATCAAAGATATCAGTTGTGTAGGCAAACCTTAATCATTTTTTCTGTTTCCCTCCTTATTTTTTTCTTCATTCTCTCCGCTGTCCTTTCGAAAAGTTAGACTGTTCTGCTGTTTGCTGGATGGTTTGCTCTTGCGTTAGCAGACCTGTGCCAACGTAGAAATTGATGGGGCTAAAATGGATATTAAAACGAATCGAGATCAATTTTGGCACACTTGCGGAGATTAGGGGATTGATCGTTGGTTCTGGGGTTATTCCGCACGGCCTCAGAAGTGACAGCTGGTATGTGGTCCTGAAGCCCGTTTGCCGTCTCCCAGCCTCCAAGACATGTTTGGTGAGGACCACTGTTTCTCTGCCCATCTCCCCCCATCCCCACCCACCTCGCTCACGTATTCTCGGAGACTGTCGGCGGACACGTAGCCCTACCACCAGGGTAAACAGCAATTAGGGTTCGCTTTCGGCGAAATTTTTGGTGGCGAGGGACGCAGACTTACAGACATGGTTTGCCCTTCAGCTGTCTTTGTGCTGAAATGTTCGCATTAGAAAGGAAACGCGTGAAGAATTTGAACGTGGGCATAGATCTTTTTTTCATCAATTTGCCTATATATCGATCCTTGCACATAAGAAATGAAAAGTAAGTGGATGACTGGCCCGAGAAAACGCAAAGACTTTTCATTATTTCCTCTCCTTACATCATCGTTTCAAATTTAGTATAGTTTACTATACGCACCTGTTTCTACTCTTTTTAAGACAGCACCTTCTTTTCTCGACAATATTTATTAATTCAGTCTCTGGGATCGACAACAGCCACATGCATTAATTTCTTACCACGAAGAGATATCATACAAATATTACCAGCTGAAACTGATAATTGCTGGAAGATTTTAAATTTAAATAGACAAAAGTAACGTCAAAACGAAATATATGAATATGCGATGCTTCATAGCAATGCTTATTGTACATTCAACCATATAATCAGGTAATTACTCAATCAGTCTATGAGTTATGGATTGTTATGGATTCCCAGCAGGATCCGACCGCTGTTCTCCAGTACTCGGCCAGTTACCTCTGCTACCTTGGGCAATACACAAGGAATATTTTGACACTAAAACGAACGCAGACAAAGAAAGCTCTTATAGAGAAGGGCTTTTTTCACAGAGCTCGCACTTATACTATGGAACAACGGACTTCTCCGGCAATAAAGAAGGATGCTTTCGTGAAGAATATAAAGAAAGCAGTTCAATAAATATAGAGGCTGACGTGTACTTTGATTTAATGCAAACAAAATTACACGGAAGTGGAAATGTGCACGACGAAACGATAACGGGATTGTGGCATGGTGAAGAGCCCAGGTCACTGACTTCGGAGTAACGGTTTCGCGGGAAACGTCGTGGTCCTTTTGACAACAATGCGGCAGTAAATTAGTTGTTAGTTCCTTCAGACGGTTGGCGAAAACGTCAATCTTAAAGATTAATAAAATCTTTTTCCCCTGTACCAGCAAAACGACAACATCCTAGAGCTAGAGGTTTTTCTATTTTGCGGTTGATAGTTGTGTGAACTAGAAATGGAGCATTTTACTTGAATTACTTAACTTTTAGTATACTGAATACAGAGCAGTGGATTTTGAACGACTATAAGCAGGGATGAAGATTTTTTCTTAATTTGTCGCATGCAAAGCTTCAGTTGTGTAAAGAGTAGTGTAAATATGAGTTCGTGGGCTTGAAGGCAATAGACAATAAGAGCAAAGTTGGTTCTCACTGGCCTTTACCTACAGATCATCGATTCTAGTCAGTCAACTTTATACGCCATACAAATCCCATGCTGAGGTAGCTAACGGTTACTGTCACCGATACATCTGACCACCGTCATATACACCGTCGTTTTTGTCAGTAGCGCTAAGTATAAATCAAATTTCTAAATCAAAGCGACAATCACTTTGTTGATCTTTATATTGGTGTTTGAACCACAGGAAGTTGACTTGTAACGTGAATGGTATTGGAGCTTATGGCATATGGGTTATAAGGCTAAAAACTGGTGGTAAAAATTCAGTATATTTTAAATGCACTGTCCACAGTTCTGCAACAATGCTCAGTCATTGAAATGCTATTTGTGCTAACTGACCCACTGTTACAGACATTCCTGCAATTTGGTACCCTCCACAGTTCTGCAACAATGCTCAGTCATTGACATGCTATTTGTGCTAACTGACCCACTGTTACAGACATTCCTGCAATTTGGTACCCTCCACAGTTCTGCAACAATGCTCAGTCATTGACATGCTATTTGTGCTAACTGACCCACTGTTACAGACATTCCTGCAATTTGGTACCCTCCACAGTTCTGCAACAATGCTCAGTCATTGACATGCTATTTGTGCTAACTGACCCACTGTTACAGACATTCCTGCAATTTGGTACCCTCCACAGTTCTGCAACAATGCTCAGTCATTGACATGCTATTTGTGCTAACTGACCCACTGTTACAGACATTCCTGCAATTTGGTACCCAACCTGAGTCTCTCCCACTCATTCTCCTACTTGCTCGTACCAAAACATCACACGCGACTTACCCAAAAGGCAGAATACAAGAAAAATGAAAGCATATATGAAAAAAGAACGAAAGTAATATGAAGCCGTGACAGGTATGTCAATCACATTCAAAATCCGGAATGAGGAAATAGACGGATGTTAATGTGCACATTGAAAGAGTGGCAGAGAGCGACAAGCTGACACGGAATGAGTCTGAGGCAGGGGTAGCCATGAATAAAATGACAATTGAGGTGAAATATTGCGCTACTTATACGCTAGAGTAGGGTCCGGCGGCGGACCGTATAAATCCCGGTCTGGCCTCGGCTGGGTCCGAGTGGAACAGCAGCGACGGGAATGGTATAGCGGCGAGTCTGTGTTGACATCTGGTCATCCAAGCTACGGAACGTACAGTCAACACTAGTCAGAGTCAGGCGTAGGGTTTATCGGAAACAACTGAAGACAAATGAGTATAGGTACATAGGTTTACATATGGAGGTTACTAGGGAAGGTCTGGTTGAACACGAAGCTATAGGTATAACACATCATATATAGGCTTACAAAGGAAAGCTAAAAATGAGAAAGACATATGTGACTGGAAGGCGTATTCAAAATAATGGAGACAGGCTGAAAACTAAACAGGCCTGGGCGCATGAAATGTACTTACACAGAGGAAAGCTGAGGATGCAACAGGGCAAGTGCGGGAAATACAAAACATAGACTCAGAGAAGAAGGCTAAAATGAGACATTTTCATGAAATACTTTCCTGAAACACATGCACGTCGAAAACAAAATGTGTATTTAAACATGATGGAATGTATCAACATTATAACATGTTCTAAGACACGTATACATAGCAGGATTGAATTTCATTGAAGAGCTCTGAAATTCAAATCATGCCCGGCGTTTTAAGCCGTATTAACACAGCCAGCCTAACACGCTCCGCAGTATGTTCCAGGATGTTCATCCGTGTTATCTCAACGTAAATTAGTCCTATTCGATAGTTCTGCGTGGGTCTACATAGAACTGTAGGGACATGTTATGTATGTCGCTATAGAACTTATGCTGTTTCTTTTTGACATTCTTTCCTACTTTCCTGGAAGCCTAATCCTTCGGCCGCCGTGACTAGGAATGATTTTATTGGCTCAGATTCCCGAGCCTTGTAATCAAGGTTAAGTTCCAACTCAATATCCCTTCAAAAGGTTAGCGACCAACGCTGATAAATAGCCCCAAAATATACCTTTCTTTACAGTTTTTTTTCTTTCTTTTTTCTTATTTTGATGTTGTTTGCAACTCAGTTCAGTCAAAGACAACTGAAGAAGGTTCTGTTGAAGTAGACGTACAAATTACACACAGAAGTTATAATGTCCTGAAGTCAGCACAGTGGTGTACAAAATCCGCAGATAAAATGAATTTCTTATCACTGTGCCTTTAACGGGTCATGTTACAATTTGTGGTTTTATTCATCCCCAACCACTTTATCGTTCCTGGAGCTTTGGTAACAATAAGCAGTGGATAACACTCAGGCGGCCATTTGTGTCGTCTATCTGCCCTTCCACCAATGTGGTATGCACATCTGTACGTCAAAAGTGGGAAAGTTCGTCAGTAACTTGCCAAAGGTCGATCGTTTTCCCCGCACACAAGAAACCTTATAAC
This sequence comes from Acanthopleura granulata, assembly GCA_016165875.1. Lineage (NCBI taxonomy): Eukaryota > Metazoa > Mollusca > Polyplacophora > Chitonida > Chitonidae > Acanthopleura > Acanthopleura granulata. The sequence continues at coordinate 5,512,579 of JABBOT010000022.1, read as the reverse complement.
CATACAGCGTATAAGTGAAAAGTGCTTGAGTATATATATTGCGTTAAAGAACAATCGGGTAAATAATTAAAATTATGTCTAATGTCAATACCGTACATAAGGGATTAAAAAGGTTGACATATTTCTCCGCTACCTTATTCTTGTATATCCCTTGTGTTATGGCAAGCAGTGTGAGTGCTGACCGAAGTTGTGGATATTCTTTCACAGTACGCGGAATAATAAAGTGATATGTTCCCCCACCGGCGCACTTGTACGCACTTCAAACGAACAAATGCCTTCGGTGCCGGGTGTCAAAATTTGGGCTATCCCAGCAAGCAGCGAGGTGAGCGAAGGGTTCCAGCCGAAGACGGGCCATGACATTGGCAGTGGGCTGGTCAAAGCTTTAAAAGTGGTCGGGCAAGCGCTATGATTGATCAACAGTTTCCTTCGGAGTACGTCGACCACGGCTCCATAATTTATGCCCAGGAGACATGGGTGAAGACGGCAGATGTTCGGTAGTCGGGAGAAAAGGGCCGAGGCAGGACGGGGATCCAGGCGAACACCGCGGCTATGGACAAATAACTTTGCACCGGGCTTTGTTACTGTGCAGACCGGAATCAAACACCTAAAGCATGGCAAAGGTAGGGCAATTTTGTGTAACTTTCATTTGGTTTTTATCAAAACAAAACAATTCCATAGACTTGAAGGTTTTCGTATATTAAAGCCAGGTGCTACTTTAACGTGCCGTAAATATGCGTCTTCTGGATGTGCAAGAAATTGGTGCCGAAAGCGGATTTGAACAAACCAAGATATAAGCCTACGTGGAACAGGTAAGATTTCTCCACTACTTCCTGCTAGGCGTGCCAAAGAAAAAGGTTGAAAATATACAGCCAAATGTAAACCTTTTTACTATTTCTGTGTCTGCTCTTAATTTTTTGTACGCGTCACAAAATGCCAAGGCGTGTTTTTTGTATGTATTCTTTGGTGTTGTTAATGTGCTTCGTTTGACATGACGGTTTTGGTAACGCTGAAGGCGTGTTATAATCTTCTACAATGCTGCTATGCTTGGCAATAGCTGTCCAACGTTGACAGTGCGATAGAGGTCCGTCAGGAAGTCAAGATTGAATACAATAGTTATTTTTGCAAATAATGTCTGGAAATGGTCTTCAGATTGAAGTATTTCTAGGTGGACAAAGGCTACACTTAGATAAAATTGATCAGCTGGAGTCATTCCGGACTTACCTTCCTGAAGTCATATATCTGGATGTACCAAATTACATGAATTACCGATGATTTAAGTTGAACGCTATGGAGAGTAATAGGTTGTGTAGTTAATCCCTGAACCTTCTGTTACACTTATTTATTCTTTTTGCAGCATTCATATGCGAGCATATAGGCTTCGACACATGACATTTCATTTGCTGAATTATTTGGAAGCGGCTAATTAATTAGTTACTCAAAGAAGTCCAAAGTGTAGCCATTCTAATTATACCACAGTTTACAGTTCATTTTCTATTTAGATATTTGATATGGTTTTAACACGGTGCATACCCCAAAATATTTCGATTATGTGATGTTGGTCATGTTTGTGGTTGGACAGTCATGGTTACCACCTTAGGGCATGACTCGGCGGAGTCAGTTGGAGTTGGGAACTCAAAAACACTCGATGGCATTTTGACTTCACATAATTCCGGGATGTGGAACAACACCCAAAGTAATTGCTAAGATATATCAGGAACTTTGGCTCTTCAAACTTTATTGCCTGTAATCCAGGTGAGCAGAGCACACCTTTAATCTGTTCGTAATCGAGGTGAGCAGAGCAAACCTTAAATTTGTTCTTCTGATTGTCTATAATCCAGGCGAGCAGAGCAAACCTTTAATCTGTTTTTCTGGTTGCCCGTCATCCGGGCGAGCAGGACAAACCTGAAGTCTGTTCATCTGGTTGTTCGTAATCCAGGTGATCCAGGCGAGCAGAGCAAACCTGTAATCTGTTTTTCTGGTTGCCCGTCATCCGGGCGAGCAGAGCAAACCTTAAATCTGTTCTTCTGTTTGTTCGTAATCCAGGTGAGCAGAGTACACCTGAAAAATCTGTTTTTCTGGAATAGTGTACTCGTCGAACTGACACCACAAAGTTTGCAACTTCTCTGATTTCCCTTTGACTGACTTGGGTTAGTGAACACCCTCACAATTCTTTATGTCCTGATGTGAATTGTACACCTCAAACAGTCCGTTGTAAACAGTATATATTATAGCATACAACACGACATTTCTGAGACACTGTTGAAGACGTCAGTTCAAACGCTTCTAGGCACACCATTCTATCCAACCATACTTATACACTCTAAAAAACATGTTACATTGACAGGGTACTAGGTTTTTGGAGTAATGGCAGAGTATAGATTATGATATTGCTACAAAACTGTATCAGTGACAAATGTCAAATTTATTCCGTTATTTCAGTTACAGAACACCTTTGTTGGTGCAAGGGGGTATAATTGTGTAGTCCATAGCAAAATGTTGAGGTAAACACGTTTCTATGTACAGTCACTCAGTAAACTATGTTAAAGGGAAAGACCCCATAAAAATGAACCGATGTTGAGTGAAAACACCATTAAAAACTGTATCTGAAAATTCCTTGACTGATTTTTTTAAACCAAATTAAACACAGTCAAATGTTTTGATGGAATGGTGTGTCCTATGGATGATATTGATAATGTGGTTCTTCGGTGACGTCACAAAAACTGGTGAATCACATCATCAGTATGGTCCATAAAACCCGCCATACCATCAAAACATTTGACTGCGTGTATTTTGGTGAAAAAAAATCTTAAAAAATCAGTGAAGGTATTTTCAGATACAGTTTTTAATAGTCTTTTCACTCATGTTAAACTCATTTTTACGAGGTCTTTCCCTTTAAATTGAAGTCAGGTGTTTAGAGTGTAATGTGTTTTCCTTCTTCCACGTAGTGCTGTCTGTACAGCCAATCACTGCCTGGCGTTTGCAAAAAGTATGGCATGAAACATAAATCTGTTAACCAATCATGCAGAAGTGAGTCAGGGATTACTTTTCAGGCGGAAGAATTAATACGTGCGCCGAAAACCAGAGTTTAAATATGTTTTTACATTTATATGTGTATGCCTACTTTTTACATGAAGCAGCAAGTATTGTCTGACATAGAGATCGGAAGTCTCCACATCTCCCCAGCATTTGACAGACTTTGTCGTGTTGTTGTTTTTTTCTTGACTATTAGTTAATGTTTGTCAAAAGCCGTGTACTGACTTTGTTTTACACAAGGGTTAGGAGGCTGTCCAGTGGGCGATAGACGCATGCATGCGAGGCATATAAATAAGACTGGCCTACAGTTGTTGCCATCATCCGAGCTTGTCTAATTTCTCTCCTTTTCTATGTATTGGTCAGTTTCTTGATCCATTGTTTGATGTATCCATTGTCTTGATTGCGTGGCCTTCTGTAGCAGGGTATTATTGCTGTGTGGGTTTCGGCCCAATCTACACATTGGGAACAAACTTTACGAACCAAACACCAGCTTAATTGTGTACGCACTGACACAGAAGAAGTCACATAACTATTTTTGTTGCAGGTTGGCATGTCTGGTACTGAACACGCATACGGATTTTTGCATTAGCAACGGGCTGTTCAAACATTATAGGCTATTTTAAAGTGCTTTGAGAAGGAAGGATAAGTCGAACGTGTAAATGTATCTCCATCATGTATTACGATCAGTATTGTATGTAGTTTACATTCGTCAGCGTGGTACACCACGAAGACACTGGTTTCCTTCAACCATAAAACTTCAACGAAACTGCATGTAGATTGAGGTTGAGGAAAAAAATAATAATACTATATAGTTAAGGTTAGTCGTTGTTAAGTACGATGTAAGAACGAAATAAATAAATAAATAAATACAATTGTTTGATTCTTATTTAATGAGGCCCGTTTTGTCCAGGTATGATCATCGTGGAGTAAGCCAGCACCGTACGGATTCATAATGGTGGACAGGATTTCCTCGGCTGCTCGGACACTCCGGTCTTACTTTCCCGTTCGAGGAACGAAGGAGGAGAAAATTAACTTTGTCAAGTTTTCACACTCGGAGAGCGAGAAGGAGTTGTCTGAGTTAGGAGAGGAAGGGAAGGAGAATGGGACGATCCCGGACGGCTACTGGTCCGAGGGAGAGATGTCCGAGAAGAGAGGCCCGGGGGGAACCAGTAACAGACACCGGATCACCGAATGGCAGGCCGCCTGGAATGTCACCAACGCCATACAGGTAACACTGATGATTATCTTACACGTAATTAAACTGGTTTGGTGTGAATGCCTACACGTCACACGTAGGGCCACAATATGTCAATTACATGTAATTGTTTATATTATTGTTGTTTAGCGTTATACTGGTTATTTTTTCATTGCACATGCATGGGGAAAACCATCGACTTTTGGCAAATTACTGACGACATTTCCCACGTGTGGCGAACACATATGCTCTATCCACGGGAGGAAGACAAGCAGGCTTCAAGACAACGTCATAGACGATGCAAAGATACATAAGAGAGATTCACCAACCACTTAACGTCAACGAGACTCGAGAAAAGTGAGAGAGGGGAAACAAATTCTTTTCCGGGATTGAGCCCGCACCTTGTGTGTCCTAGCGACTTAAAGACAAGCGTGTTATCCACTCCGCTCGGACCGTTCCCAACGGTGCCATTAAATACTCCCTCTTTTGGCATATTTCAGTGAAGCATATAGTACTATAAATATGATGATATGGGATTGTCTAGGGATATATACGGTTGCATGGCGTGACGTTGAAACCGACCCGAAATGCGACGTAACTACTTACTTATAATGCTTCCTTTTAAGTATTTGTAAATCTCTCTGCAGACGTGTGTCATACAGCTGAAAAATTCTTCACACGAGTCCTTCCACTGAAAATTTACAAACAGCTTTAGGATTTGGCGTGGTTTATGTGAGGAAACGACGGAATTTTGAGGTCAGGCTATATTTAGAAACTATTTTGGGGATATTCATTGTAACAAGCTCTCGTGTTTGACGGGATATGCAAATGCCCTGGATATGCATGCAAAGGAACTTGTTCACATTTTCTGCAGTTGTCAACTAAGTACACATGTGGGTGACATAAGCACTTTCATCTGACATGTGCATGCAGTTTTATACGATAATGACAATAATTTTGTTTCCGTCAGAATGGCTGTCAGTCGTTTGTAACAAATCGCCCCTTCCAGCTATAGAATAGGTTGAGTAGCAATTCCGCAGCCTGAAACCTCCCCACCAGTACCATACAGGGCAAATCTATCATTTAAACCCCCAGGGAATCACGGTCTACTGAACCTGTCATGTCTGTTCTTTACATCGCAATGACAGTCAAATATTTGTGCCACAGTGTATGGGATACGACCCTGTACAACGCAGCATTGCGCACACCGGGTTCCCTGCCTCACGGAAGTTCGTCCCACATTGGTGAACTAGGCTCAGAGATATCGCTTGATTTGAAGTATAATTTAACTAGTCTAAAGACGACAAGACACAAAACATTTGACCGGGTGTACCCGAGCAACCAGGAAATGTAGACTTCGCTGTAACCTTTGGTATCTAAGACATCAATTAACTCTATAAAAGTGGCCTAATGCTGATGATTAAAGCGTGAAATGTGTCACGTTTACGATGGCGGTCAGTTTTTAGCGATGGTGGAAAGAAGAGTTCCAAGGGTGAATCATAAGGTTTTGGCAAGTGTTTGACAACACTCGCAGAAGTGACGTACAGACTTGTCGGCCATATTGGAGGAAGACAAGCGCTTTTCAGCCGATGTAAGCCGATCGCTTATTGTCTCCAAGGTTGCACACTAATTACAGTGAGAGCGTATAACTTCCTTGCCAAAGCCGGGATCGAACTCCAACCTCATTTGTCTTGTGGTCATATTTATTTATTTATTTAATTGCTGTTCATACGCTGCACTCAAGAATCCCTTCTGGTTATAGAATTCAAACATCTTACTAACTGAGTTACATCCTCTTCCACCCTATGTTCTTGAAAGAACGTTTGCAATGAAAGTGAGCTTGAGATATTGGGTAGCTTGGACACCGGGATGGCTAAACACGTGACACTCTGTGATTGGTAACCCGGAATGCCCATGTTGGCTGACCGCTGGGATACATGCATCGTCCGGCGAATGGGGAGTTACTCTTTTTGTCATCTTTTTAAATGACCATGGAACTGGTTTGACATAGTACTTGGATGTTATTTCGGTTTGTCTTTTGACATCCCGAAAGACTCCTAACTCCCTCTACTTTCCTAACAGGAGATTGCGATGCTAGACCCGTTAATGCAAGCCTTCAAGATCTGATTTAGGTTACCATTGCTCCGATTTATCTCGTTGATGTTTCTATCTAATATTTGACTGCTGTACACATTTTTGCCTTAGTCTGTAGCATATCTGTGGGAAAGAGAACAGGAAAGCCGTATCGCTGGATTTAGAATGGAAAAACGTCCAAATGATTTATTGGCAGAGATTCGCGTTTTTATGTGCGAGTGCTTAAGAGCATCAAGAGGGGATGGATCCGCGCGATTAGAGATTATCACAAACTACGGCCTCGTTAAATTAACCCGCTGATAACACTTCACCTTTTCCGAATTTTCCGGGCAGATGTCAGGATGATCTCATTTGTCCATCAAAATTAACAGCTTGTCGATATAATGTGAAACTGGGAAACATAAAACGGTTGCATCGAGGACTTTATTAGAAAACGACTGTAGAGATTGTCTCTTCTGTATAGCATCCATATTGACGTGACGGCACTTTTAATAATTCCCTCCAAGCGCGTGACAAATTCGATTACGATATACTGGCATGGAGGGTCGATCAATCCATCATCATGAACAGTAGCTTTATGTCCAGCCCTGACCATTCTCTACACCGGAAACGCTCACTCGCCCTCACATTTATGCTAAGACGATAAAGTTGAAAGATGACGGCTTAAAGATGCCCAGGGTAAAGCGTACCCTGAGGGGGTGAGGAGGCATGCCAGTGGTAGATGTTTAGTAGGCGTTGAGGCGCATAATGTTAGTGTGCCCTTTGGCATCAGGAAAATGCCCTCCGTGTCAGAGTTCAACCCAACCTGGATCCCGCACAACATTGTTAGCAAGGCTAATCGTCCCGTGCATTCGCCATTGTAGCCGCTTTATTTCCAAGCATGTAGTGTTATCCAGTGTCAGTTATCCACTCTGCTAAAGACTCAGAGGGTGAGTTACAAACAGCGGCTGAATGCCAAGAGCACAATCCAAACACTTTCGTACTGAGGACAAGAACATTACTGAAGAGCTTTAAGCATTGCCTTCCACACTCCTATCCTTTGGAATTACAGGCTAGAGGTTCTTGACTGAAAAAGAAAGGCAAATTACTGCACCATTATATTTTACTTCGTGCGTTTCTTTTACAGTATCGACCTTGATGTATCTGTCAAAATGCCATATAAAATCAAATTCAAGGTTTCCTGCTCAGCATTTGTATGTTATCTTTAGAAACATTACCAAACAGTGACATCTGAAAACATAGAAGTTGTAAAAGCCTTCATACGCATACCTTATCGGTGACAGCCCGAGTGTATCTACGCTCGGTTGTCTGTCTGAGGACCAAGTCATTACAGCTCGGTCGTTCCCCTCCTCTTCCCCCGGACGAGATGGACCAAGGAAGAACCGGGCATCCGTTACTACTTGTTAGTTCTATTGACCCCTAAAAGGGTATTGATGGAAATGCGCTTGTCTCTTCTGGGGCCAGTGTTCAAGCCCGGAAACCCGGTGAAAACCACAGAAAACGCGACACAGGCAGAGTTTTAGAGGTCTAGTCTCCCTCTCCAGCTTTCTTGTTGCCAAAGATCACTTGGAACAAGACATCATGAGGCGCCCGTCCCAGTTCACTGCCTTCAAAGAATGATGGAGAAGGCAGACGATGTCTTCAGCCCCGGGTCTAACCTTTTAACACGATAAAATGTCAGTTATAGCTTAAAGCGCCATTTGTTATTTGGATCGCCGGACGAAAATCCAGAAGATACATAGGAACCAGCTAAACCAAGTTTGCTCCTTAGTTTCATTTTGCACTTTAGGAAATACCCCTTCTGGACATCGAAGTAAAAGTGAACAGTATAATATTTTATTAGATAGTTCTTCCCATTAACCGATTATTTGTCTATTCCTACCGAAATGTGGAATTCGAAAACTTTCAAAGTTTCTTTCTTCAAACTGATATGCGTTATTTCTCCCTGCTACGTCACCCATTTTCCAAACTCTACGTGTATTCCTTCTCGACGATACATGTATTTCTCTCAACAGTATATTTGTATCTCATTCCAACTGGCATGGCCCCCATTCCATTACCACTGGAGGGAGATTAGGCGGATCCCATGGACAATTCCAGTGAAATTTACGAAATTCCCCATGGCCAGTGGCAGCAGGAAAAAAATAGCCTGATTCACGAGAAGTTGCTTGACTAAGTTCACTGGACTTAACGTAGGGAATGGAAATTCCCGGCAGAACATGTTACATTACTCGCGGTGTGCCACCTACCATACATAGGATCTTGCCCACGTTATATAACCTGCGTGGGTTGCACCGCGTTATACATAACGATGGCTTTACAAAAATCACAGCGGGACCGGTGAACAGAATAGATTCTATTTCTCGATGAAAACATTATTTTGTCTCCGACGGGAGCATCACACTTGAGTGTCGGGACAAAGGGTTCAGGATCTCTGGTGAGCTGTTTCATGGCTGTATCTAATTCCACTTAACCCACGGCTATTGGAGCTGTATCAGCGCCCACGTTTATTACACGAACATATTGCTTTCAGTATGAACTGTTGCAATCGACAGGCAGGCGAGATATCTACATTTACATTTCACCTTGAAATTGTTTACCGAACTACGAGTTTAAAATTCGAATTGGATGTCATCCCTACATTACTGATTTTTTTTTGCATATCTGATATATGACTGCATTTCTCTTATATGATACCAACTTTACTTACTATTTATATGTTTTATCTTGCACAATCCTTAGTAAAATAGTTGTTTAGGTTTCTTTTGGATAATCGACTTGGAACACCCCTAAATTCATGGATGAGGAGTGGTATATGGATGTCGGACTTGGCGCTTGGGTTCCCTGATGTCAGCTTGTCATCAAATATGCCTTGGTCGACAGTGTAGACTTTGTCCATGTTCGGCAGGGAGTTATGCATGCATACTTTACCGTCATCTTTTAGTTAACTGGAACGGCAGTTGGCAATGCTGTTGTTAAATATTTAAAAGATACTTCTGAACATGTTAGGATATTGCATGTAAACTATACTTAATGTGGGTTGGAAATCTTTGCTTAAATTCAGCTGGTTTTAAAAGCGTCTCTTTCCTGTTTGCTCTCATATTGGATGTTATTTTCAGTGAAGCCGATATTAATTCGAGGCAGAAAGATGGTTACGAAAGGAAAGACGTAAAAGCAGTAACATGAGACATGAAGCAGTAAAATTGCATGGAGGATATGGATATATATATATATATATATATATATATATATATATATATATATATATATATATATGTTTCTTATCAGGTACATTGAATGAACCTTAACTCAAATTCTTCGTTGAGTTTTCTTGTACCCTTTGTTGTATTAGAAGAAATGGTTGTTTCTGGTTGCTAGGATACGAACGAAGGAGGACAAATCTGTTGGACGTCTATTTTTGGTGTGGTTTTCCCCTCAGCAAATCAGGAAAGTGGTAATTAGCAGGGCGGATTTATGTCAGCCTTCCTGCACTAGCTCGGCGTCTCCGCGAGTCTTAGCAACCGCTTTAGGCCAGTTAAACCGGTCCAAAGGTTTTCAATATTACCTCTAACCCATTACAAGGAACGCTTAGTCTTCAGTTACAGGGTCTCTAGTCTAGCGGAAAATTGAAAGTCTCTCAAAGAAACCCACCTTACTTTTCCTCCAAAAACATCCGCTAGTAAAAGCGATTATGTTTGGAAGCCAGCAGCTGCATATTTGGATTTGGAAGAACGCAGACGACAACGGCCAACACGTGATCGCTAATAATGTTTTCTGACCCGTTACGACACTCGAGAGAGTTTGAAACAACAAAAACCTTCGGCCATCTCTTTCCATGTGATGTATACCGATTATTATTTGTCGGAGTATTTCTGGATTTAATTCCACCCTCGTTTTGAGCGAAATTGGAAACAGCGCGTAGTCGACGCCTAGACTGGACAAAGAAATATTCACAGCTGGTTCTCGATTGATTCGGAACTGTTTTTAATCGACCCGCGGATTTGAGGCGCTTGGTAGAAAGCGAGTCCTGTGATTTAGACGGTACTTATCGATTAGACAAATCAATACAGTAAAATTGGCCCCTTCCTATGAGGTAATATCAACGGATGAAGATTTGTGAATTGGCGAGTTAATTCTTAAGTATGAGCGAAGTTTAATGTCTATATTCCCACAGCTTTCATGGATTTGACTAGATTCGGAGATTTTTGAACGTCCCGCACGGACTATACTGTGAAATAATGAATTCCCCCGGACAGCTTGTTTTTCATGGCGAGATAGCTGGCGTAAGAACCGGTGTCATTAGCACACTTAATCGTTGAAAATTTAACGCAGTCAGCTCATGGGTAGGATCTTGTGGAATGAAGGCTTCATGGTGGACAAGGAAGGTTTAAAGAAATGTCACAATTAAGGGTCACCAGTGTTTCATTTGTGTGGCTGTATACTTGCAACATTAAAAGAGAAGCATATTATATTGTGGAAAAGGCAATTAATTCGAGTGAAACCTCAAAATGTACGAAATATTTGCATGTTTATTACATTTGTGACTTGAAAAACATATTAATGAAGGATATATTGACCGGCCTTGCACTGTGGACGACCCCTCCTGCTCCATAATAGCACTACAATCCTTGTCTCGTTGTCCAGGAATCTGAAAACACCCTAATTCTTTAATTTTTTGGAAACTTTGTCTGCCATTTTACTCAATGTACCTGTCATTGTAACAGGAATAAATAGTTTCCTTTTCCTCACCTGGTTAGTTCATCCAATGAATAACATATTCATACCTTTTTGTTTTCCTAAAAATGAAAACAGAAATATAATTTATTGCTCTCAGTAGTGCTAATATCTGTCCCAAAAATTAGAAGTATTAGGAAAAATATGTGGTTTTACCAAATGTTGGCATAAGTTTCCAAGCATAAAGTAAATGAATTTTATTTATTTATTTGATTGGTATTTTACGCCGTGCTGGAAAATATTTCCCTTCTAGGACGGCGGTCTGCATTATGGTGAGAGGTCGTCGGGTCAGTGTACTGCACTAGCACTCTTACAACTGGGCAGTAGAGGCCAGTCTAAAGTAACGGAAAGTTAGAAAATAAAACTCGTCTGGTGGACGCTGAAAACTATACGCAAAAATATTTTTTAACGGACTTTCTCTAGAGAGTTAAATGCATTCAGATATATTTATTTGATTTATTTGATTGATGTTTTACGCCGTATTCAAGAATATTTCACTTATACGACGGCGGCCAGCATTATAGTGGGAGGAAACCAGACAGAGCCCGAGGGAAACCCACGACCATCCGCAGATTGCTGGCTGACCTACCCAGGTACGGCCGGAGAGGAAGCCATCATGAGCTGGACTTGAACTCAGAGCGACTACACATTCAAATATATAATATAATAATTTCTATATATGATGGATTTTATGAACCTTGGCGTCAAGGGAAGCTTTTCCCGCTCTTTATAAACATAGTTTTACTGTTGTTAAAGCTCTCGATGCCCATGTGCCAAAGATTACTTAAATAACGCTCACAAAATTCACCTTGAGATGATTATAGAGAAAATTTTGTTGGGTGGAGAGGAGGGAACATGACGTCCGAGTATGTAGCTGGTCACCGGCAATATAGTTCTTAAACTCACTTAACAATTAAACATTTGACTGCTTTTATTAAATGAAAGAAAAAATCTGAAAAAGGAAAATTTATTTTTAGAGATATTTGTTTTCAAAAACCTTTCTAAAACCTTTCTCCTGATGCTGACTTCAGATGAAACACTTTTATCCTATCTGCGCAAATCTGTGCATGTGAGAAAATGTTTTAACAAATCATCAGTTCCGACACTCTATGGCCATACCAGAACCTTCAATCACAGACATGCGGAATAGAAGGAGGAATAAAACACCCATTTACAAAAACTAACTTTCAAAAACCGTTTCCCCTTCCAAGAGACGTGTGTAGGAAAGGCACAGCTTATATACCTTATTAGAGAGCAGTAGCTATTATAACTTTCGGTGAAACCTTAATCAGGAAATAGTTGCCCTGATGTAAGAGAATTTGTATTGCAAATGGCCTTGAAATCCTCGCTAAAGCGCAATTACAATCATCATCCTTGATCACTGCAACCTGGCACATGTAGAGACAGCAGGAAAATGGCTATTTATATAAATGATTGTTGGTGCAAGTTTTGCAAGAAAACCTGAGCCATGGCCCTTATGGCAATGAAGCCATATATAACTTCCGCAATCACAAAAAACTGAAAAAAGGACATATATCAGTGATATCAGTGAACGCCTTTGTAACTTAAAGTTGGTGCCTGTAGGATATATTTGACGAAACAGGGCTGAACAAATCGCCGCACATTGTGTTGTACATCGCGTTGAACCGGAAATCTCAAGCCTCTGCGAACTCTAGAGCAATAATTCCACCTATCGTTCCTTCTATTTCTGGTTAACATTCTTGGTCCCAGGATACTCAAATCTCGCGAAACCCGGGCAAATAAGTTATAATAACAGATGGAAACATATCCTTGAAAGATTACCTGTGTTTCCAAACACGTCCATCTTAAGTATCACGTTCCTCATTTTGCCTTCAGGCTCAATTTCTTCCTATCAGCTAAACCGAAATAATGGTTCTGGAAATTGGAAACGAGTGATTTACATTAATTGGAATCGTTCTGTTGCGTTAACCGGTTCTGGAAATGATAACTCACGAGTGATTTCCACTTGTGCTGTCGAGTGGTTCTATCGGTATAGGCCGAAATTTGTCACGTCGTACAACACGAATTAACACGGGTGACTACCGGTCAGCTGACCTTTCACCTTTGTCGTGAGCAGAAAACAGGGCTTTGTCATTGGATGGTTTACGGATCCCTCTCGTGCGATCTCCGGGGACGCGGACCCAATTTCCTGATTTGAAAGAATGTCGACATTCTTGCCTCCTTCAAGGACAGGTGGTATGATAAATGGCAGATTTTTCACCTCGACGGTCACAGGATTAAACGTGCATGCACGGTAACATTTTTCTAGAGAACTCGCCGTCATTATGTCAACATTGTATCTGCCATATTAAAGGCAAAGGGTCGCTCTCCAAAGATCTGCTGATTGCACTCATGCACTACATAAAACTCAGCATGTATACACACAATATTTATCTGGATTATTTAATTGGTGTTTGGCTAAAAAAACAGCAAAAATTGAGTCCTGTCGAATGGTGTACGCCACGGCTCTTATGTAACTGCCCAGTTTGCTGTAAATCCAGTTATTCACCAAAGAAAGCTGTTTATCGGTAGTAAAGTACCGGGTAGCACTCTGGTGGCAATGTTTACTTAAGCAAAAAAGAGAACACTAGTTGTTATACAACACTGAACCACAGTCATTCTGCGACACATTGTAAACTGTGCACGTCCCTCCCCATGCAGGCAGCAACCCCATTGGTATTCTCTTCCAGTCCTCCAAGCTGATATTACGGAAGTAATTGTGGATTTCCTTCGGTACTTTGTTGGCGAATCGAGCGTGTTTTATCGGCTTGCTCAGCGGAGTGTGTGCAAGCGGGAAGATGGATGGCCTAACCGCTACCCGCGGCCGTCCTGGGATGCGACTCCCCGATAATTCCTCCTGCAATAACCGTTTAGGTGTTGCGAGTCCGCAGGGAGTCCTGCGTCAATCGCCTGTCTGCCGAGATTAAACTCTTCAATAAAGAAAGACACAACTTTTTCAGAAGCTTGACTTATGGCATCTTTCGAGGGAGAATATTCCAGCAGAGATAATCTCTATCTTATTATTACAGCGGGTGTATGTATCATGTCGGAGGAGCGAGTGGGGCGCCGTGGTTAAGGTTCTTGTATTTCAATCGCTCGGGCACACGAGAAGTCCGGATTGTAGATTAGTGTCTTCCAATCCAGCTTTGATGATCATGGCTACGGCTTTACGTCAGGCTTCTTGTGGGGCCAGGTCCTTTCCTCTCGTTTTTTTTCTTCTCGCCGTTATATGCAAAATATATGGTGTAAAACACAAATCATAATTTAGTGAATAAATACAAGGGATTTCATTATGAAAGGTACCGCTTGAAAAGCAAGGTTCAAGGTATTTTTGCATGCTGCTTCATGTGGTTGTCGCGAAAGCTGTATGTATGAAGTTAAAACTTAGTAAACGTGATTTATTGAAAGACTGCATTTGATTTGCATAGTTTTGGACTGAAATGCATCATTTTTGATTTGAAAAGTGGTATTGTATGATATACATCTGTTTTGTGTTTGGTTCTCATAGAGTTAACTATTATAATATTATTCTCCAAGACATCTGACCTAAGTTTAACGATTAGTGAAGTGGAAGTATTTGTTTTTCAACTTCATGATATTGGTAAGTATTCATTAAACTTTCAATCAGAATAGCAGCCCTGTTTCTGGAGAGGGATATTCATGATTACGTGCGATGCCAAAGGTTCTGTGTTATGGTGTTTGTAAAGGCGTTTGGTTCTTGGGGAGAACGGCTCATTAAGACTAAGGACAGTTGCCCGAAATGTTTTGAAATGTGTTCGATGATGTAAAGATATATCTTTACAGCTTCTTATCAAGTGCTGACGCTAAAGGCGTTTCCTTCAACCACAACGAATCATCGTTTGTTCTCCATTTGTAGACGTCAAGGACGGGCCTCCGTGGTCCAGGACCCGGGACCACGAAGCTCTCTTGGACTTAAGTCAAACTTAATCTTAACTACAAAACAGTTTACTGCGCCAAAATTGTGGTTCATTGTAAGATTTTTTATTTCAATACTAACCGTTGTCCAAGACCTTCGTGATAAATAAGAAACTTCGCATTCAACTACAAATCTAAGTCCAGGATTAATACCAGAAGTTAAGACTAACATTGACTTAAGCCTAAGACAGCTTCGTGATCCCGGGGCCTGGTGGTTAGCGCGCTAAAGACCGAGATTGCTCTGAAATTGGGATTTGCATCAGAAATGACGCTACCGCTCAAGTACCCAGAGAACGCTAGTGTGAGAAATGTGTTGACTAAGAGTTGGCACCCCGAAAAAGCATTCCACAGACTTGTAGCTGACCAAATCATCGTCGTAGCATCTCCCCTTCACATCACCACACATAATTGTGTAAGGATAATCCAATCGAGGATCATTTATAAGGAGAAAACATGCAGGCTGTGTGGTACTCACAATTTTTCAAGACGGGCGCCGTAAGAGTAAACCGGTAAATGCAATTTTGGGAATATGCCCATGAGCGGACGTGTAATATTTCTTTCAACATATTTTTTCTTTTCTTTTTTTTACCCTCTCGAATTATTATTGCAATGTAGTTTTGAAATATTTAAGTTTATTTTGTAGTGTTGTTGTCTTGCATTGTCTGAAAGTAAGTCAACTGTGAATTGCGTAGTCCAGGAGTTCGAGTGTTGTGGACGATTCATATGTTCACGTGCATGGCCCACTTAAACGACGCGGGAAATGTGGGATGTTTCAAAACGAATAGCGACAGTGTAACTTGGAGGCTTTTTCGCGAGAAACGAAACTTTACTGGATTATTCTTACAAAATTAACTGTGGCAGTGGGGAGAGGAGATGTTACGACGATGATCTGACCAGCTAGAGGTATGTCGAGTGCTTTTTCGGGGTGCCAACTGTTAGTCACCTCCACCCTCACACTATGGTTCTGTGACGTGGGTATTTGAGCATCAGCGTCATTTCTAATGCAAATCCAACGTCAGAGCAATCTGGAACTAAGCGTGCTAGCGCAGCGAAATGACCCGGGTGCCTCTTGCCATTGCTGTCGTTGTGAGTTCAAGTACAACTCGTGCGGGCTTCTTCTCCATCCCTATATGGGAAGGTGTGCCAGCAACCTTTGGATGGTCGTGGGTTTCCTCCGGTCTCTGCCCGGTTTCTTCTCACAATAATAGTGTGCGTTGCCGTATGTAATTGAAATATTTATGAGTACGGCGTGAAACACCATTCAAATAAATAAATATGACTGTACAGGAACTCTTGGTTGCAAAATGACTCCGTATACGTTATCCTCTTCACTAATGCCAATTACTGCAGGCTTAAATTATATGTTTGTCATATATGAAGACGACAGCGCACTTGTATATGCCAATGACGCTCGTCGCGTACCACGAAACATCTGAAGTACTTTTATCGCAGGACGTAGTTCTGACATTTGAAAGAGGAATTTGTGTTATTCTTGACATATGGAGAGATTCCCAGAAATAATCCGTTGTATATGCTGTCATGCTGGACAGACAGCTGTCTCGGGGCGGACTAATTATCGCTCTGCTTCTTCTCGTTCTTCCAGGGCATGTTCATCGTGAGTTTCCCGTACGCCGTGGTACAAGGAGGCTACTGGGCCATCGTAGCCATGGTGGCTGTTGCTTACATCTGCTGTCACACGGGCAAAATCCTCATCGACTGTCTGTACGAGGAGGACTCGAGTGGCCGTCTGGTCAGGGTACGATCCAGCTATGTGGCCATCGCCGAAGAGGTCTGGGGCAGGCGTATCGGGGGCAGAATCGTCAACTGTGCCCAGCTCATCGAACTGCTCATGACGTGTATCCTGTACGTGCTGCTTTGCGGGGACCTGATCGTGGGCAGCTTCCCCAACACGCCCGTGGACCTGACTTCCTGGATCATGATCTGTACAGCGCCTTTGCTGGCCTGCGCCTTCCTCAAGTCTCTCCGTAGAGTGTCCTGGCTTAGCTTCTGGTGCACAGTCGCACATATGATCATCAACGCCATCATTCTGATATACTGCTTCACGAAGGCCGGCGATTTCAAGTGGTCCGAAGTCCAGGTGAAAATCAACATCTGGACTTTCCCTATTTCCATGGGCATAGTCGTGTTCAGTTACACCTCTCAGATCTTCCTGCCTACGCTGGAAGGGAACATGATAGACAGAAGTAAGTTCAACTGTATGATGCACTGGACTCACATCGCCGCTGCCCTCTTCAAGGCCATCTTCTCTTATATAGGCTTTCTCACTTGGGGATTCGCCACGAAGGAAGTCATAACCAACAACCTGCCGACCGAATCCCTCCGCGTCATTGTGAACATCATTCTGGTGGCCAAGGCGATGTTGTCTTACCCCTTACCATTCTTCGCCGCGGCGGAACTTTTGCAAACCACGTTTTTCGATGGGAAGCCCCAGACGCCTTTCCCGTCTTGCTTTGACGACGAAGACAGTCTGAAACCCTGGGGATTGGCACTCCGAATGGGCCTGGTTATATTCAACATGTTACTGGCCATATTTATACCAAAATTTGCCCTATTGATGGGCCTTATCGGAAGCTTCACGGGCACGATGCTGTCTTTCGTCTGGCCCTGCTACTTCCACATTAAGCTGAAATGGCCCAGTCTGAGATGGCATACCAAAGTACAAGACGTCACTATTATAATACTAGGTGTTATTTTTGGAGCCATGGGCGTGTACTATTCGGGTCACGCTCTGGAGAGATCGTTCCACGGGGAAAGTCCCAAACCGTTTAATCCCAGGCCATTAACTGATGGATAGTACTGGTTAAAGATTCATATTTACTTCCAGCCTATAAACGTTGGAGAACGTTGCCAGCTGCATGCATTTTGTACGCATTGGGCGCGAAGTAGAGTGATTTCCCCTTCAGGAGCTCTTCTTGGTTTCCTCTAACTATAAACCGCAACGTCATGTAAATGAGCATGACGTAAAACACTGATCAAATACATAAAATTCATACGAGTATCTGTTATGAAGCTTACCTCTATTCTGTATCAGGAAAGAAAATAAATGAAATGCATAGATGTTAGCTATGTGAAAGTAGGCCGAATATTCAAGCGTCTATTCTAAAACACTACGCAATGACCTCATTCGGCTCTTTGTTCGGTAGGAGATACGATGTAGTCAGAACAATCAGTAGCCTGTGGCGGAGCTCTCCACACTACAGGATGCTCTGCTTATACATGGGCTTCAGGTGAAGAACACACTCGGCGAGTCATGTGGTCAGCATAAGTCACGTAGTTTGATGATTTGGGGCTACTTTTCTTTTTATTAACGTTTCACTAGTTGTACCAGCAAAATAATTCGTTACGGTAGAGAAAAAGTAGTGATTCTATTGGATTCTTTTTCCAATGATATTTGCTATAGAACCAATAATTTTCATTGTAGGTTACATAACCAGGAACATTTTAGAAAGTAGCCTAAATCCTGATACCCTTATATTACTTTTTCACATTTATTCGATATCAACAATAAATTCTCCATATGATATACCTTGGATTGCAGTCCTTAAAGCTACGGAATTTCTATGTTCCTTCCGTAAAACAAACCTGTTACAATTATTTCCGGAATATACATCATGTGGAACTTATATTTCTTCCTAAAAATAAATTTGCCGGTATATCAGAATTAACACAATAATATTTAATGTATTCTGCAAAATATTTGTGGGAAGGGTTTGGCGAAAGTTTTTTTTTTTAGTATTCTATTTCTATATTTTACACTATAGATATCAACTGTAACTTCCTCGTTGTATTGCTCTGACCTCTTTTCTCTCAGTAACTGAGATGTGATCAGTTTAGTGGGTGACGATTTTCATGTTGCGAATTTTAAATATGTACTGGTATGTCCACATACATCTGTGGTTCTATTCGTTTGTGTGTGAAGGTATAGTAAAGCAGAACGGCATGAAAACCAACGCTACGGCTTCCCCTGTGTGTTGATTGACAACCTCAGCCTTAGGCTAGCAACCTGGCTAAAGCAGAAGTACAGTTCCCAAAAGCAATGTTACTGAGTCTGGAATTCACGTACCCCCTGTCCCAGATCAGCATTGACACCTCATCTATACATTTTAGCAACAGTCAACATAGAGGAATCTTTCTTCACCACATAAATTCGGGTCTGACCTTTGTAGTCTTTTGTTCACTTCGCCTTAGCGATGACGTTCGCTAGATGATAACATAACTTGGGCGTCGAAACCGACCTTCGTACACCAGAAGTCAACCAAAATCGGCGTCCCGGCTCAATAATCGCAAGATGTTTCCAAAAACGACAAATAACACAATTAAACCGCCAAAGTATATAAAATATAAGAAATAGAAGCGATTCATGCAAAGAGAAGCAGTAAGCAAACTTATGTATGCCTATGTAACATTGCTCATCCAGCTTGGACCCGAGTGGCTATGATGCGTGAAAAGCCCCCCCCCCCCAATTCTCACTAGACATTTATACAAATGTTACCTACAATGTTGTTCCTCAGGAAAATGTTATTATAAAAGCGTATTGTAGGCGTCATGAAAAACTGAAGTCAACCTAAGTTATTTCGATGAAACATAAGTGTTCTGGACAAGCCACCATAAGAATAACTGTCGTTATTATTTTTTAAAATAGGTCTTGCGATTTATTTGTTTATTTCCTTGGAGTTGTACGCTGTACTCAAGAATATTTCACTTTTACGACGGCTGCCATAAAGTTATGATGAGAGGAAACCAGGTAGAGGCCGGAGTCCGCCGACTTCTTGCAGACCTTCCCACGGCCGGAGAGGAAGCCAGCATGAGCCGGACTTGAACTCACAACGATGGCATTAATGAAAGTCTATGCGCTGCGCTAGCATGTTAATCTGTCTTCCAACTGTTGGATTTGATTCAGGCAAAGACCAGCGTCGAGGATAAACCACAATCAGTAGTTAGACTAGTCGAACACGACCACGGCTAGATGGATGCATTTGCTAAGAGACAGCTGATGTTTTCACAGACAAGAAGGCGTACATTTCATGTAAGACGAAATCAGACTTCTCAAGGTGACTCTAATTCAAAATGGTACGACTGACACGTGAACACCATTCAAGCCGATGACATGAAAATCCCACTGGCTCTAAAGAGCGGTTTCGTCTTACATGAATTTCTCGCGAACAAGTCAGTATACCTACAGGTACTCAGACACGCTCTGTTGGTTTTCCAAAGCAAGGCAAAGCAAAACGAAGAAGAAACGACAAACAAACAGCTGAATAACGTGTTTCGCAATTTATTGGTGTCTTCGTAACCCAGTAACAAGTCTAGTAACAGGAGAAAGTCAATAGCGTAGAGGTTCGCCGGCTTGCTCGCAAAGCCATGCCCTAGTCTGGAGGGGCACGGCCCCCACGCATATACATAACAGTAAATCATATATCTTACCCGGGTACTAAAAACAATGCATAAAGTCGTACCTCCAAAAACATACATACCATCAGATAACAGAGCAGCCTGCGAAAAAGAATGCTCTTTTAAGAGACTGAATATATAAACCTATGTATATATACATATAAGTATATATATACATATATTATATAGGATTGTAACGAATGCAGTTTGTATACTGTCTATTTAGCAGAATAAAGGTTGACTGAAGGACTGAAATGCTTCGCACAGCTTAGGATTGGGGAGGATTTTGCAGACCGGTACATACACATGGCACGGTTTGTAATACTATATAGGGACTCAGCTTTCCCCAGTGTGCTTAAATGTAAGGCTTCATACTGAAACGCACTGGATTCTATTGGCATATGGACGAAGATTACCTTAAAATGACGCAAAACAAAATGTAAACGTAAAAATAATAAATATGTGGATACTTTACGGCCATTGGAACAGACAAATTGACAAAACTGGCAAAATATGAAGTGATAAATAGAGTAGATAGAACAGGTGGTTTTAGCATAAAGCATACTATACGGGACAGGAATGGTTTAAATGGAAGCCATGGAACGTATAAACCTTTATAACAGTGAAAAGGAGACGTTCAACCTACTGTGAAAAGCAACAATGTTGAAGTTCTTGGGGTAGTTTTCTGGTTGATACACAGTGTAACCATTTCTAGTCAGTGTCGGATTGTGATCGTAGTCAAATTGTTAACGTCTAAATGCCTCAACGGTCTGATTATTCGTTTCTACGTCGTTGATCAGACGCAGGTCGCACATGCTTATATTGGCATCGCTCGTAGCTGGTACAATATAACCCGAGAATAACGTCCTCATATAGTCCCGGTTATGCCTAGGCAAAGGAGTGGCAGGAGTTATACATCATAACATGTCTGTTAACGTCTAACAACGTGAATGACGTCAGCGTCACCAACCACAGACATCGGACCTTGTCCGGTAATAAAAAGCTGCTCACCGGGCCGTTGGAGCGATGATCAAAAATGACAAATGTACAGAAATGAGAAAATGACACCAGAAGCTATAAGGACAATGCTGTAAATACATAACATCAGGTGTACAATTCATTATATACGTACATGAGCACATCATATACAGCGTCTATCACAGAGAAAGGAAGGAAGCGCTGCCATGGCAATCACCATGACAACGACAACGCGTGCGCACTAGGATGCCAAAACAGAAGCACCTCAGTTCGGTAGGCGAGAGTTGTTCACTGAAATTCACAAGAACTTTTCGAATTATGTACTCTGTTTTCTATTTTCCATTTTCCCCTGTTGTGCACAATGCTGCGTTCCCTTGTGCCAAAAAATATTCATGGGTGACTTAAAATATTTACAGTGTTAGCCTTCTGAACAAACCAACCTAATTAGATGCTCCTGAACTGTATCGCAGTTGAAAAGTAGGCAAACGCCAAAATTAAAGAATACGTTAATAAAAAGCGCCGAACTGAAGATGGGTAGAAACTCACTGTCAACGATAAAACATTCAAAACAAGCGTCAGTCTGCCATTCTATCCCTATCAACTAAATCCATGCACCATTTTTTTGCCAGCAGAACCTGTGTATACCGAGCTGATCCACACTTTAGCGAATTTAAATGCTGATCCATGCAAATAAACAAGTCGACAACATCACAATCCAGGCCTTTAGCGTTCCAAAGCCTACCGATCTCAATAGTGACAAGTTTAGGTAGAATCTGTCCCTCAGTTTTCCGGGGTAAAAACCACGACCTGGTTCCACAAAGACATGGTTAAGCTACTCTATAACGTTGATTGGAATTACCATAGCAACACATGTTAAAGACATGTAGCCATGGTAGTTACGACCAACTCAGCCAAGGACAGCTTTGTGGAACGGGTCCCAGGACGCCCTCTACCTGCAAAAGTTTTTCCATTTTGATAAGAACAGGCGATTGTCGCATGCAATTGTTATTATTTTTTGACATTTGCTTCCCTACATTTTACATCACCAGATTTTGGCTGATTAATAAGTCCTTTAGCTGACAATGCAAGTTTACGGCTAAGAGCACGAGCCTAATCCTGATATACTTATGAGAAATTTAATCCGGTGAAAGGATGTTTCATGTTTCTCGTGTCAAATGCCAGACGAAGTGAAAAATACAAAGCCTTCCAGGGCAATGCTCAGATCCATGCCGAAATACAAAGAATGCCAAGTTTCTTACCGGAAATCTGTAGACTCGCGCTTAAAAATCAGTCAATTATAACCAATACATACATATAAGTAAATAAATACATAAATAAGCAAACAAAATATGCTCTTTCGAAGAAAATATCTAGAATTACAACATGGAATGCAAAAAGTAATTAAAAATTTTCATAAAAAAGTTTCAGCAAGACGCCTCTTGTTTTCTTTTTACACTATATAAATGAACATCTTTAAGCTGGCAAGCACATGAGTTTAAAAGGCATGCCTGTCCACACATTTGATATCATCGGAGAGGCAATAATCACAAATCCTGCCATGCACATGTCCTTAAATCTCCGTGCACAAAAATGATAAGATGAAAAGACAATAAGCTTGCAGGTGGGGGTATCACAGTCTCATACATTGCCTGAACCCTGCATAAGTTATAGAATTAATAATAGCGTAATATACATGACATTTAACCAAGATTACCCCTTAGTATACAGAGAAACAACGCGTCTCTCGTCTCACGCTAAATCCTAAACTTTGAAAAAACCAACCATTCAAAGAAACAGAGGAAAACAAAACAGAAAACAGTCATATGTAGCTTGAGTACATGTTGTGCATGAAAGACCTTGATTTACTTACGGATAAAATAGCGTCAACACTAACATATACATATATATATATTTTATATATATATATATATTTTTCATATTCATATATATATATATATATACAATTGGTAACACGGAATGGCCAAATGACAATGTAACATAATACATCTATACACCTAAAACACTAGGCTGGAAATTCTTTTCGCAAAACAAAACTGGGCATAGAATGTAATACTGAGATAATTGACTGCTCTGATGGAGGACTACAGTGAAGGCGAACTCTACTGTTGAGGTATACGGGAATGCACAGTGGCATGGGAATACCATCGAATGCAAGAAAGTTACCTTTATAGTAAAACTGTGGGAATACAAAATGCCAAGCACACTGCAATATCAAGGGAAACGGTAAAGCAGATTGACATAGCTTGGTCCCGGAGGCTGATCAGGGAATATTTGCAGAGGAAATGGAATACGGTACATAGTCACTATCAATATTGAAGTGGTTTCTCTCGTTTTGTTTTTTGCAAACGCCTAGCTTCAAACCTGTTCTTCTCCCCCCTGCTCCCCACGGCTTGCATAGGAGCTATTCGGAGTGGTACAGTTCTATAATAATCTCATCTCCATCTCAGTCAACTGCAAAGAGTCCTGTAATTTGCATATTCCAAAATCACTTCCATGTTACTTGCCGGTTTCGTGGCCTTCACCTATTTTTGTAGCCTCGACTTCGGTTGCTCCCGGTCAGACTCGGAGCTGTTAAAAGGCTGTTGCGATGGTGACAATTCTCTCTCGACGTCTAGCTGTTGCTACATCTCTACATACAAAGCAAGTGCATAAAGGGTTTGCATCCAATGGAATCATAGTATAAAAAAGACTTCTGCTCAACAAACGTTGGCTACATATTAGCAACGATTCAACGAACACGTCCCACGGGCAGCCTGCATATCACATCTTAAAGACCCCCAGGAATACTCTCAAACAACCCCACCCAAACTAGGTATCACTGACGGAGCTCCTTATAACGCTCCTTCTAGAAAAGTGGAAGTGTGAAGAAAGAAAGAATTTCAGTGAAATCGGTATCTATCAAATGTTTTAACCTCTTTGTCAAGTGTAATGATCATATACAACCAATTGTCCAATTACATGCACCTCATTATTAAGTCCTTGTATATATATAAAAAGACAGAAAAACATCTTCTGCAGCCTGGTGACGAATTCAACACTGAAAAACGCGCAGACGACCCTGTGCAGCCTAATCAATCAGTCTTTCCGTAAGTTTGTGCAGTTGAAGAAAACTGCTGGGAACAGCAGAGGACAACGGTTGTAGTGAAGGAGTAGTGTGTGGCCACATGGAGAAATATGTACAGCATTTGACTAGGTGATACACAGACACAATATCAACACAAACTGCAGCAAAAGTCCAATGTGATTCTGTAAGGCCGCCAACGAGATGAGCAAAGATATGACAGTGATTCCTTGTCCGTGCTGGTGAAGTGACCGGGGGTCAGTTTGAGCCTCACTCTGGGCAAGGTCACCAGCCAGCTGTGCCCAATGTACAATGTAGTAGTGACACATGGAAAATTGCACCCGTATCTTCATTTTGGTGGTTAAAGCAAAAAAGACTTTGAATATGTACAAGGTAAGACTAACAGCCTGGGGTTTGCTGTTCCACTCAGGTCATCAATCCTAAAACAAAGATGTTATGTCCACAGATAGACAGTGTGGATAACAGAGTCCTTGATTCCTTCTATGGATAACCATGTGGATAAGAGAATCCTAATTCCATCACTGGGTGGATAACTAACTCAGTTATCTTCACAGAGATCACCATGGATAACAGATTCAGTGATTTCCCAAAAGATCACCTTGGACAACAGACTCAGTTACATCCACAGGTAGGTCTGTGACACTGCTCCTTGTCAACAACAGACATTTTCACTTGGCACATTGGATTGTCTTGTTTCCCCGATGTTGTTGGCTCCACTGGATGGTTTCTGAATTGTGTTCAGCTGTTCTAGTCGAATTGCACATTCGCTCCCCTAAAACCATAGAAAATATAAATTTTGTTATATGCTAAAGTAAGACCAGACATTATCATAATAAGGATTTTGAATGCTTAGTTACAAGTTTTTAAATACCCTAAAATTTTGTCTGTGAATAAGTTGCTTATTTTTTCCAATCCTGTA
This sequence comes from Acanthopleura granulata, assembly GCA_016165875.1. Lineage (NCBI taxonomy): Eukaryota > Metazoa > Mollusca > Polyplacophora > Chitonida > Chitonidae > Acanthopleura > Acanthopleura granulata. The sequence goes on along the minus strand of JABBOT010000022.1, from coordinate 5,487,154 downwards.
AGTTTTATTGATTTTACACAGGATTTTTTGGTTTGTTTGGGAGGTACGATGATGTCCTACTGAAAAAATATAGGTTTCAGCACCAGTAATAATATTTTTTGACATTTACTTGCCTGCCAAAATAGGCCTAAGAAGACCAAAAATTTCACAATCTCACAAAGACAGTGTGGACAGGTGAAGCTGGAATCCAGCCCACAAACTCGAGACATCAGACAACTTGGCAAAATATCCATCATAAATTTAAATATGCTTTTTCATTGAGTGCTAGCTTGAAATGACGCAATAAAGCATGACATTACACTAGACATGGCATCAGGTCTAGTGACTTCAGCATGGCATTTCAGTGAGGCAGGGCAAACAGCTTTAGGGCTTTGATCATGTCCTGAGACAACGAGACACCATCCTGAGATGGCTGACACTGAACTTCAACCCCAATCACAATATAACATGATGATGAACCAATACCTCATCTGATGATGTATCACTCCTCCCACACTCCCCACACCCGCGCCAGCTCAAAAAGCGGCTTTTTGATTTGGGGGAGGAGTCGACATTAGGCTGAATGTTTGTGAAATCAAAGAGACGAACTGTCGTACCAGTGGACTCGTGGAAAGATGCCGGTGATGTCACTTCAATAGCATCTGAAATAACGACAAAAGTGTGTTCAGTAGCACATGAGAAAAAGCCCTTAGATTGTCTACCAGTCTCCAATATATCATATTTGATCTAGAAATTCATCCATGACTAAGTATACTTGTTTTGCTAGACCAGGAAGTGTTCTGTTGATGTTGGAAAAGTCTTTTGAGGTTTGTTTTATTAAAATTCAGATGATTTCCTTTTGGAGATTCAGCAGCAAAAATCAGGGTTCAGCAGCAAAAGTAATATTTTATGACTTTTATTTGCCTCTACAAATGCTCTTCTCTTTTGGGTCAAAATTCCAGGCTGACTACAGTAGTTTCTTTTCTTAAAGTCACATACAGTAGATGCCAAGTCACTTACAGTAGCCCGTCAAAGGAGGCTCCTGTCAAATAGTCACTTACAGTAGCTGTCCATGGAGGCTCTTGTCAAATAGTCACTTACAGTAACTGCCAATGGAGGCTCCTGTCAAATAGTCACTTACAGTAGCTGTCAATGGAGGCTCCTGTCAAATAGTCACTTACGGTAGGTGTCAATGGAGGCTCTTGTCAAATAGTCACTTACGGTAGGTGTCAATGGAGGCTCCTGTCAAATAGTCACTTACAGTAGCTGTCAATGGAGGCTCCTGTCAAATAGTCACTTACGGTAGGTGTCAATGGAGGCTCTTGTCAAATAGTCACTTACGGTAGGTGTCAATGGAGGCTCCTGTCAAATAGTCACTCACAGTAGCTGTCAATGGAGGCTCTTGTCATATAGTCACTCACAGTAGCTGTAAATGGAGGCTCTTGTCAAATAGTCACTTACAGTAGCTGTCAATGAAGGCTCTTGCCAAATAGTCACTTACGGTAGGTGTCAATGGAGGCTCCTGTCAAATAGTCACTTACAGCAGCTGTCAATGGAGGCTCCTGTGAAATAGCCACTTACAGTAGCTGTCAATGGAGGCTCCTGTCAAATAGTCACTTACAGTAGCTGTCAATGGAGGCTCCTGTGAAATAGTCACTTACGGTAGGTGTCAATGGAGGCTCCTGTCAAATAGTCACTTACAGCAGCTGTCAATGGAGGCTCCTGTCAAATAGCCACTTACAGTAGCTGTCAATGGAGGCTCCTGTCAAATAGTCACTTACAGTAGCTATCAATGCTGGCTCCTGTCAAATAGTCACTCAAAGTAGCTGTCAATGGAGGCTCCTGTCAAATAGTCACATACAGTAGCTGCTAATGGAGGCCCCTGTCAAATAGTCACTCAAAGTAGCTGTCAATGGAGGCTCCTGTCAAATAGTCACATACAGTAGCTGCTAATGGAGGCTCCTGTCAAATAGCCACTTACAGTAGCTGTCAATGGAGGCTCCTGTCAAATAGTCACTTACCGTAGCTATCAATGGAGGCTCCTGTCAAATAGCCACTTACAGTAGCTGTCAATGGAGGCTCCTGTCAAAAAGTCACTCACAGTAGCTGTCCAAGGAGGCTCCTGTCAAATAATCATTTACAGTAGCTGTAAATGGAGGCTCTTGTCAAATAGCCACTCACAGTAGCTGTCAATGGAGGCTCCTGTCCAATAGTCACAGCCGGTAGCTGTCAATGGAGGCTCCTGTCAAATAGTCACTCACAGTAGCTGTCAATGGAGGCTCCTGTCAAATAGTCACTCAAAGTAGCTGTCAATGGAGGCTCCTGTCAAATAGTCAATCACAGTAGCTGTCAATGGAGGCTCCTGTCAAATAGTCACTCACAGCAGCTGTCAATGGAGGCTCCTGTCAAATAGTCACTCACAGTAGCTGTCAATGGAGGCTCCTGTCAAATAGTCACTCACAGTAGCTGTCAATGGAGGCTCCTGTCAAATAGTCACTTACAGTAGCTGTCAGTGGAGGCTCCTGTCAAATAATCACTTACAGTAGGTGTCAATGGAGGCTCCTGTCAAATAGTTTGTAATAGTTCTTGCTTGAGAATTCACTAGGTCTAGTCTAAGCATTCAGCAGCATTTGAATTATATTCTAGAGAAACCATCACAGGGTCCTCAAGGATACTGTCTTCTTTGGAGTGGTATATCATTTATGTGATAATAACATTGGACAAATGGTGCAAGACCAACATCCTTAACAAATGACAACAAAAATAAAATTTTCTTTTTACATACTACATTTAACAACTGCTGGTGTCTCACAGAAATAGTCAAGTTGCTGAATAAATTCATTCGTGCATTAAAAGTCTGTCCCTCTGCATAAAACTGTAGTTTACAGAGATAAGAAAGTTAGATATATTGTGAAAAATTTGACCATAATGGTGGCAAATGTCAGGTAAAACATATCACAAGGCATGAATGATTAGTCTGAGAGCTGGAAGGCAGAGGAGGAGACACTGGAACCATACCCATGCAGTTCAGAGAAGGCAAACTGTGCTGACATTCCCCAACCCATACCCCCAGATTTCCTGGCATGCCGGGCCCCCTTACCTGTGATGTTGTTGTGCACAGGGGCAGGGAGGGAGACAGGCCAGCCCGTCTCCCTCTCCACCTCACTGTTATCATGCAGACAAACTGGAGCACTTTTCGACACAGGACTATGAGCATGGCCATTGCTATTTGTAGAGTGTTGTTGTTGCTGTTGTTGATGTTGGCAATTGACTATGTCGCCATCTTTCGTGACCTCTTTGTTGTTAATGTTTCGACAAGGTTTAGTTTTCCGAAGAAAATGAGCAAAGCTTCTTTTCCAAGGTGATGACTTTAAGGCAGGCTTCTTTTTACTTTCCTGAGCATTGACCACCTGGCCTTTCTGTGGTGTGGCATTCTGCAGACAAAAGAGGGAAGAGATCGAATGATGCACAGGTTTCCAGCTTTTTTCCACAGAGGCCCTTTTTAAAATCGCTTTCATGACAAAGAACTGTTTTGAACCTTTTTTCTAAAATCAACTACAGATGTAGCAGTGGTACATTTTGGGGATGACACATACATGGACTACAGGGCCATCCTCATTAAGAATTACCACTAACAAGATGAAATGCTGCCCAGATCCAAGTTGTTGTAGAAAATAGGTGAAAATTATATAGGAACGTGCCAGTCTGATGCAAAACTGCTGAACAGTCACCCAATGCTTGTATACCAAGACCAAGGTGCCAATACGAACCCAAGAGACAGAGAGGGATGCAATTCAAAAACAAGACAAGACTGACTATGAAGAAGCATTCTAAGCCAGCAGGCAACCCAAAACCAATCCTTTGTGATTTATGTAAACATGCAAGCAAACAGATGGACAGAAGGGCATGCAAACAGAATTTGCCTGAATTCAGTAGGAGTATTTACCTGTAGTGCTTAGTGGACCAAGGACTGTTTTGCATGGAATATTGGGAAGTAAAATACAGCATGACTTCTGCTAATGGGGGGAATTTTGACTACAAATGTATCTAGGTCTACAAGTACAGGAAATGGTTAATGGCCCCAATCAACTCTACCATATGTACAGGCATTGTTAATGATAAGCTTTTAAACTGAGTCAAATAAAGGGCATTAAGAGACACTGTCAGGCAGGTTACTGATGACTGATAAGTCCACATACTCATTCACATTTTTATTGTTCTTTTGTTTAAAAATGTTATATTAATAACAAATAGAAAAAAAAGTTTGTCACAACCTTCCTTCAGTACAATGGAAATAACTGACAGCTGCAAAAAGGCGATGCAATGTAGATGCAAGTAAATGGCAAAGATGACAAACCCGCAAAAACAATCCTGTAAATGAAAGTAATACACCCATACATGTAGTCAGGCCCAAATTAACTAAAATTTCCATTTGTCCATCACATAGCTTTCTGTTTTTTTTTAATGTTCATGTATAAACACATTTACTACAGACAAATGCAATACATGTCTTGCTTGTTTGTTGTGGATTTCTGTATATGAGCTCTTCTGACCAAAGCTTTTCTTTCACAAGTCTAAGCAAAATCTTCTGTATTAACATCAGTCCACCTTAGAACTGGCAAGAGTGTGTCCTGAAAGTTTTGGGTATTTAAGCTGTATGGTACGAAGAGTACCATAAAAAGGACCCCATATTTATAAAACATGGCGTCATTTTCATTTTAACATGAAGGGATGATATTCTAGGCTGCTCGGCTTCTAAATAATGAAGGTGAGACATTGTAGCCTGCACGTTTGCGAGTATCTGTACTTTGGCAGGAGACATAAGGTAAGTGGCTGAGTGGCACTACTCCAAGGAAATTAAATGTAAGATTGTATGACTACGCTGGTATAGCGACATGCAAATATCGGAACAACAGCGGAGTTCATGTAGGACTAATTTTATCCACACAAGTCAAATCATGTCACGTGCCAAATACAGAAGACAGAAAACTTTATGCTTCATGAATCCTTTAAGGTGTTCTTGTCGCAAACTATCATCTGGTGCACATGTGGCCAATATTTGTTGTTGAAAAAGATTATTTCCACACCCTCATGTCAAAGAGATGTGATTTTCAGATCCCGATGTCAAATGATCTGGATTATTGTTTTCGAGGTCATGTGATCACATAAAACGATGCCGAATCGAGATGTTTGTCTATATTTACAAAGCGACCACTTGAGATTTGCATCAATGCTGACTGGTTGATGTCTAGAAATGACCAGAACCTCACAGGATCCATACAACCTGAAGACGCACCCAGCTCATTTGTTTCTGGGGGGGGGTTTTTTGGCCGAAAAATTTAACATGCTGAATCTTTGGAACAGGTTGTTGAGAACTGTTGTTGTGGTTACCGACAGACAAGTAAATGTTGAGCATAATGTTTTTGATGCCGGGATCAAGAAATCCTGTTTTCTACAAGCAAGTTGTCCATGTGTGTTAGCCTACATGTATAGCGTCATTTCTACATTGACCTGTAGCCCCCTGGGCTCAGTAGAGCTTGAACCATTCACACATGGGACACTATCTACAAAGACATCTTGACATTCTGACAAAAGCAAAGGAAACAACTGACTAAAGGGCAAATTTGTTCTAAGCGATACTATGATACATCATACAGAGCATTTAGCGCTGACAAGGCAAACGACATCAGAACAGTTTTGCTTTTATTTATATCAGTATTTTGATAGATGCATCCAAAAAAAAAAAAAGGTTTTATCAGGAGAAATCTTGAGAACTCTTCGGGGTTGAGTCTCCACAATTTACTTAGGCTCCTGTTCTTCAGAACTGTCCACAGAGAAGGATAAACAAGCAACAAGCAGGTCATTATGCTGTGGAAAGTGGGCAAGACCAGCTTGTATCTGCATAGAAATGACATCAAACCACGAAGATAAACGGCCGCATTTGGCAGGCGAGGTAACAGCTTGTGGTATAACCTCTGACCCTGAGCATTCTGAACGGTTATCTTGTGGGCAGAAATTCCAATAAGCATGTCCTGTTCTATGAACAGTGCCGAAACAAGAGCCAGGCACCTCACACCTCACAAGCAAAATTGCATTTGGAAATATAAAAATATGGAAATATAGCGCCTGGATTGTTGCTAGGGCTTAGGAATGGCCCCCCAAACCACAAGATTCTCATTGGACAAGTAGACATCTTAGGCAGATGTAAAAAATACCCACAAATTCCAGGCTGTTGAAGCCAAAATTCCACACAAACCACTAAACAACTGCCTTTGTCACTTAAAAAAGTCCTCCCAGTTTGTCAAAGGCATACATATTTTCACGGCTTCCAATTTTTTACCTCGAATAGCAAGCTAAAGAAGACATCACCTTGAGTTCAAGGCAGCAAAAGCTATACCACCACGGAATTCTGCTTTGGTTTGGTCACATGCCTCAAATGGACAATTTCATTCGGTCATTTCTGACTCAACTCAAAATATCCTAATGTCACAAATTACAAGGTTTATAGTTTTGTGTACTGGAAGTTTTAAGTTTGATATAACAGACATTTATCATCTTTCCAATGTTGTTCTACAGCATCGTGGTGCATGCAATGTCTTGTTCATTGCATCACAATTCATAACCGATGAAGCTACACTCTTTGTAACATGCCTTGGCACCAACATTTCAAGTTCAGCAGTTCAAACCACAGTAGAGCATATTTTCTGCATACAAGCATTCTGACATAAGGCAGACATGGCGTTGTGAATTTGGCCTATGATTCTTAAAACACTATAAAGAAAATCCACAAGAATTCCCTACAAAAAAAAGTGTAAAGTTTCTAGCTGCCTCACCTGTTTTTGTTTTGCTTGCTTGGAGTTGTCTGTTGTTACTGTATTACCCATATGACTTTGTGACTTGTTCTTGGCTGATTTTGTTCCCTTGGAACCACCGGCCTTTACACTTTCTGACGTTACCTCTTCTGGAAACAAGAGAGTGCAGTAACTGTCAGAAACCCAGCCAGCAATGAACTTTCTGAGGTCCCTAACTAGAACATCCTGAAACTTTGCTGCTTTGCACTGCTTAGCATCAGTTTTGAGACCCTGCTGATTTTTACAAGGATCATGACCTCTACTCCAATCACTGAAATATGTTGACTTTACACTAAAATCTCACCAGACTTAGATTTGGCAGCAAGGTTACCAAAGAGCTAGCCTGCAGGAGACACAAGAAACTCCAGCCCAATGCATATAGTACTAAAACATTTAACGTAACATGGATGGTAAGATGGAGAGATGAAGTTTGTAATCCACAATTAAATTAACGTACTCACAAGGCATCAATGAAAAACGTCCCCCTTGAATTATTGCACTGTCCACAAAAATGCCTTGAACTCAATATATGCAGTACTTTCTAGGATACCACACTTAACATTTAAAGCCACATTGATTCTAATGTCAAAAGAGGCTAAGAAATCAAAAAGCATGTATAGTATCAATGCCTGGCCTTCATGTCATTATGCTTCACAAGTGTGTAGACCAAAACTCGCATTCAATATATGCAATGCTGTTTGAGACCCCATCCTTAACAAGTGTATTAACACTGATTCATTACAGAAGATGCTTAGTCTTGAATTTTGTAAGTTACAGTAATTACTATGCACTTTAGACATCAAGAATGGAACCTACCCCTCATGTTATTGTGAATTTAATTCCCCTCTGAGCTCAATACATTCAGTGCTTTTTAATACACAACCCCTACCATTTACCTCAACAATGCTTTCCCTGTTATTGGAGGATGAAGCTTGGGGTGTCACATGGTGATCAAATTTCTAATTTGAAGAGTAATTTGGAAATGTTGTAATAAGAAAACTGAAAAGATACATAGGGGATAGTTTTATGCATAGAATTTAGGTCTGTCTAACGGTGAAAAGCACCGGATATTACACTAATTACAGGGCTGCGCTGTTACCTTTAGGATGTATTTTGTTGGAGGTGGTGAGTTTCTCCGTGCTGCCATCTGGCCTCTCGCTCAAATCACTGCCAGCGGACTCCAGCAAAGACTCGGTGATGCCTGGCTCCAATCTACAAAGGTGGTCACAGCGGGTAAAACAGTGCAGTCCACAACTGGAGCAACACAACATGTAAAAACCACTGCAAAATCAATAGTTAACCACTGAAACAACTGGAGCAATAGAATGTGTAATAGCTCTGAGATCAGTTGCATGGCCATATTCTCAGCTTTACTTCCACATTAGCTGCCCTGAGCTGTTACAGTCACTCACCTCAAACTCAGTCCTGTTGCCTACAGTTATTACTATTAGTGTAGGCAACTGTAAGTGTCAATAACTGTACACAATGAAAACAGGTGTCTTGTGATCTTAAAGAAATTCTGAATTCGTATCACCTCATTTTGTGGGAATAATAAAGATTGTAATTTTGGAGTTAGTACAAATGCAACTGATGCATTCACTGAAGCAGCATCCAAACTTTGCAAACCTCCATTTTTTGCCTTATAACAGTGCACATCGTCTTTGTTTCAATCCAAACTGATTTTTGTTTATTGTGAAAACAAAGTGAATACTATTCACAAAAAACTACATGATATGGAGTGAAAATTAATGTTTAATTAAAGAAAACATACTTTCACCACGTATGGCTTGGCATACTGAGGACGGCACACTCTATAAGACCTTGTTCCAGGTTAGTCAAGTTTGAGAGTACAGACGTGAATGTGTGAGAGCTAAGCTGGGCAGAATGAAGTAGTCATCACTTCTAAACAGGTAAGTACCTCAGTATATAGACACATCAAATCCAGTTCACAAATACAACCATATGACATTTAAATACCCTGTACTCAGTGACTTATTTCACACAACCTGACATAGGTACAGGTACCTGAATGCTGCATGTGATGCATTGATTTTAGAACAAAAAACACCACCATAACACAATCATTATACTATTTTTTTTCTCTAATTTCAGGACATGCACACAGAGAACAACTGTCATGTTTTAAATTACAGACCAAAAAAATGTTAAAGCAATGCATCACCAGGAATTTTTCTCCCTTGAAACCTGAAAACATTCAATTTCAGAATATGTCCCACATTTTATATTTCTTTCAGGTCATCACGCTTAGCCCTAACACACAGCATCCCAGATGCTCCATGCCACTGACAAATCTGCATACACTTTCAGGCATACACTTTTAAATCTGTTGCTCTTTTATTCCAGTATCATACGTGATTCTGGAATTTTCAAGAAAGGTGTCCAAATATTCATTAGATACTGTGGGTGAAATTTACAAGGATTATCTTTCATTTCAGCTAACCTGATATAAGCACTCTTTCATGCATTAAGTTGTAATTTATAATAAGAATCAAGTCATCATTCTATATCATAGCTTCTACTTCAGCACGAAATTCCTTCTCACCCATCAGGCACTGGACTCAGCAGCTGTGTTCAGAACTTCAAAGAAAATTCTCAGATTCGCCAGAAAAAAAACAAGTTTTGACTTTTTTTCTACCGTTTTTTGTTACGAAGCTACTGTTAAAAGAATATTTCACTTCTGAATAACCTGTCTGACAGGTGATAAACTTTCTCCAGATGTGATGGACAGTTTTTTCCCTGGCAGAACGTATGCCCATTTGATGGCACATGATCTCAACTGAACTTCACCTAAGATCACTTAAACCTCAACAGCTGATGACTGCTTATTGCTATGAAAGGGACTGAAAACAGTGGATATGGAAGAAGCTAAAACCTCCCCCAACCAATACTGCAACAGAGCCAACGCCTTGTGTGTCTGTCAGAGATCTGTCATCATTTCTGGTAACTGCTCTCCTAAATGTACATATATCAATAAGCAGGTATACAAAATGCAGGCTTTATGCCATTCTGACAACTCAAGCTTTGAGAACAGTGACACCGAAACTTGAAACCTCAAAGATTTTCACACTGGCCACTGAAAACTTATTCTGAATATATCTTTACTTATTTGCTTAAGCTTTTACAAGCATGTAATGAACTCCAAAAATCCTCTAAAGTCTTTTCCCCTCACTCTGAACAGAACAGGTCAAAGCAACATCCACTACATGAGAAAAACATCCCAGAATTGGCTCTAAAAATTCGTCCCAATCAACATGTGGTACTAGATGCACATAAAGCTAATGAAATGTTACTTATAATTCTGAAATGTGCATTTTCCTCAACAACATATTAGTGTATGTTACCTAAGTTCTTCAAGTGAGACATTTTGCTTGATAAAGGTATACGAGTTTTCAGTGGTCAGTTTGCATTTATCTGCTTCAGTCTACATATACTTTCTTTTACTTCGTGTAAATGTTTTAAATTCTGGTCTACAAGTTGACTAGTATCATTTGGTTCCCTTACCTCAAAAGGGCATCCTGTCCTTGAACACGATTTGCATCCTTGCCAGAGCGGCTGGACAGTTTGCTCAGAACAGATTCCTTTGATTTTTTAACAAGTCCTTGGCCAGGTAATTTTGACACTGTTGGAGTTTGTGGGGTGGGAGTTCTTAACACAGGGGCCTCATCTGATTGATACTCTTCAAAGTCATCACTATGGAAACTCTCAACCCGTGCAATGGGCGTTCGTAACAATGGCCGCGATGGTGTTGAAGGTGTCTGAAGTGATTGCATGCTGTTGCGTTTGATGACTTTACCAGCGTAGCTATTTCTGGATCTGTTAGAGCCCCGCGAGTTTCGACCGCTGTTTGCTTCTGAGGTTCTAGTTCTCTCCCCTGAGGGCTGTGCACTGTTCTTCTGCTGGTCAGCAGGGGGAGTTAGGTCGCATGGCACACTGGCATTATCATTTTTGCATAAAGAAAAGTTGTGAGTTGTTATAGTACTATTGCATACCTTGGCACAGCTTGCAGGCTCCAGCACTGGATTACCTCTTACAGTGTATCTCCCTGAATTGCACACTCTGTCTTGGTTCTCCTTAACACTTATCAACAATTTGCTATCACCTTTTGACGTACAAGATCCATCTGTGAAGTCCCTGCCATCCAAGGACAAGGGACTGAGCTTTGCTAGATCATCACTGCCCGCTCGTGAGAAGAGATCAGTGCTCAGGGTGGAGATCTCTGGCGTGTCCTTGTCACACAAACTTGCTAGCTTATTTATTTGCATAGATTCTAGCAAAGAGTCCGAGGAGCTGGAGCTCAAATTGCTGTGAAGCCTGGAGCTGTAGGGAGAGGTGAGAGGGTCATCGGGTACGTCGTACGGCGGAGACACGCATGGGATCGGGGGAACACAAATTCTTCTGGACTGGCAAGGCGAACCCTTCATAACAAATGGTTTCTCTTTTGGTCGCACGATTTGGTCAACCAGCGGTTTAATGCTGCCAACACGCTCGGCCAAAACTGGGTTTTCCAACGGTTGCAAAACCTTCCCACCGTTTCCTGCACTGGGATTGCTATGTTTGTGTTTTGAGCTGGTGGAGGAGTCCACCTTGATTAAAGCCTCGCGGGAATTGGACTCTGGGTCGTAATCTAAAGCTGTAATTGAGCAGGGGTTGGAGTAATCTGAAAGCTGGATTTGTACTGCAGTCTGTGGGCCATTGGGCGGTGGGACAACATTGGAAGATTTCACAGCTACTTTCCTATTGGGCTGAATGGTGTAACACTCTTTAAGTCCAAGCTGGACAGGCCTTGGAATAGGGCTCTGTCTCTGCTCTTCCGTCTTCGGGGTGCTTTTGGGGGAGTTAGGCGTGGGCGAGGGAGCAGTCACAGATATGGACACCGCCAACTCAGGTTCTGTGTCCATGGAATTCGCTTTCCGTAAGCTCGAGGCGCGTCGTCTCACAGAAGGACCACACGAACTGGGCCTCTTGTCTGAATGTCTGTAATGTATTCGCTTCACCGACCCTTCCCGACTGGGAACCTTCAGAGAGTTCTCACGGCTGTGACAACTGCCACGTCTGAGCAGGAAACGTGAGTTTTCGTGACTCACGTCAGTATTATGAGGCACTGGAAGTCTGTCGGGCACAGTTAAAGATAAAGAGTTCGCTGATTCTGGGTTCAGGTGATTATGCTTGTGGTTTTCCTGCCCATGGGCCATTGCTGCACCAAGTCCTGACACAGCGTTGGCTAACGTACCAGTCGCTCCTACATCTGCATACGGCTGGAAAATAAATCATACAAAATTCCACCCCTCTGCCACAGGATTGGATTCCTTCAGCTACTCTAGCAAATTCTCCATCAAAAATATGATCAAACCTACTGCCTATTTTACTGACATTCAATCAACAGCCAAAATACACATCTGTATATGTACTTCTGTATCAAACATCAAAGACAGTCACATTCTGCCAACCAGAGCATTGTGTTCTGCAATTTTTTACTATGTTATGAACTGGTGTTACTTTCTTTGCCTGTGCTCTTCTGCTGAATACTGTACTGTTACAGTCATCAGGTATACTGGTGCAACAGGTGGAGGAAAATGGGCAGAACCATCAACTCCTGTCACTTATCCGTAAAACCTCAGATATATTTACTTATTTATTTGATTCTTAATAAACTCCTTACTCATACTAAGGCAGTCAGTTTGGTGGTTGGAGGAAACCTGAGAGTCCACAGTAAACCACCAAATTGTGGCGACTCACTCGCAAACTCTTCCCCATGCAACCTCCGCCATATTGGTAGAAGGCAAGGGATGTCCACCAAATCTGATGCATGACCACCCCTGAGAGGACTGCTGACTGATTACTGCCACTGATTAATCCCACAAACAAAGTCGGCAGGGATTCCAGACAATTCTCTGCCTGAGCATGGGACTCTGCCTACCCATGAGGGCATAAAAACCAGTCACAGTTGGACATGAAACTCTCTCACGTTTATTACCTTAATTCCTCAACCTTTTTGCATATGAAGGAGCAACCTCTGATGCATTTTATGCAAACTTTTAATCTGATTTTGGAGACAAAGCTACACTGGTTGGATTGACAAATTTCAGGGCTGCACAAAAAATATAATTTTATCAGTTAACACAGAAAATTGCCTTCAGAATATACATTAACATCTTGCAAACATGAAAAAAGGTTGAAGAATTACAGTAATGCAAGAATCCGGGAATTCCTTGCATGTCTTTATGTTGCCAAAACATTCCATGCAGATGCTGCTGTGTTAACACAAATGTCAAAAATAAAATGTGCTTTCCATTTTTTAAAAGAATATTTCCAAAAGAAACATTCATACATACTTTAGTGATGCTAAGGAATGCTTACACACATCATTGTTTCTGACTTAATAATAATACTCCGGAGAAATCAAACTGCATGTGTGGCATTTGCTCTGTGGGGAGTAAAGCGAGTCTTAACTGTAACAGTATTACTGTTCACCAAAGGCGAGATAAGGAAACCTTTTTGAAGGTTGTACATGTCCTGCATGAGCTTCTTGCTCTCAACTTTTCCTTTACTAAATATGTATTAATTTCACTAGAGAAAGAGGAGCAAGGAGCCAGGAACGAGAAATAGCAGGAGCTGGATTGCAATACGCGGCTGCCATACTGGTCCAGGAGGCAGGATACTTTCTGATCACAACTTCCATTATAGTTGACTGATACACGTCTGCAGTCATGAAGCTTTCCCGTTTTTTTTTCAGACACACTCTATGATTAACCCTGCTTCAGACTGAGGCCCAGATTTCCGCTTGAGCTAATAAGGCATGGTACTTACTGTGGGGCTGGATGGTGGGGCGCGTGATCTGCGTCTGGAGCGCCGGCGCTCTGGTCCCAGCCAGGAGGGGGTACTGCATAAGGCGAGGAGATCGAAGCTGGCACTGGTCGTCGACTGGTCGTGTTTCTCGCCACCTTCAGGATCATTTTGCTCAGTTGTAGGATTATGGGCATTTATTGTCTTCCCGTGAGCTGGGGCTGTGATTGGGAAAAGGTGGGGAGAGAGACAAACTGTGAGAACCATGCACCAAGCTAAGCCAGTTTTCCCATGCACATAAGGCGGGGGACAAGCACCCAGACACAAGTACCCTACATACCCGGGCACACCTTCATGTATACATGCTCATATACTCGTATGCATCCCCACATACCCAGACACACCAACATATACCCAGACACAACCCATGTAACCCGACATACCAACATATACTCACAAGCACCCCATATACCCTAACACACCCCCATATACCCCGACACACCAACATATACCCACATGCACCCCCATGCACCCCAACACACCAACATATACCCCCACACCCCCTATTTACCCACACACTCCCATATACCCCGACATACCAACATATACCCCCACACCCCCATATACCCTTACACACCCCTATATACCCCAACACACCAACATATACTCACAAGCACCCCATATACCCTAACACACCCCAATATACCCCGACACACCAACATATGCTCACACGCACCCCCTTATACCCAGTCACACCCCCATACACCCTGACACACCAACATATACCCACATGCACCCACATATAGCCAGACACACCTCCATATACCCAGACACCCCCCATATACCCCAACACATCTACATATACTCACACGCACCCCCATATACCCAGACACACCCCATATACCCAGACACACCAACATATACCCACAAATACCCCCATATATCCAGACACACTCCCATATCCCCAAACACACCAACATATATCCACACGCACTCACATATACCCAGACACACCCCACATATGCAGACACATGCCCATTTACTCAGACAGATCCCACATACAAGCATCCTCATATACCCAAGAATCCCCCACATACATATAGCCAGACACAAACATCTCCATATGAAAAAATACATACATCCTCAACCTCAGCCTTTCAGAATGTTGGTGTAAGGACTTGTAAGATTTACTCAGTTTCACCTAAAAATTTGTTCTTAGTTAGGACGTTACTCATTTTGCCCAAAATCTGAAAGTTCTGAGGGGGTTTTGTGGCTTTCTTCCACTCTTCCTGGGAAAAGATGAAGATGAAAAACAATGGATGCAGTCTAAAATCATTTTGAGCCCACATAAAGTTGTGAACAGGTGTGACACACCCTGCCTAAACTTGTGAACAGATGAGACACACCCTGTCTAAACTCGCTTTGCAGGGACCTACTTAACCTCTTGAACAAGCCAGACAGCTGTTTCTCCTGAGGCATCAGTATACAGGGGCAGAACTTGTCGACATCATTTATGCCTATGCTGCAATGTTCCAGACTTTGGCAACACCCCAGAATTTTGCTCATTTCTAGTTTTCATATGGGTGGGGTTTTTTTTTTCAGTAAGTTTATGTAATCTTAGATGTCACAAAGAATGCATAAAATGCATGAAATCTGGTGAATTTTATGTATGACTGCAATAGGTTACAATGCTTCAACATAGCCAGATGGGTTTATTTGTCTTTAGCAGCAAAGGAAACCTGGTCATACACTCTGAAAACAGATCACTGTCTTGCTTACTGTCCCAGATAAATGCTCAACTGGAGCTCTGCCATATTCCATGAAAATATAACACTCCAATGCTTTGAGACACCAACATGCAAAGTGGCCTGCCCACAAATTAAGGCTGAGAGCAGAAGGTTGATCAGAAGGCCCAATCCTGGGTTCTTCAGACACACCATACACTGACCTCCCTGCCCTCAAGGAGAGCATGAATAATCAGATCTTTTACTGTTCCAGGATGAGTTAATAGGGTTCATCAGAAAATTAATCAGAGAGACTGGAATTTGTAACTCGCACAGGCTGGATCCCAAAAATTCATCGTGGGAAGAGCGGCAGAGCAAAGCCATGATTCATTGTGGGAAGAGCGGCAGAGCAAAGCCATGATTCATCGTGGGAAGAGCGGCAGAGCAAAGCCATGATTCATCGTGGGAAGAGCGGCAGAGCAAAGCCATGATTCATCATGGGAACATGGCACAACACAACCATAACTCATCATGGACACATGAAACAACACGGCCATAAATCATCATGGGAACATCTGATGGCAATCCCTAATCCATCATTGGGTTATGGGGTAGAAAGACTGTCATCCATCATGGAAACACGGTGCAGCAAAGCCATAACCCAGGATGGGAACATAGGACTGCAAAGCCATAACCAATCATGGGAACATGGGGCAGTCTAACCATAACTCATAATGTGAACTTGGAACAGAATAGACATAAATCAAGATGAGAACATGGGAATGTAAAGCTATTAGTCAAGATGAGAACATGGGACTGCAAAGCCATAACCAATCATGGGAACATGGGGCAGTGTAACCATAACTCATAATGTGAACTTGGAACAGAATAGACATAAATCAAGATGAGAACATGGGAATGTAAAGCTATTAGTCAAGATGAGAACATGGGACTGCAAAGCCATAACCAATCATGGAAAATATCCATATCATAGTGAACAACCAGACAATCCCCCCAAACCCCACCATTAAGATTCCTTAAAGCCGGGGGCTGCTAGTAGGGATTTACACCCTATAGGGTACCAGGAGTTAGCAGCAATCAGGTGTGTATGCAGGGATGAGGATAAACACAGCCCAGTCTTACAGTCAGTAAGTCACAGCCCACGACGGAGGACAAGATGATAACCCTGTCAAATACCTTAACATACTAGGCAGACAATTCCTTTAATTAATTTTTATTCAACTGACATAACAGTCACACTATAACAGTCTACGATTCGTGCAGTTCTAGATACACCTCTCCCTAACTATGACAAACTTCATTACAACACACAATTCACTTTAACACGCGATTCATTATAACGCGATCATAAATGTGTGTGCCCCAAATTTTTATCCAAATCTGGAGATGAACACCTACATATATCCCTTTTGAATCTTCTTTGCACTCAGAGACTTTGTTCTCACGTAATTGTTAAATGAAAGCCATGAGATTGTGCTGTTTTGGCTTTCCAACGCTTAAAGAAATTCCAAAAACACGTTTCACTTGTAAATGGTAGGCTGATTTTCTCTCCAAGTGTTGCACTCAAGAAGAGGTGTAACTCGTAGTCCAAGTTTTCTTTTTTACACGCAAAAGGGTTAAAGAAGCCATTTTAGAAAAAGGCAAAACAATTTATGTAATTATTTTGGACAGATAATTAATCCTGTAGACGGGCAAGAGAAGAGAAGCTAAGTGTGGATGGACATTTCATACTAAGTATCTGTTCTACTCAGACCGGGATACCTTTTTGTTTCACGCTTCCTTTTGCTTTGTGACGTCCTGCTGACTTAGCACGCTGGCGTGACCGACTTCTGGGCCTACTTTCTACTCTCTGCTCTTGGGTGTGGTCAATGTCAAATAACCCTGGAAACATTCACAATGTTATTTAAACAGGCATGGACAGGTTCAGCAGGTATTTGAGTATTAAACAGGCATGGACAGGTTCAGCACGTATTTGAGTATTAAACAGGCACGGACAGGTTCAGCACGTATTTGAGCATTAAACAGACACAGACAGGTTCAGCAGGTATTTGAGTATTAAACAGGCATGGACAGGTTCAGCACGTATTTCAGTATTAAACAGGCATGGACAGGTTCAGCAGGTATTTGAGTATTAAACAGGCACGGACAGGTTCACCAGGTATTTGAGCATTAAACAGACACACACAGGTTCAGCAGGTATTTGAGCATTAAACAGGCATGGGCAGGTTCAGCAGGTATTTGAGTATTAAACAGGCACACACAGGTTCACCAGGTATTTGAGCATTAAACAGACACACACAGGTTCAGCAGGTATTTGAGCATTTAACAGGCACGGACAGGTTCAGCAGGTATTTGAGCATTTAACAGGCACGGAAAGGTTCAGCAGGTATTTGAGCATTAAACAGACACGGACAGGTTCAGCAGGTATTTGAGCATTAAACAGGCACGGACAAGTTCAGCAGGTATTTGAGCATTAAACAGACTTTCACACATTCAACATTAATTTGTTAATTTTTTATGCTTTATGCTTATACTTTTATACCTTCAGTTCTAGTGTTACTGATTTTAGTAAACGCCAATCAGAACGGGAATAAATGAGCATCAACAGTGTAATGTTTCCCACATACATATTTTGTCATTTTCCTCATTCATTATATAGACTTAACCATGTTATTTCTGCCTTTAGTTTTCCTTTTTTTCTTTTACCTCCCTCAATCCTCTTGCGCTGTAACATCATATTAAACATAGCTGAGATCTCATCACAGCGACATTCGTGCACCGTCTTCTCCAACTGAGATTTGTCCATGTCTAAAAGACTTGCCAGTTCCTCCACCACCTGTAGAGACCAACAGCCAATAGGATCACAGAACAAAACATATATTTAGATACAATAATTTCAATTAGACCATTCAAAAACAAAAATTAAAAAAATTAAAAATGATAGATATAAAGCTTTGGTAAACTGAACATATCCAACGTGACATTTAATGGAAGAATAAAACAATTCCAAACATTATGTGAAAATTTTTAATATAGTAAGACAGAATTCAATACTTAAGATTTTTCCCTACAATTACTTAGGGTCATCTCGCTTAATAATCATGTAGTCCACATGAAAAATTTCTTCACAAAAGAAGAAAAAACTTCACCTCAACCTGAAAACCTGAAGAAAGTGAGGATATAGAAAGCTGCTACCACACAAAATTGAATTCAATCAAATCACTTCTGAACAGAAATATCAAAAAGAACTTACTCCGAACACAATGACAATCTATTGAAAAACTTTTACTAACAGAAAAAAGCAACCCCACTTCCAAACCACATTTAATGTTCACATGTCAAAATGATTCCTATCTTTTTATAAAAAGTATTTAGTGTCTTGAGGGAAACCGAAATTTATTGGCTAATTTAAAACTTTCCACTAGTTCAGGCCAGTCTGTGACTACACCAGTTATCACTGAGACCTCACTATGTCATCTGTCTGCTAAATATGTATGTTCTTCCCAAATGGATCCTGACAGTAAAATATCTACCAACACACATCCACAGATGAAATTATAAAATGCACGATGAAATTAAAAGAAACAAAACCAGTTTTTGCAAGTCCTGCTGCACTGTCAAATGTAACATGTGACACTGAAATCAACGTGACTCCTCACTTTAGAACCAGAGTGCAGTCACAGTGTCTGCTTAGGTGCTAAGGGTCAGTTCACACACGGCATTTCTGCTTTCCAAGGTTTCATACAATTCTTTTCACAATTATATTACATGTACTTCCAGTCACTGGCAGGTGATGAGGTAAACTTCACGTGACAATTAGTTAACGAACTTCCATTGGTTAAAGACGTTCTGCATTTTGTTAAAAGTGGAACACATTTTAATTCATCCAACTCAGGTGGCAGCTCATAATGCTTCATCGAAATTGTTTGATTTTTTTGTTTGAACTCAAAATCATTGAGTGTGAGTCCACCTTAAGTTGATGCAGAAGTGTGACCCATTTTCTGCCCACAATTAGCTGTTGTTCCACAAGCTCAGGCCCAGCCAGCCACTGGCAGACTAATGGCTCACTACAGGACCACCCAATCATGGCTTCTTATTCACTGTCATCTAACAACCACAAAATGAGCTTTAATATTTAATCACAAAGAGATAATATACCCTTCAAGAAAGATTTATCTTGTCAAATAGAATAAAATTGCAATGCAAGTATTACTGCCAAGAAATTTCATTTGTTTTTTCTTCCTTAATTAACCTGTACCTCATAATGCATGTGACACACCCAGTGTCTATTCAAGACATAAATAAAATCAATGCGAGTTCAAGTTACAAGGGGCTCAGTCGATCACCATGGCAACCATGCGAAACACTAAAGCAAGATTTAACATTCAGGAATGTTGGAGGGAGGGATCAGGATATTTGAAGCCAAGTCATTGGTTACACGGACTTGTGGCTGAAGCATTAGAATACTGGTCAAAGGTATAAGGTAGTGAATGAACGAATCAAAGGGATGAAGGTCAGGAGCTTCTGAGATAAAACACAGAGGGAAATGTCATGAGACAAGAAATGAATACAGCAAAACAAAGAGACATTTGATGCTTTAATTCACCAAAATACAAACGAACAAGTTGGACAAACAAACATAAATATAGATCTTTCTAATAGGATTCCTTTGAATTACCTCCCTTGTCACAAGCCGGCAGCTATGACGTAACACAAGATTTGTTTTTAAGACGTGAAACTAGGAGAAGTGGGACCTATTGAACTTCACGGCAACAGAATACAGAAACAGATGATATCAGTCAATCAAAGTCGCAGAAATGCTTAGAGATCTTAAATGAAGTTAACTTTTTCAACTTGGAGGAAAACACATGTTTGATGGAATTCACAGAAGTTATCTGTTTCATATGTAGACGTATATGTATTTCGTCAGTAAATTCTTTCATTTCTTGTGAATGACGTAAAAATTACATAATGTGAATCCCAGACTTTCCAGATCAGCTCAATTTACAAACTAAACCGTTTAAGTTAGAATGAATGGTTTACATCCTATCAGCCATGCTTAAGCCATATCGTGGTGAGAACATGAAGCAGTGGTCTTGAAATCAGGTTTTCCTGCTTTTCCCACTAACCACAGCTTACTCCTAACACTGCACCAGCTAAATTGGAGGGAGATGGTAATTCTGTGAGGCCCTATTAGACAGAGCTAAATACATTGTGAAAAAGGAAGTCTGAAGAGGAGAGACAGGACATGTAGTCTGACAAATACAGCATACAGAAGAGGAACATTTTCACATAATAAACAGGTGAGATTAGGTAAACGGCAAGATGAAATAAAGAAATGACAGTCAGAGGAATGATGATGCTGCAACAACAACAGACTGTTACATTTTACATACAAAACCTATACTGTGGAAAAGATGTAGTCTGATGATATGAAATATATGATAAATTAATATTCAGAACAAAGAAGAACGTTTTCAAAATGTGCTCGGACATAAAATATGACAAACCATTCAAGATGATCTGACTCATACAAGATGGCTTCATGGAGCCAAGTAATACAAATATTTCTTGAAATAAATAAAACTTACATGAAGTAATTAGATCTCCATTTGTACAGATTTATTTGTTATTTAAATAAAGTATACAACATTTAATAATACTAAACTGAATTTAGATAGAGGCAACTATGTCAGAACATACTGAAAGGCTATAGCATTTTGGAGGATTAAGAAGTTTAGGGTTGGCACTGATCATATGGCGTCAATGAAAAAACAAATCTGAAAACAAAGAACTACAGAGATCACTGGGACATATACAAGTGAGCTGTTCACAGAAAATTATTTCAAGTTTACCTCAAGGGACGTTCTGACCCAAAGGGAAACAACAGCTGGAAGTATATATATACATATTTCGCCTCCTCATGACCTGTATCCAACAGGTTCTGCTATGAGAATATCACACCAATGAGGAATATCACACCAATGAGAATATCACACCTATCTGAGTGATCATCCATGATTATAACTGGGCATAAATGTTGTAAACAGAGCAGGACAATTACACCTGGTAAAGTGTTAGAGCTTCAGCAGAAGTAGGTCAAGTAGAACACACCAAAGCAGGATTAGGAAGTCAAATTTTACTCCCTTGTTTCAAATAAGGCAAAATAATGTTTCTTCATTGTAATCTCTTAAAAAATCAGGGCCTGCTCCAGGGTAATTCTGAACCTATCAAAAAGGTTAGGGGATCACAGTTGAGGTCCAAAATGATAACGTTTTCATATTTCTGGTGTATTTGTATATATACAGATGGTCACAATGGCAGTTTTGTGAATCAAATGGGCGCTCCACCTACTCAGCTAGGTCAAATGTAAGCAGACTATGATCGTTGTTGAAGGGAATCAGGCCGAGCCTGGCGGTCTGTGAATTTGCTCAATTTGTCTCATAAGGAAATCTCACATTAATTAACAGTGGGCAATTTGCCAACTACAGGTGTACATACAATGTGTCCACTTGATGAAGGGAGAAATCATCATGAATTGTTGCACCATGATAAAGACACAATGAAAGAGATATAAACAAGTATGGCAGACAAAGTGAGAGATACACACAAGTGCTGCAGACAAAGTGAGTGATACACACAAGTACTGCAGACACGGTGAGTGATACACACAAGTACTGCTCACAGTGAGACAGATACACACAAGTACTGCTGACATAGTGAGAGGTACACACAAGTACTGCAGACAAAGTGAGAGATACACATAAGTACCACATACAAAGTGAGAGATACACACAAGTACTGCAGACAAAGTGAGAGATACACACTAATACTGCAGACAAAGTGCAAGATACACACAAGCACTGCAGACAAAGTGAGTGATACAAAAAAGTATTACTGACATAGTGAGACAGATACACACAAGTACTGTAGACAAAGTGAGAGATACACACGAGTACTACAGACAAACACATCTATAACTCTATCATAAAATGTGAGTAAAAAAGCACGGGGTGGGTGGAATAATTACATTTTGCACCATCAGCAATATTCAAGGCATAATTTAAAGAAATAAATCATGAAAAAATTCATATACAACAGAGGTAAACAATTCTTGCTAGGACAGGTAGTCATATAAATATATACATATGTACAATTTAACAGTGGCTCCCAGTCTCCCTGCATGTATCATGCCACAACAGGTAAATTACAGGTAACTGCAATCATGTCAGACACCTAGATAGGCAAGTGGCATCCGCTCCCAAACACAGCCCACACAGGGAGCAAGTACAGACACGCGATTTCCCAGCTTAAATCTGTTACGACAGTGGAAAATGCCTCGACGCTCCTTTGTGATTTGACGCAGCCCCTTGGTAGCACACGGCCACTTTAACTACCTGTCTGTCATCACCTGGAAAAGGTTAGTTATCGCTCCCTTCAAATCTCCTTTTCTTTAAGTCGCTTGTAAAATTTAAAGCCACAGAAAAATGGTGGAAGGTCGGAGTCACAATTTCACATGGATTAAGAGAAGGGTTCAGGTACGGAAACACTGAACTGGCCCTATGCCATCCACATCTTTGAGCACCAACTAGGTGGTTTAACCACTGGTTTGGTTGTGAAACCATTTGGATCCTACCACTTGTTGTCATACTTGAGCTCTTTTGTAATAGAGTCAGGTGAATTCCCCCCAAACGACCGGAGCAGTGCGCCTTCAGTGGCAGCGTCACACCACAAAGGAATATAACTCATTTGTCGCATGTTTGAAGCCCGGGAGATCACGAACTGGCACCCAGACAAAGAGGCGCAAGGAATACAGAACCCTGTATACAGCAGTCAATGACAGAGGAGTAATGGCTATCAACCCCACTGATCGCGGAGAGAAGTTAGCACTATGTACACACAAAACCTTGGCCTTGGAATAACAGCTCAAATTAACCTTCTGACACTTTTGGATCATATGCATGTACACGTACAAATGCATGCCATGGTAAGAGAGATGGTACAACTTGGAAAAAATATGCCACCATATAATTATACAACCAAAGTAAGGTAATGAATATAGTCCGTTTAGAAACATGAGACAAAACAGTGGGTTCTTTTCTTTGCTTTTTTGGTGACATATGGGAAAGTGAAAACCACATTCTGGAAGAAACAGGTCTTTAGTTATTAGTATTGCAGGCAGCTATTTGTGTAGCTGGGGTCTCCTTTTCAGCCAATAACAATTATGCTAGTTTCCAAAGTGACACAAGAATGGTTTGAGTCTGTAGATCAGGTTAATGTTCCTCCACTACTTGAAGAATTCCAGGCCACAGTCCAAATGACTGCTTCCTAACTTACTATGTCTTGGAACCTTTTCTCTTGATTTGTTTTACCTCCAGTGCTGGAGAGTTCCAACTTGCTGTCAAAATGGCTGCTGCCATGACTTTCTAGGAAGTCATCACTTACATACAAATTTTTTTGAGATGTAGTTCACTTTGACTACTGTTTTGGTGGCATATCTTTTCCCCAGTGCCTGATGACAAATCATGACCTGTGAACATGTTACTGCAGGACCAGTGTTTTGAGGGGCGGATTAAGTCTGATCTCATCAGACGAGACTGATCTCAGTGAGGTTATGGGGGAGGCAGCTGGAGGGCATTTCCCTCCCTGAGGGCGTGTTGTGTCCACCAGCTGCTCCCTGCCTGCCAATACAAAGCAGTTCCAGTCACATGCTCACAAGGAGGATGAGGAGGAGAACAGAGGGTTACCTCGGTGGTGGAACTAGTGGCGAGGGATTCCTGGCAAATTAAGGTACATGGGTACGAGGTCAGATCGCAATATTATATTAAGGGGTAAAAAAAAAAAATAAATAAATATGCTCAAAATGTACAAAATAACGGAGGTGTAAATCATAGTGATACTGGATCATTAATATTGGAAATCCTTGAGACACATCACGTGTGGGTAAAACTGGACGATTGCAGGTAAAATATGGCACGTGGGCTCAGGTAAGATGTGAATACAATTATATTGTAAGTAGGAAACCATTAGGTGTAGCACAGTTTCATTAACAATTTGATTACTTTCCTATACACAAGAATCAAAGAAAACACAGGTGATAAAATAAAGGAGGTGGTTGGATATAGGTAACAGAGCAAGGCCAAGAGCTAATAATAAAGTGAATCTAGTATAGAATGGACAGGATAGAGAAGTTCTCTTTTACAATTAGTCTTATCTTCTAGTCTCAACACTCAATTTGCCTGCTCTTCTGCTCTGGGGTACATTATTCTACGTATGCTGTACAGTTTGGTAGCAAAATTAGGTGTACAACAGAATAGACCGAAAGAACATTGTGTTTTATAATAGCTCTGCTTTCAAAAGGTGGGTAATGTGTAACATTAAATATTCCAAAGTTAAAGGTAACAATAAAAGACATTTCACAACAATTGTTAAGATCAATGTTAGTGAAGCCATTTGACCGAAAAAAGTTTTAGTGGTGAATACATTGTGATATGTATGTATAATGCAGACATAGATATAAGTCCATTAACAATTTGCAAAAGTGTCAGATAAAGTGGTGGGAAGCTCTGCAAACAACCTGCAAATGTGTCAGATAAAGTGGTGGGAAGCTCTGCAAACAACCTGCAAATGTGTCAGATAAAGTGGTGGGAAGCTCTGCCAACAACCTGCAAATGTGTCAGATAAAGTGGTGGGAAGCTCCGCCAGCAACCTGCAAATGTGTCAGATAAAGTGGTGGGAAGCTCTGCCAGCAACCTGCAAATGTGTCAGATAAAGTGGTGGGAAGCTCTGCCAGCAACCTGCAAATGTGTCAGATAAAGTGGTGGGAAGCTCCGCCAGCAACCTGCAAATGGCCGTGGGTTTCCCCTCAGGCTCTAATCAGTTTCCGCCATTGTATAAGTGAAGTATCCTTGAGTATGGTGTAAAACACCAATCAAATAAGTAACTATAATAAGTGGTTGATAACTTTTGAGTTCATGCTGAGAACTTCTGAGGTTATACGTTTATGAGATTTACATTAATCAATTTAACGTCACCAACACAAAGGTATATTTCACTGAGTCTTACATTAAATAATAAGTAGCGGGTAATTTTAAAATTTGTGTAGAAAAAGTTTTGGACAAGATCAGCAGTTCATTATGTGTTTTCAAAGAAGAGTAAGAATTTGTGAGAAAGAAGCTTAATAATATACTCGTAATCATGGAATATTACAAGCACAATGAACCGTATAAATTCCATAAAATAAAGTATTCAGAAAATTTTATGCTCAAACACAAAGATATGAAATTATAAAAATCAGATAAATAAATCAAACGAGACCTTCCAACTGATTTAGTCTGAATGTTCCAATAAGAACAGAGCAGCAGCAGAAATACATGGCAGAGATGGACACAAACAGAGATAAACTTCAGGCAAACTGAACTTCAACTGGTGCAAATTCGGCCAAGCCATTCAAGACCGACAACTACTGACTTCAAACAATATGACACTGCTTGGCCTAGCTTTTCAAATCAACAATTAGAAAAAAAAGACAGGCAGCAAAAATGCTTCAGGGTAAAGCTGAGTGTAACATTTAACAAAATACAACAACTCAGCTATGTATTCCAGAAATATGAACATTCCAAGTATATCACAACTAATCCTTTCATGTTCTACTACCTCATAAACTAGACTAGATGAGTGATGGCCATGGCAAAGACAAGGTAAATTTTACAGGTTCAGAAGAAAAAAAAATGTAGGTGGGAGAAAGAGAGAGCTTTGAGACACCAGCACACCTGTGACTTTGTAACTTTGTCCTTTGGCAGACACTGGAAGGGGTAAAACGGAAGTTTGGCCTCGAGAGTTAGCCAGGGGTGAATCTCAATGTCCATGAGTGGAAGACGCAGTTCAGGGCTCGGCTCTATCAGCTTACGGATCAGATCCTGGCAGTCTGCAGCGAAACAAACAGGATTATACGACCATGATACAACGCACTGTACAATTACTAGGTAGTTCAACTTGGTCATGCAGCCTTAGAGTATTTGAACAGTTAAAAACCAGCCCTGAGGTCTGTTAAAACATAGCCAAGCCATTTCTGCAGAAATTTGAGCCAATCAGAATTTGTCTTTCCCTTCACTGCAACCCAATACAAAATGCCAACACCATCACTGTCAAAATGAAGGACCTAAAAAGTTTTGAATTCAGTATTAAATGGCAAAAAGTTGTTTAAAATTTTGGAAGAGTCATATAATATTAAAGACAGTTAAGGCCTTATAATTCAGTCCATACATGACTAGGGAATAACATCAGGTTTATACAGTCACAAAACTATGAAAAGGCAGTTTGAGCTGACCTGACGTAAGGTGTGCCATTTCCCGGTCGTGCTGGTCGACCAGTCCTTTCTCGATCTGTTGTAACAGCTTCTGGCGACGATACTGGTCAGTGTAGGGCGTCGTGAAGGGCAACTTTCCCACTACCATGGCGTACATGATGATACCGCTGCAAAAAAAGAAATACGTCAACCATTTCTTAGACATAAAAACCAGAATGATAATCACCCATAACAGTTAGAATCTCCTCTCTGGATATCAACACAGAGCAGGAAATTCTGTCATCACAATATAGGACATACTGTATTTGACAAAATGTTTCATCCAGGATGAAGTTCCTGATTTTGCCTAGACTGAGTTTCTGGGAGTTCTGTTAATGATTGTTATATGACCTTCATTTGCATCTAAAACGACCTTTTTGGGGAGAATCTGTCAGCCCATACAGTAGACAGATTAGGTTCTGAGCATTTCAGAGTTGTTTCAAATGCTTTATATTTTAACAATTAAATGATGGATAATGGTAACATTCAGGAATCTAAATGAAGTCAACGATACAGATTTCTACAATATAAAGTGTTCCCCCGGTTTCCTCTCACCATAACGCTGGCTGCTGTTGTAGAAATATTGTTGAGTAAATCATATAACATCAATCAAATTAATAAAGTCTGGGTAAATCAATTTGAATCAATTGAGATTAAATTCCAAACAATTTAATCGAGTCCCTAAAACTATATGCATATTTCAAAAATTTTGTACCCTCATGCAACTTTAACAAAAGCTAAATATTTTTGGTTACATTTTTGACAAAAATTCTGGACATTTTTATTCCCCCATATAGAGGTCTACAATTTTATTTGACACTAAACAAGATTTGATAATTTGGTTATTTGCCCTACATGTGCTGTACAACTTCCTTAAAAAAAAAAAAAAAAAAAAAAAAAAAAAAGAAGCTGAACAGCTTGAACACAGAACAGAGCAGAAAAAAAAACCAACACTGCCAAGAGACTCAGTGAACTTACAGACTCCAGATGTCGATTTCAGGGCCGTACTTCTTCCCGGCGGTAAACAGCTCTGGGGCAGCGTATTCTGGTGACCCACAGTGTGTTTTCATCAGCTCATCACGGGTGAAGGTGTTACTCAAACCAAAATCTGTCATCAACATAAACAGGTACAAGTCTGAGATCATGACAAGCTGAACAGCTGGCAACCTCTGTGGGACAATGAGAGTCAACCTGTGAAATGACTGCTACAGTTATGTCCCTTTGGCCATAAAACATGAAGCAAATAAACAGCTGCCAGTCTACACTGATTACATTTTGTCAGCATCACAATCATATTGTATTAACAAGCAAGCAGTCAGATGGAGCATGTATGTGTACATCAGAGAGAACAATCTGCTTAAATCACTGAGGGCTAGCTAGCATTTGATAAGGATCCAACCACCTGCAACTAATAAATTAAACATTTGGCTCAAATTCAGCAAATTATGAAATTTTTCATAATTTGTTCGTCAGGTACAGTATCTGCATATGAAATCGACAGAATACACTGAAGTCACTTGGCATCAAAAATTATTTTCCAATATCCTTCCTTTCCTCAGGGACTTAATGTGTTGGATGCTGGTAGGGACTAGAGATTTTGTTTCTGTGATTTTGTGCTTCGATTCCAAACACCTTTTTGAAAATGATTGCTGTCATTAATTTAATCATTTGCAAACCTACTACAGTAGCTTTCATTCAGTATTTATTCAGGTGATTTGTGTAACAAGACTTTCTGAAGGCATCCTTGAATGTGAGGTACACAGGCTCTTATTTTGGCTGCAGTATGCAGCTCTGACCTGTAATCAACAGCTTACACACCTGTCCTTGGCCTGCCCACCTGACCCAGCTAGAGTAACCACTATTTACCTGGGCAGCTATTGTGGATGTTATTTGTTGCTGTACAGGTGTAAATAAGTTACCATGACGGTTTGGTGACAATACCTGCCACTCTGTGTTTTTCCTAACAGCAGTGTCCGACAAGCAGTTCACAGATTCAGTGTTCATGTCTGGGATATGCCCATTTCCCAGCCATATTCTCTACTAACAGCTGCTGTTCTGTTTGCCTCTTGTTGTTGTGAACATCTACAGATTTTCAGTGAAGGACCAATTGTGTATTTAGCACTGACAACATTAAAATTCCTGTTTAAAATCTGAGAAAGGATTTCTTACTTTTGTTTTAAAAATCTTGAATGGACCTCAATAAATCTTCGGCCGAACTGATGTTAAATTCTCTGTGTTATGTTTATTACACAATTCCCCCCAAAATAATTTAAACACTACCAAGTTACTGATCGAAGAGTAAAACGATAAGAATTAAGCCTACCCAAACAACGTTGTATTCAACACCCATCACTGCGTCAACATCAAAATGACAATAATTACAACAATGAACACAGACAGTTGATGACATCACTGAGTTTCTCAGGATAAGCAATGCAAGATAATAGTCTTATCACTATGAGATTCCTGGAAGACTTTGGGGTGATAATGACTGACAAAATTAAAATAGGGTCAAAAGGTTTATAACATGCATGTGTGTGCATGGGATTTCAGTCCAACCTATGTGAGGGGTCACCCACTCCCAAGGTGGCAGAACAATCAGTGTATCCCAATTGACCCTGACAATGATGTAACGAACACATGGTATTATGGTGAGACTTGATGTGATATGGTGAGACCCCAGACATGATGCTATCAGTCTAGTCTGGTTTGTTTGGGATGGAGGGAGGGGGATGTTGATAGAGGAGGGGAGGGAGATGTCTGTGGGGCTTATGTCAGGCTGTGGATTCTGGCTGACTTGCTAAATGCTTCACTGATCTGACCAGTCATGTTGGACTCTCCAGAAGGACTAAGAGCATGTGTTTGATAGATACTGATATAACATGATCCAAGGAGGGTTAGCAACACCCTTCAGGCCCCTTCATGGGCTAAAGATGGCTAGAGGCTGTCTAATGTAAAATGTGTTCATAACCTTGAGATACCAAAAGCTAAGTACACATGTTGGCTTAATGGCAGTTGAGTGACATTTACCACAGTTGTAAGATCAAATACTTGTGGGAATTATTATCATTGTTGTTTCGTTTCTGTTTTGAAAAAAACCTAGAGCAAGCAGTTCTTCATGGGTTTATTGTATTTGTCTCGTCTTTTTAATAAGCTGTCTAGGTCTTCGAACAACATTACTGTGCAATTTCATAATGTATATATGTTTGTGTTATGTATGTACGTTAAACACATGCACTGTATTTAATAATTTGACATTCATAAATTTGTCATGTCGAACATGTAGCGTAAATTGTAAACTAAATACCAGACAAGTTATGAGACTATGTATTATGAGACTATTTTCAACATTCCCCAAAATAATACCAAAATAATGGTATTGGGGACAGCTTTTTTTCACTGATGAATGCCATTGGGTGAAAGTTGCTACCACAGAGCTCGTCTGTAGGGAGTAGATTCTAATATGTAGTACATTAAGTGAGGAATTCGGAAATTTACAGTATTTAATATGAACACACAGAGACAATGATGGAATATCCCCCCATGGTTTCGTGCTCTGCATGTGTGCAAACACTGAACTCAATGCATGCAGTATTTTGAAGATACCACCCCTAACATTTTGTTTAACGGATTCTAATACACAGTACACTAAGTCAGGAATTCAGTAATTTACGGTATTTAATATGCACACACAGAATCAACAATGCAACATCCCCCTAATGTTATTGTGCTCTACATGTGCGCAAACCCCGAGTTCAATACATGCAGCACTTTTTAAGATACCACCCCTAGCATTTTGTTTAACATTGCTTTCGTTGTTATTGGACGCCGACGCTTAGGGTACGATATAAGCTACATTGTACATAAATGATCAATTAACTGTACAATTAACTGTTTTGGCTTAAAGTAATGTTGATCATTTATGTACACTTAAGCATACACAAAAATTGGAATTGCTCAAATTTGAGGCCCATTTTCACAAAAATTCACTTTTAAAACATTCATAACTTTTCATAAATAAGGCATCAATATATATATATATATATATATATATATATATATATATATATAAATATGCATATAATTTTTCTAGCTAAAAGGGACGATGCTGGGACTATGCATATAATAGTCCTAGCTAAAAGGGATGATGCTGGGACTATGCATATAGTAGCCCTAGCTAAAAGGGATGATGCTGAGACTATGCATATAGTAGTCCTAGCTAAAAGGGATGATGCTGAGACTATGCATATAGTAGCCCTAGCTAAAAGGGATGATGCTGGGACTATGCATATAGTAGTCCTAGCTAAAAGGGATGATGCTGAGACTATGCATATAGTAGCCCTAGCTAAAAGGAATGATGCTGGGACTATGCATATAGTAGCCCTAGCTAAAAGGGATGATGCTGAGACTATGCATATAGTAGCCCTAGCTAAAAGGGATGATGCTGGGACTATGCATATAGTAGCCCTAGCTAAAAGGGATGATGCTGAGACTATGCATATAGTAGCCCTAGCTAGCTAAAAGGGATGATGCTGAGACTATGCATATAGTAGCCCTAGCTAAAAGGGATGATGCTGAGACTATGCATATAGTAGTCCTAGCTAAAAGGGATGATGCTGGGACTATGCATATAGTAGTCCTAGCTAAAAGGGATGATGCTGGGACTATGCATATAGTAGTCCTAGCTAAAAGGGATGATGCTGGGACTATGCATATAGTAGCCCTAGCTAAAAGGGATGATGCTGAGACTATGCATATAGTAGCCCTAGCTAAAAGGAATGATGCTGGGACTATGCATATAGTAGCCCTAGCTAAAAGGGATGATGCTGAGACTATGCATATAGTAGTCCTAGCTAAAAGGGATGATGCTGAGACTATGCATATAGTAGCCCTAGCTAAAAGGGATGATGCTGGGACTATGCATACAGTAGTCCTAGCTAAAAGGAATGATGCTGGGACTATGCATATAGTAGCCCTAGCTAAAAGGGATGATGCTGAGACTATGCATATAGTAGCCCTAGCTAAAAGGGATGATGCTGGGACTATGCATATAGTAGCCCTAGCTAAAAGGGATGATGCTGAGACTATGCATATAGTAGCCCTAGCTAAAAGGGATGATGCTGAGACTATGCATATAGTAGTCCTAGCTAAAAGGGATGATGCTGGGACTATGCATATAGTAGTCCTAGCTAAAAGGGATGATGCTGGAGATTTTTGGCAAAGAATTGATCAACACAAATCAAGTCGAATATTTGCTGTTATTTTAGTTCTGCCCAAATACCTACATTTCACAAAGTGTCTTGTCCACGCACATTACCATTCAAAATCAGTAATAAAGCCGGTAAAATTTATAATTCGTGTCGCTTTACAACTTGTTCAAAGTTGAACTTTAGAAATAATACAGGTACATGGCTGGTGTTTGTTGCAAAGGCCATAATTTGAGCTGCGTTCAATAAATGGAGAAGGATGCTAGCTTGCGCACAGTGATTAAAGCTGATTGCAGTGTCCTGTCTGATGCACTGGATGCCATATTATCAATGGACAGCAGCAATTGTTATGTAACTGATAATTACACACGCATACTGCACGCTGTGATTGATCATTAGTCATTATTGCACATTAATCACACCTGTAATCTCGTACATCAAAAGCTAAACTGCATGGGCAAACAGGTAAGCCAGCCGTCAGACAAAAGTGTACTGCAATACTGCAGGATAGGACTAACTCAACCTGCATATCATGAAATGGCAGTATAATGTCTACACAGAAACTGGTCTCATTTGAAACCCCGGTCTGTCAGCAAAAGGGGTCCCCTTACCTTTCTTTACATAAATTTCACAGTTACAGGTAATACTTAGATATTTTGATGTTTGTAAGTACAGTAACATTTCCAATATGTGGAATGAAAGTCTGATAGTATGTTATTAAAGTATATCATAGCAGAAAACTCTTATAGTGTTTCACAAACAAAAACTGCGCAGGAAAATAGACAAAATAAGTTCAAAGAATCCCTCTGTTGTTGACATACACGTACCTTGCATATTCAGCATTACGTGAAAAGACAGAAAAAGAAAAATAATAATGAATACTACCTGGATCAAAAGTACACATGACTGAAAGAAGACCATGTTTACAATTCCAAACTAACGGATATCACCAATGAGATAAACTCTATCAAAATCAAATATCTTGTAAAAAAGCGGGAGCTGCCGCACCCTGACATGGCTGAGGGCCTAAGCTCTCTAACGTTCCACGTAAATACAGCCACATGTGCAAAAATGCTCAAAACAGGAAATAGCTGACTCCACCCAGTGTGTGGAAGATTGAACAATGAGGCAACGTGATTGGCCAAAAATCACATGTCCACTAAGAAATGACAGTCTGTGTCTCTTGTATGACTTTATCACTTGTATATCAACAGCAAGCAAGACCTATGTTCATTGTTAATAATACACAGTCTAAATCTTTGAGTTGTCTCTTCTTTTACAGACGCCGCCACTTTACAAGTCAAATATTCTCGAGTACAGCGAAAAATACCAATCAACTAAATAAATAAATCCTTTACAGACAAACTGGCTGCCAGGATATTTGAACTGTCTCTGACACAGATGTCGTGCAATGAAATTTGCTATTATGTACAGCTGCCTTCCAGCTTTTAGAGGGCTTAACAGCACCAGGTGAGAATACCTTTGACTGCACAAGTGTGCAATGTTAAGACCCTCATAACAAGTAACATGTACCTTTTACCCTGGCTAACCACTAGAGTCAATCCAACCAGGCACTGTTTAAAGGCATTGCATGAGTTAACCACTTCAGAGTACCTATATAAGAAACAATAATAAGTTAAGTATACAATATTAAGATGGAAAACTCTCCATTCCAGGCGCCAACACCTAAAGAGATCTCACTGAAAGCATGTCTGCACATGGCCTATGCTGTGTGCTTCATCATTTATCCAATTTGTGCTCAACATTCTTCACAAAAATGTTTTTGACTCGATGACACACTGATACAGGTTTATGGGTCTAGATAACTGAGGAGTCCTAAGTAACTCACTGCCCTACACTACATACCTGACAAACCTCCTGACTTAAAGCCGCATCAGAAACAGCCAGAGCTGCAATCCAGTTTGCCCAGGCCACATGGGTCAGGGGTACGCTGGCTCCAGCGAGAACACTTTAGGCAACTGAGCCAGCTGTCCTCCCATAATGCGGAGAACTCCAGGACGACAGAGATACATGGACAGGGAAAGGTTTAACCATGCGTCCTTGACTTCAGGTTTCTACCAAGTAACCTGATGCTGAGGCAGTTCTAACCATCTGACAGGGCTTGCACAGGAAAATATTGGAGATTTCATCTTTTTTTTTTTAATGAAGAAAAATGCACGAGACTTTATGTGAGGCATTACTGGGATATCATACATTACAGCTACTGCTCACCAGTAATCCAAACCAGTCCACAGGGCATTTTGTACTTTAATACACATAAACAGCTTTTGGGACAAGATGTTGAACTATGCTGCCTTGGACTTATCTTCACACACTTTTGTACAGTGTGAACAGCTATGTCGTTATCTTGTCCCTGAATCTTATCATACCCCATCAAAACATGCAATATTAATATGTAAACAAACTACCAGACTTAAGAATTCCAAAACAGCCCGATGGTTTACATCAATGCATACGTGATATCTGTACCATCATCCTACTCTAAGGCGGTACTGATGCATGCTACGTGTTTAGTTTAATTGTTAGGTGAATAAGCATCTGAACGGCTGCCAATTGGGATAATGTACAAGTGGATGTAAGTGTGGACAGCCATGAAACAGGAGGTGGTAAACATCCAGGGGAGTAAGGGTTGGTACATGTACTATAAAAAGAAGCGTGTGAGAGCAGCCTGAGGGGAAGGGGGCAAGAGGGGGGCAGGGGGGCAAGAGGGGGGGCAAGAGGGGGGGCAAGAGGGGGGCAAGAGGGGGGGCAAGAGGGGGGCAGGTTACATAACACACTTTCTGCTACACTTACACTGCACTCATCAGAACCGTTACAATTACACTGCGCTGAATAATGTGTCAGTCCATGAAAGAGGTGAACTTGTATCCGTACATTACGCACTCTGAAATAATTCATCCTTTCTTTACCTGAGGTCTTACTTACCCAGCGACCATTTTCCCAGTGCAAATATATGAGAGTAAAAATAATTTCTTTTTGTTTTTTTTTTTACATATTTTGTTTACAGAAGCTTCTTTATTAGCACTGGGGTCAACAGTGTTTGTATTTTTTAGGCAAGGGTTATAATAGTATACTGTGTTTTAGAAACACCACATCAACAAACAGAAACCCACAGTAGATGCACACTACATTCATAGTACTTGGTCTATCCCCACAGGCTGAACACATGCTCTCATTAAATAACAAACTCCCAATACTACAGTAAAGAAGGTCTGAGCAGACTCAGGATTTGAACCTGGGATTTCTGATAATGAAGCAGACACATCTATTAATTAATTAATCCATGATCCATTTAAAATCCTGATTTACAGTTAAGCATGTCGTGACTGTCATTTACTACAGGGGACAAAAAAGCCCAGACACTCTTGCAATTAGTTGAATTCCACACATAATTATACCAGCATGTAGGTCTGAAGTAGAACAACAGGAAACTTAGAACAAGATTACACAGAATTTTATACACAACTCGGCAGAGTTTCAGTACAGAAACACCCCTGGCTGTAGGAAACGGAATGAAAAAAAGAGAAAGATAATAAAGTAATTGGAATCTAATTAGAAAATGTCTGTGTGATTTTGCGTAAACAGTTTACATTAATTACATCTGCTGTATATATAATTAACATAAACGGCTTCTGACCCAAACAGGCGGTGTTTAAATGCTAAGACCTTCCAGAGAACAACATCGCCAGTCTATCCTTGACATTTAGAAATATACATTAAAATTTAGTAAATAACCCGGGATGTTATGCAAGCCTTGGATAATTTTTCCAGCTGTATAGTAGAGGGAGGAAGAAGAAAACCAGTCATCCTGACAATGACATTTTGTCAGTTTTAATGGAGCCATGAAAGCCATATTAGACAGGAAATCATGATATGTACCTTAATTCAACAACCTTTGACATAATCTCACAAAAAAATTTGAAATAAATGGTCTGTTTTGTCATTTATTCATTTATCTACATTATGGTTGTGAATTTTCCATACCCAGGTATTTTCCATTTACAGTCTTTCTTGGTTATTATATTTACATTATTACATTATTTTGGGGTAGATGAAATCGGACAGCCCAGAGTAATCGACATCTATCACAATTAATCTCCCCCAGGTACCTCACATCCCTCATGACACAGCTGAAATAGCCAGAGCTGGATCTGAACTTGTCACTAATAGCCACTACGAGCCTGAGCTAAGTTACTCAAGAAACAAGTATTCTGTATATTCAATATACAATATGTGGAAAAGATGAATCCCGACAGCCCAGAGCAAACCACCGAGAGCTGGATTTGAACACAGGCACAGTGAGCAAATGCAAAGTTACTCTAGAAGGAAAAAAAAATTGGAACCAGTTTGTTGACACTGTCAGGAGGTATGATCAGAAACGCAGTGAGCTCTCTCTGTCTGCCAGCTCTGCTAGCTCTTCCAGCTACAAATGCAGTGATCAGGGGGTAGAGAAGTGTGTGTTAACAATTAGCCTGGTCATGTCTCCCTCAGATTGCCATCTCACCCCTCTGTCACAGACCCCCACCAATCCCCTACCCACCCTGGGGATATTAACCCCCAGCTCTAATTCATTCTGCAGGCCCAACCCTGGGCAAAATACATATCTTATAATCCTTCTAAAAGTTTGCCAAGCCATTTTTATCAATGTTAATGAAAAAGCTAGCTTGCTTTGCATAACAAGTATTTCCTCACACACAGTTCATTCCTTTTCTGTATAACAATTTTTCAGTGTCTAACATTATAGTCGTCATCTTTTAATTATCTAGGGTATTCTGCATTATCTTGTCATTATCCAAAATTTTCAACATTATTAAATACATTAACAAATTCATTTGATAATATCAATAAAATGATGAGAAATTCTACAATTTCCAGATGTTTAACAAAGACTTTTTCTAAGATGTCGCAAAACATTTTTGTCCATGGTCCTGGTGTACTCATCAACAACTAAAAGTAACTCTTTGTTTACATACCTCTGAAATCAGTTTTTAACAAGTTTTATTAACCTGTTTAATAGCAGTGTTGATGGACAAGCTAGGGTTATTTCCCTTTATCTCAGCCAGCTCCCCTGAGCATGTAAATGCAATGACACCCCCAGCCTCTCCTCTTTTGCCAGTCCCCTCCGCCAAGACATACCCCTTCCCCCAGCCCATGAGCTACCCCAGATAGAAACCACTCAGCACATGCCTTTAAAACTTCACAGTTCTTGAAACAGCTAATGTCAATACAGCCTTGTGTAAAACCCTACCCTAAGGTGAAGATAGTTTTCAGACTTCAAAACCCTGGCTGAGTAACACATTCAATCTGGACTACAGCATCAAAATTTGCCACCTTGGTAGCATCCCTTAGCTTATTTACTGGTCTGAAAAAGTCATATTGTGACTGGGTGAGGTCTCATGCCTGGTGTCTATTCAGTGGCTGAGTGGGGTCTCATGTATGGTGTCTGTACAGTGTGACTCGGTGCTTCATCACTTCTGGTGTCAGTATACTACGTCTGAGTGGGGCGTCACTTCTGGTGTCAGTACACCGTGACTGGATGGGGGTCACTTCTAGTGTCAGTGTACTGTGAATAGGTGATGTGTCCTCTTTGGTGTGACTGTACTACAACTCGGTGAGGTTTCCTGTCTGATGTCGGTGTATTACAACTGGGTGTGGTGACCTGTCTCGTGTCAGTATACTGTGACTGGGTGGGGTCTTATGTCTGATGCCAATATACTGTGGCTGTGTGGGGCATCATGTCTGGTGTTAATATACTGTGGCTGGGTGGAGCATCATGTTTGGTGTCAGTACACCGTGGGTAGATGGGGAATCATGTCTGGTGTCTGTATACTGTGGCTGTGTGCGGCATCATGTTTGGTGTCAGTACACTGTGGCTGGATGGGGCATCATGTCTGGTGTCCGTATACTGTGGCTGGATGGGGCATCATGTCTGGTGTCCGTATACTGTGGCTGGATGGGGCATCATGTCTTGTGTCTGTACACTGTGGCTGGATGGAGCATCATGTCTGGTGTCTGTACACTGTGGCTGGATGGGGCATCATGTCTGGTGTCCGTATACTGTGGCTGGAAGGGGCATCATGTCTGATATCAGCCACAGTATAATGATATCAGACATGATGTCGCTGGTGAACCACATGATCAATATGGTCCATAAAACCCACCAAATAATCAAAACAATTTATTTTGGTGAAAAAATGTACAAAATTCAGTGAAGGTATTTTCAGATACAGTTTCTAACCATCTTTTCACTCACAATAACTTCATTTTTACGAGGTCTTTCCCTTTATA
This sequence comes from Acanthopleura granulata, assembly GCA_016165875.1. Lineage (NCBI taxonomy): Eukaryota > Metazoa > Mollusca > Polyplacophora > Chitonida > Chitonidae > Acanthopleura > Acanthopleura granulata. Next base: position 5,448,912 of record JABBOT010000022.1, on the reverse strand, counting down.
TGTGATAATCTCAAGGACTGCCTGTCAGCAGTGGGGTTTGAACCACCACCATGTCTGTCCTGGAGGTGTGAAGACAATATAAACATCTTCATTATTCAGCCAAGACATGATCTTCAATGGTCTCACAGACTTGCTTTTAAGTATAACACAAAGAGAATACCAGGATATCTGAAGCAAGGTGATGGGGTCATCCCACCCCCATAACATTCAACACAAGAACTCCCTGCTGACATGAATTTGAACCACCCTTCTCATTGTGGTTGTAAAGCAATGGCATTTTCATTGTGACATAACAATATGTAACGGGGAAAACAGACAAGGACCTATATATCTTTGAACAAACAACGTGACTGTTTTACAAACACTGACGGCACAGTTCCTAAATCTTCCCAGAGTTACCCCCCCTTGACCAGGCTATCCTTTCAAGGCCGACAAGACGTGACATATTGCACTGAGCCTGTCAGCTCTAAAGGACCACTTACAAGTTCAGCCGGGCTACAACAGCGTGTAGCCTTAGAGGCCGATTGCCGAGAGGCAAGGAAAATCAATAGAATAAATAGAATTGGGTAAGACAGAGAAAGAGTGGGAGGTATAAGAGCAGACTGATCCAGATGAAACGCAATTCAACCAGAAAGCCATCATTAACAGAGACTTTCTATGCACAGGCTTAAGGCAGCCCTCCTAACATATTCCCCCCCCCCCCGTCCCCGGCCTCGCCAAAACACCACACAGCTCACTAATACAGTGTAACATGGAGGCATTTCCCTCCACCCCCAAATAGACAGAAGCTTCAATGTCATAGACAACTGATAATCCGACAGCTATCAAATCCAAACCATATTTTTATTCCCCTAACAGGCTCAGCTTTATTTATCAATATTTTTATAATACGGGATCATTTACCTTTGAAAATTTGCAGTCATATCTAATATCTTTGTAATGGTGAAATGGAGAAAACAACCAATTTCAACCATAACATGCAGAAATGTGTCAGTGTGTAATGTATGTCTATGACATACAAGTATGAGGAAGTTTATCATCTGCTTACGTCAGGAAATAACATCAATTACATACAAGTTCATCCTGTAATACACACAAAAAACATTATTAAAAAAATAAATCAATAAAGAGGAAAAAATGTGAAAAAAAGACTCAGACTGTCAATAAACCTGCCCTTGGCCAAATCGGCTTCAGACATGTCAATTGTGCCATTCATCTGCTGCGGATTTCACTCAGACACCTTAACATCCCATGTCAATCAGATCTCCCTCTCCTACAGCTGGAAGTTCAAAAGGAACTATAATGTACACCATGTTTTGCTTACACAATCTTTACACTTAGTATTTCCAGAAAAAAAAGAACAAATTGTCTTGAACATCAATGTACATGTATAAACTTGGATGTGATAACAGTGGTAATGCATCATCACTACAGGTATGTGGCAGGTAGGTTCAATTATAGTGACAAGCGTCGTCAGAGGTGTACACCTGTAGGATTCTTCACTAAATTCACATTTCTTACACCAAATACTGACTCATCAGGGTGAAAGCAAGCATATTCTGTAAACACTGCTTATAAACAGAGTTATTTAGTCATAAATTCCTTAATAAATGATTTGTAAAGCAAGGGTTAACTGATGCTTAAAGATCTGGTCTTTCCACCAGTAGCCCAAAAATCCTGATATCCTCAAATATTCTTGTTCCAATCTTTGAGCAGGGGTATCTTTGGACTCTGATCTTGCTAAACACGGGCCTGTTTGCGGCAGGAACTTGGTACATATAGTGTTTAAACAGGGCCCATCTAGGAGGCACTTCTTCCCCAGGTCACAATGACCCACAACTGACCAGTACAAAAACACCATTGTTTCCAAACTGGACAGAAAAACAGCAGACTCAGGAATTTTGCCCAGGACTTCAGTGGCTGCTGGAATACACAGGCGAAGGAGATTATCTGCTCAGAGGATAGTGTTTAGATTTCTCCTCTGCTTGTCTGCCCAGAGAAAGCGTGAGAAAATAAACTGGCTTCATTGATGTACTGTTTCTTTGCCCTCCAATCATAACAAGGCTAAGGTGTCTGACCAGACAGAGGTCACAAGTGGCCACTCAGGTGCTCTTGTTAAGGCCTTCAAGACGGCAGGTCATTCCTGGCTGATGACAGGTGAACTAAACCTTAATTGGCATGCCAGTAAGGTGTTCATTCGACAAAAGATGAACTTCCAATAATTACCACAGTACACACGACTATGTTAGCTCATGTTTTATCACCACAATACGGCTATCCCGAAATGACTCAGTCATTTTATATGCCAAAAAACTGGAAAAAAGTTTGAAATTAAGAACACTGAAAACATACATTTCACACGGATGGGCTCAGTGATTACGGTACCCACATTAGGCTCGTTAATTAAAACAACTTCAAAATTATGGACTGATTTTCTAAATATTAATGAGCAATAAATTGCCATACCCTCATTATGCTTCAATATATGTTGACAGGCAAGGCCAAATTATTGGTGCAATCTTTGTTTTCTTTCCTTTAATAATTGAACATGAAAGTTATTAATTTGAAAAATTCAAGAAAGAAATTATTTTTTACCATGTCATTTTGTGTGTCTAGATGTACATTTTGTTATGTCTTACCATATCATTCCCATTAACTTCAACACATCTTACATTCAAAAACTTAAAGTCAGTAAGTCTATCACATACTTGCCAAAGGTGAAAGGTATATTCTGGGTAATCTTGTTTCCTACATCCATGAAAATAACTGCTCTCATACAAGAGTAAATTCTAAAGCATGGCAATGAACACTTATCAAAGGAAATATATTCAAAAAGTCCTCATTCAAAGGTGCTGAAAAGTTGGCTTCACAAATTCTATATCGTTACTTAATGTTTAGTGGAGTGAGGTAAATCCAAAGAAAAGAAAAAATGTTCACCATAGGCACTCCTTTTTTTCTGAACACTTATTAATTTCTATAATAATGATTGACAACTGTGACGGAAAGCCTGTTGGCATGCTTTGCCTGTGATATTAGCCTTAAGGCAGAAGCCTGTCCTTGAACCTGAGAGATGCTCATGTGGTCTTAAACCCTAATCATTCAGTCCAAATGTACAGCCACTCCCTCCTCCCCCCATCCCCCCACTCCCGTACCTCCAAAATGTTGTCAGTGACTAAGTTGCTAAATATTTTTATTTTGATATTTCTCTTTATTTTAGAAAGGTGTTCTGAGTTTAATCTGGGAGGTGATATCCTACTTAAATTAAAAATTTAAATTTCAGCACCAAATGTAGTATTTTATGACATTTATTTCCTTCTTGATGCGAAATGATATTACTGCATTGATAATGTTGGCATATTGTGACCAGCTAGTGATAAGCTGATGAACACCCCGCATTATCTAGCTGGCCCCATGATCAGCCAAGGCTAACTGATAGTCACCTGATCAGGTACACAGCTGACTGTATACAGTCTCTCAGGTGGGCTTAACGAGAAAACGACAAAGCACAGGTGTGTTATTGATTCCTACATGCCTTGCGCTTCCTTCTGTTTTACAGCAAGCGATACAGAGCTCTGTGGATCGAAACACGGCTCTGCATCGTTAAACGGATGTGGAAATGACCCGGAAACAATGGTCCGCTCATTTCTCTGGGCTTATCAGCTCAGTGCTTAACTAATCGGCCAAATACAGACTACAACCAATGCCTGAAACAGGGACAATAACCTGATGGGCATTCAATTAAGCCATGTCAGGATCAAAACTCGATACTCCATAGATGCAACCATGGTCTCCTGATTCGGGCAAATAATAGATGACCTGTCTAACACAATACAGCCACAGTATCTTGAAGTTCATAACTAACAGATGCACATATCTACCATCTATCATTTCTAAGCTCAACAAACCATCTCATAAATAAACAATTTATATTCTTTGATCCATCTTTGCTTTGTCCCTTGTATAAAATGACCATATACTCTGTTTTCATTAATGGTCAAGCCACAGCCTTAGCTGTCAACCTGTGATTGGGGCTGTTTTATTTGTGTAGAAAAAGGAAGTAGCTTTCTAATGTTTTGAGAATGTCTGTTTTTCAATCCCTTTGAACATATGCTGATCAAACACCTGGAATTAAATCCCGTGTCTAAATCTGGTATGTGGTATGAATAATCCACACCTTTGTCTCTTTATTTATTCAGTTATTTATTTATTTCTCATTTAATGAACTGTATGAAACATTTTATGAGAAAAATATCTTGATTTAATTTATACATAAAATACTGAAATTACAAATTTCAAAGCAATTTTCTGTAATATATGGCATTACTTCACACCTAATTATTTAACATAAAACAAAAATGGTGAGAAATTATGAAGTACTTCACAAAATCATACAGCATAATCTTAAATGACCGTTATGGCTGTGTTTTTGTTCACAGGATAATAGTGACATCCTGCTGAACACAAAACCATGTACCTTTACTCTAGTCCAGCTATGGCTGATGACAAAAACATCATGTGTAATCTATGTTAATCTGACACAGATTCTAATCTAAAGTCAGATTAATTCTACATCAATTTGGATATCAATAAGTTGTTGCCTGGCTCAGACAGGCACAAACCTTAGTCCCCCTCCCCCCCCCCCCACCGCCCTGCCAAAAAAGAGGAACATCTTGGTAATTGCATCTTCTTGATGTAGCACTACCATAATTGATGCTACTTTCTTTTAATCTGGGCTAAATCCCACACATTAGGATCTGTATGGATTGAGCCACGCAGGACGACAGCAATCAATGCATGAATCAATGAGTAAAATCAGAGCTGACATCTGATATCTAACCAGCGCTTTTCAGTGCCTCCTGAGCGCAGTAGGAGGAAGGTAGCAACAGCAGTCTTCCCTAATCAGCAGAAATAATTGCTCTTCCCATTGAATCTTCACTCTCTTGTTTTTTCCACCTTGGGCTTTTCTGCAGCACTGGTGAAACCAGATGTGGATGGATTTGAGAGAAGACAGGAAGTGCATCGCAGTGAAGTGGAGGGAAGGGGGGCCTCTCTGGCAGACTTTGATGGCGTACGAACTTTGATGGCTCACCCCGTTTATCAGCCACTTTGATAATATGGCTAAGTAGTGAGCTATTGTCATGCAAGCAGAGGACGAGCCACTCCAAAGGCTTCCCCCTGCAGTCACAGCCCGCCGTTTCTTGATAGAAAATTAATTATTGTCCGGAGCAGGTTTGGTGGCAGCAGCAGGAGGCGGCTAAATTCTCCATGGTTTTCTGTTGACAGTGAAGACTTTTATTATCTGCAGCTTGTTGCCAGCTCAGGATCAAATATTCTGCGGCTGGGGGACAGCGGTGTAATCCTGGGTGATTCATACCTCCATGCAGCCGAGCATTCAATCAGACTTAATGGGCCTCGCTGACTCATTCTTTCTCCCATCTCCCATTAGCTTCATATGCAGCAAAATTATTACAACTGAACAAGCATATCAGGTTACTAGGACAGCCTGGGAGAAGCAAGAAGCTCTATGTATGCTTTTCAACTTGTCTCCTGGCTAAAGCTGGTTTGACACTGAAACTAGCCAGCCTGCAGATTTGATCCACTGAGGAATTACTAATGAAGGCTTGTCAGAAGTAGCCAAGACCATCAGAGACGGCCAATGTGGCTGTGTTCTTCTCACGACACTACACATTTGTTAACAGTTGTCCAGGACAGTCACACAAACTCTACATTGATTACATCTCAGAACAAGGATTGTCCTTAAAGACCTGAGGAGATGGAGATGGGTGGGGTGGGGAGAGTGATTGGGGCACCCGAGAGGCTGAGAGGTCTTGAACAGTCTCTCCCCCCTCCCAACACACAATATTCTACCCAAGTGACCCAAGGAATCATGCCTGTTCTCAAGATCAACACACTGGAGGTGTGGGGGTGCGGGGTGGAATTCTAAAGTGTCAATAGGATATGGGAAGAGATGTAGGCAGAGCAAGACACTATATCAGGATACTGCATTATTCATATTCATTTAGACAATATTCATTTATTTAAGAATAGTACTAAAATTCACCCTGCTGTTTTAATTTGTGGTAATCCAATCTGCTCACCAAACAAGCAATGCCTACATTTAGTCAAAGAATAAGCTCTGTTCAATGCTTGGCACATTTCAAATGCTCGTGTATCAAAGGCGAGAACTACAAATGCCCGACTGTTATAACCAAGAACTACCAATGTCAAAGCGTTATAACCAAGAACTACAAATACCTGAGTGTTGTATCCACGCACCACAAATGCCCGAGTGTTAAAACCAAGAACTACAAATGCCCGAGTGTTATAACCAAGAACTACAAATGCCCACGTATAACCAGCAAGAACTAGAAAATCCCAAATAAGGCAAGAAGTACAAATTATGCTGATGAACACTGAGAAAATAGAGACGAATTAAGCTGTGGAAGAAACCACTGATACTGATGCAGATCATAATCCGATTGCCAACACTATTCTCTCACAAATGTCACCATCTGTGAATCTCGCATTACTTTATGGGCCTTGTGCGACATAAAAAACCGAACGCTCTGCTGGGAATAAGGAGGCAGTTTGCAGGAATTGTTCCCTCAGCCTCTCTGGACATGGTTTTAGGAGCCTATCTAGAAGGGCGACAGAACTGTGGGTGTGGGGCTGGAGATGGAGGCAGGGATGCAGGCAGTGATTAAGCTAAGTCAACACTCCCAGGCTGAGCCGCTCAGATACCCATTCATTATTCCCTGGGCTACATCAAATAGGCACACATTCAATCTTCCAGCCACTCGGGTTTGAATTTCACTGTCAGTTCCTTCTAGCCATTATGATGCAATGATAAAGTACACCAGCAAGACTGAGGGACAATTAAAGACATTTGCTCGCCTTTCTCTTGTGGATAATTGAGCAGGGAATCTGGTTCTAGGCAGATTTCTGAGGGAATACAAGCAGGATTGTCCCCGGGAAACAACGTAAAACATAACCCATCAATCAGCAAAGAGGAAGAAGAGGAAGAAAAAAAAAAAGTAAACCAACAAAAAAAAAAAAAATAAAATAAAGGAGTAAATAAATAAAACATATTCAAATAATGATGCCTAAAAATGTGTATGCACAGCTGGAAGACAGATTTCAACTTAGACAATTTTCTAGCCACAATTTTACCACGTACATTTTCATGTAATCATATCATATGTTTTTTAGGGACACGGTCACCCAAATATTAGGTATTTCAACGGTATTAAAGAATGACATGAGCATTAGGTATTTTCCTCAACAAATAAAAGTTACAAGCTTTTCGTTAATTCCACCTTCAGCATTGTACATTAAGTGAATGTTTGAAAATAAGAAAAAAACAGAAAACTGAAAAGTTTGCCAGAATATTTAAATGAGGGGCTGCAAATTCAGTGGAACTCGAGCATGCGCACAGCGCTCAGTGAACTTCATATGTAAACAAACGTGGCTGATGACACGCATAAGAGAAGGACTTAGAGTTCTCTTGTAACAGGATGAGCCAAAAAGAGGTGTAAAAGAGAGCTCAGCAGGTTGACAAGCAAGTCATGTAATTGGTAAAGGCTGTCACAAAACTACACTGCTTGATAGGTGGTGCAAATGTTGCTGTTGTTGTGGCAATGTTACAACATCGAACATGGCCTGCCCTCTTTGTGCTAAATTCGAATAACAACAGAACCTGTCTGGACTCATACAAGCTACATACTCAATGAATATTTTTCATTTCAATGTGGCTGATTTCGTTCAGGAATGAATTTTAAAACTTCATTGTCACAATCAGAATTTGTTAAAAAATCCAAATTTTGAGTGACCATCTCTCTTAAACATCACATAAATATCTTGGAAGTAAATGTCACAAAACCTTTGATGCATAGTTTTATACAGAACCAGTATTGTTCTCAAGTGGACGTCTATTCTAAAGCTTCCAAATCTTTTAACACATTTTCAACAATCCACTTGTCGATATGGATTAAGTTTCTGCAAAACTTGGCGTCATTCAGACGAGAGAAGCCAATTACACAAGGAATCACAGGTGCTTTCAGTACATCCAAGAGCCAAAATATTCATACTGGAATAAACTTTACGGACACAGAACTGAGTCTTGGAATTACTCAGTTGGAAATGCTTCCTTTGCTCAATAAGTCTGCCTACTGGGTACATGATCAGTCCGGGGAGTGACAATAAACAGGGGCCAAATGGAGACCCATCAGCTTGCTAACAGCTTCAGGCCATTACGTTTTTCCCGGCGAAGAATTTGAGGGACAATTAAACAGTGGCACTTTAGAGTACCGCGACTGCAGCTCTGCGACTCAGGATTTCATTCCCTAAAGCCTTGACATCCGTCAAAGACAAATGTGCAGGGAGCGATGTACAATGAGGCATTTCTAATGCGCTTCACACCAACCAGACAATCTGTAACATGCACAACATCACATGGACAGGCACAAGGTCACTATCACAAGAGAGGCCTGAAGGCAGGCACAGGGTCACCTCTATCACAAGAAAGGCCCGAAGGCAGGCACAAGGTCATCTCTATCACAAGGAAGGTCAGGAGGCAGGCACAAGATCACCTCTATCACAGGGAAGGTCAGGAGGCAGGCACAAGATCACCTCTATCACAGGGAAGGCCGGGAGGCAGGCACAAGGTCATCTCTATCACAGGGAAGGCAAGGAGGCAGGCACAAGGTCACCTCTATCACAGGGAAGATCAGGAGGCAGGCACAAGGTCACCTCTATCACAGGGAAGTATAGAGGGCAGTTACAAGGTCACCTCTATCACAGGGAAGACCAGGAGGCAGGCACAAGGTCACCTCTATCACAGGGAAGATCAGGAGGCAGGCACAAGGTCATCTCTATCACAGGGAAGGCAAGGAGGCAGGCACAAGGTCACCTCTATCACAGGGAAGGCCAGGGGGCAGGCACAAGGTCACCTCTATCAGAGGGAAGGCCAGGAGGCAGGTACAAGGTCACCTCTATCACAGGGAAGGCCAGGAGGCGGCACAAGGCCACGTCTATCAAAGGGAAGGCCAGGAGGCAGGCACAAGGCCACGTCTATCACAGGGAAGGCCAGGAGGCAGGCACAAGGTCACCTCTATCACAGGGAAGGTCAGGAGGCAGGCACAAGGTCACTTCTATCACAGGGAAGGTCGGGAGGCAGGCACAAGATCACCTCTATCACAGGGAAGGCCGGGAGGCAGGTACAAGATCACCTCTATCACAGGGAAGGCAAGGAGGCAGGCACAAGGTCACCTCTATCACAGGGAAGGCCGGGAGGCAGGCACTAGGTCACCTCTATCACAGGGAAGGTCAGGAGGCAGGTACAAGGTCACCTCTATCACAGGGAAGGCAAGGAGGCAGGTACAAGAGAGCTTTCCTTTCGCACATACATGTGCATGGACAGCCAATAGTAGGGTAGATTGACTAGTTTAAGGACAATCCTCCAGGTGACCCCCAAAATGTAACTCACTGCTCACATGTTTGCAAATTATCAATGTTTGTCCCTGAACTGCAAGAGTTAGGACAGACTTTCACCAAGCCAAACGATGGACAAGAAAATTTATTCAACTCATGATTCACTTCATCTTTTCATAAAAAAATGTCAGATTTTGATCTGAAAATATTTATAATATAAAACTAGTGTCAGAGGGGGCAGGTCCATTTTGACCCTTTTTGTACCGGTGCTGCAAAATTAACACTGTTCATTCTCAACTGACTAAGAAACACTGAGTTAATCAAAGAAGCAACAATCATAATCTATAAATTCTTCTGCTATCTGTGCCTAATTTTGACACACGCGTCTAACCACAACTTGTTATTCTAAACAGCGCTTCAAAACTGATAAATCCTGCATTACTGTGAATCAGATGTTGTTAAATCCCATTCAACTTATCAATAAATAAATAAACAAAGAGTTAACCTGTGAATTCAAATCAAAAATACATAAAAAATGGCAGCAGACATTTGAAGCATACACCACATTTGTCTCTTTTCATATAAGACATCTTCAAAATTAGTTTATTTTTTTCAGAATTACTTCAAAGAATTCACACAATTAACTTGACAGATGACCAAGACACTTCCTGTACACAAACTCTGCTTACTTCAATTCCCAGAGGCATCTGCCAGAATGACTTAGCAACAAGCTCCCTCCATAGCTGTGCTGGCAAACACAAAGTTCTTCACTAGGCCTTTATGTGAAGGACTCTGTCAACACAGCCCTGAACAGCTAGGCAGGAGGTACCTTCAGTGTCCACCATCAGCAGAGTGGTAAAGGCACAACTCAGCGATGGAGATGGTGAAAAACCAATTACAACCTGTCAAAGCTGAAGATGTGGCCAAAGTCAGCATCAGGCCTCTGTCAACAGATCAGAGATCTTATCACTTCCCATCACATCCGCCTATTACCGTCTCATAACATGAGAAAGCCTGACCATCACTGAGTGGTGCTTTATGGTAGCTATAGAATCTATGGAGGACCATTACATGCCATTATGGCAGACGGTCAGACTAACGGTGATGAGACTCATCCATCTTTTAATCAAAATGGCCATCAAACCTGAGTTTTTAGAAGCTGTCTGGTGTGGTTGGCATATGCCTGGTGTATAAGCCATTCTGACAGTCTCGGAGACAAACATCACACCATCTTCTTTACTTAAGATTAACTTACACCTCTGGTTGTGGATATAGGACCTCATTGGTGTCTTGATAGGTAATGCTGCCACCAAGGAGTCTATGATGGAGTTAACCAGATTCCAAAAGGTGCCGATCAGATGATCTATCATGGAACCCGACCTAACCCATAGACACCAGATGACAGATGTCTTCAGAGAATCTAAACACCTATAAGACATGGTATACAAATTTTCTGCCCATGGGCTGGGGCTTACCCCAGTTCTTGTGCTTACCCCAATGTTTGGCAGGGGAAGGGGTGAGGTCAGATTTTATACAGGGTATTGTCTGAGGTGTTTGAGGCCTCTGCATTCACAATGCACAACAGATGGCTCAGGTGTTCCCTGTAGCAGATACACCCGAGATGCCCTCTCTGAGCCCTCAATAGGGTGCCAAAATTTGATCTCCCTACAGAAAAACGTGGCTCTAAATCAACATTTTCTCCTCATCTGGCTGTGTTTTAACAAGTATTTGCCACTTATAAATCCAATCAGTGTCACCGGAAAAGCTATGAGTATTCTGCTCCTTCAGCCATGCTTCCCATGGCCAATGACAAATCACACACTGGGTTGGGCTACAGTGACTTTACCTGTGATAGTCAGAACACGATGACGAGTATTACAGGCCAGCAGAACAGGAACGGGCTGTTTTGATATCATATCCATGCAACTATTAAACGGGTCAAATCAATTTCAGAGGTGGCAAATATGCTTTATAATTCCCCCGAACTGTATCGTATGATGGAACGGTTTTGTCACGTGCTAGAGTTGACCGTAACAAATTTATGATAACATTATTATCCTGTACTGTAGGAGCATTAGACAAACAGATTATTGACAAAGGTGTATTCATGACTGAAAAAAAAAATTAAAATGTTTTTTTCAGGCTTATTTATACACAGCACCATTAATTCATCTACGGTGTATCTTGCTTTCATTTATTTGTCATTTATTTATCTGATTGGTGTTTTACGTCATACTCAAGAATGTTTTATTTATATGGCAGCAGCCAGCATTATGGGGGGGGGGGGCGAAACAGCACAGCCCTGAGGAAACCCATTATCATCCGTGGATTATCTTACTTTTAGTCTTCAAACATGAAAAGTTATCAACCTCCTATTTGTCTATGTGATGTGCTTTTCTTAAATGGCTATTTTTTTTCAGACCTAGCTATTCTAGATCTCCTAATAGTTCGGTTAATCCTACCTATCTCAAGGTGAAACACATCTACAAACCTGGATATGGAGGTACCCCATCATAGAACAGGTAGTACTGTCACAACATTTAGTTCCAAATGCATTACCGAAGTTGAACAATAATCCAAGAGGGAAAAAGATGGCCAAGAAATGTCTTAACTCACCCACAATCTTGATGTTAGATTTCTTTTCGTCCAACATGATGTTTTCCATCTTGAGGTCTCTGCAACAACAAAATATAAAACATTTATAAATTTCAAAGAAAGTAAACCAACATGACATTTTCACAAAAATATGGATGAAATTATGCAAAAGAACATAAAGAAACGATTTCTCAAATAACAGTGTTTATCTAATTTTTGCCAATTAAGTTTGTTTAAATCCCCGCATTCTGCTTCATTTCACTTAAAATCACTATCTTGGGTTTGCAATTCACTCCCTGATGATATTTTGCATTGATTCGGAAGAATGTGTTCTTTAAGGCTATAGCACACTAGTTGATTCATCTGTTCCCTATACCCCTTCTCTCACACCAGCATATCAAATTCTACAAGCATTCCACATGTTCACTACTGGCAAGCTACAGGGAAACAAGAAGAGAACCTCAAACACTAACTGTACTTCATGTAAATGAACCAGAGGTATTAATGTTTAACATCTTTAATTAGCTAGTTAATTAATAACATCTAAACTATATCATGCAGGCAACGATATACAGAGCCATTTTATTTGTGATTTAATCAGTCAAATGTATGGAAACTGGCTGACATGTTTTAAGGCAAATTTTCGAAAATTCCTTCAACGAGATTCACGGGCATGTCATACTGCAAGATGCCAGAAACGTGTTGGTGGGTTGCATGCTTACCATGATACATCAAGATGCCAGAAATGTGTTGGTGCATTGCATGGTTACCATGATACATCAAGATGCCAGAAAGGTGTTGCTGTATTGCATGGTTACCATGATACATCAAGATGTCAGAAAGGTGTTGGTGCACTGCATGGTTACCATGATACATCAAGATGCCCGAAAGGTGATGATGATTTACATCGTTACCATGATACATCATGAATGGCCTAAATGTATTCTTTATTCATCCACTTTTTCACAGTATTCCTTTTTGTAAACTATCAACACGACCTGGAATATCCTCTACATTTTTTTAGCAGTATACATTATACAGGAAGCATGTCTGATTAATAGACCAATGTTAACAAGTGACGTTATATCATTCCATCAGAATCTCAGGCAGGAATGGCTGCCAACAGATCAATCACCTGAGCCGAGGAGCACTCCTGCTCTTCTGCAGAATGAGCCACTCCAGTAGCAATATTTTATCCGTGTTATTGCGACTTTGCAGACCACACTGAACAGTAAACGTGTAAAAGTGTTCTCAGGGGTTTAGGGCATATATCTGCCATTCCTCTTGAACACTCGGCTAAAACGTGCCGACGACACAAGGACTGGGTGGAGGCTACAGCCCTGACTTGAACACCTCCACTCAGCAATAATTACAGTGAAGTCTAAACTCTGTTATTCACCTGTCATGGGTGAGGACTTATCTCGAAGTTTTATGTCTTCCAGTACACATGACCCAGACAATGCCCTTTACCCTCTGACCTCAGATGACCTCACCTAGTACTAAGGGACCTCATTTCCAGGTCAGCATACCAAAACACTGTTACTGGTTTCCTGATACAGGTACTAGTAGTCGAAAACACGAGGTCTGGACGCTGTTTCACAATGCTAATCCCTATTTTTATTGCGATGTGCACACATTCAACTCAGCCTATGTGCTCAAGGCACAGAAAACAGGCATTCTTGTGAAACTGTCTGCCACCTGCCTTTAAGACTACACACGAATCACATCAATATGTACCCTTGGAAAGACTTACAATCATTTGCATATCTGTGCTCTACAAACAACGATATCTCTTTCGAATATTACTTCATGCAGTATTAAAGTGCTAATTCACACACAGAGGTGCCTTTAGGTTCGCTTAAAATGAAGAATATATCAGTTTACTGACAGAGTTTCTAAACTTGCACTGAACAAGAACTGAGTGACGTAATGATAAAGTAAGTTGTGAAACTTTGTATCATCCAAATAAAAACTGACTCGCTTTTGTGTCAAAGTGAAACAGTTTTGGCATTCTGACAAGAAACTGCAAATATTTATTCATTTGTCTATTTGTCAGATTGGAAATGAAGGCTGGGCTGAAGTTTATTTCACTTTAAATGATCAGGTTGAGTGGTCAGGCTCATGGATGGAGGAAACCTGGCAGCCAGAGTCTGGAGGAAAATACCATCCACGTCTGACAAAATTCCTGACTTACAGCCGCAGCTGATCCAGGTATCCACTGAGATAGATTCAATCTTACAAGCTCATTGGTCAAGGACAATCAGCTGCAGAGAGAGCAACAATTTATCCGAATGTGTTGGCAAAAGCAGTAAAAGCAAGTGTCAAGAGTTCAAGTCTTGCAAATGGCATTTGTTTGTAACAGACAGACTGAGCATTATATCAACTTTTGCTAACCTTATCCTTCTGTAAACCCTAGTCAGTTTAACAAAATAAAGAAAAAAAAAAAAAAGACAAAAAAAAAACCAAAAAGAAAACAATTATTTTATATACACCATCTTGCCTATAATTTCTCTGGAAGGAAAAAAAAATTCACAATTCCTTAAGTCAAATAAACCATCAATGCATACATGGTTGAGCCAAGGGTCAAAGGCTGACCAGTAAAACCATGTGTATCTACACCACCATCAACCCAGAGACTATACTATGGCCCTGCTGCACCAAACTCCCTCAGGGCTGAAAGCAGAAACACAGCCAAAGTGAGATGCTTTAGCCTCTAAATGTCCTTAATTGTCAGCAGGTGTAAGCCCTCTCACCTCGGGGAGAGGGATGGGGATGTTTTATTCTGGCCAGTAGGCTTGCCAAAATTCCACTGCCCACATGCTACAGCGATCAGAGCTGGTCAGAGGGGTTTGGGCTCTGCATCCTCATTGGTTGGTATGGAGGTGGAATATAGGCTTAACTGAGGGGTGAAAGGTGGAATAAATATTTAACCATGGGGTGGGAGGTGGAATACACAGGGAAAATTCAGTCTGAAAAGAGAAAATGGTATCAATCTTGAATTTTTTTCATTTTTTGTCTTGTTCTGTTTTTGTTTTTTCTAGTACTATGTGAAAAATGTTCATGACACAAAGCACTTCACTGACATGATCTAAAAATTACAATGTTGTAGACACACACATCATCCTAGACATAATTACAATGTTGTAGACACACACATCATCCTAGACATAATTACAATGTTGTAGACACACACATCATCCTAGACATAATTACAATGTTGTAGACACACACATCATCCCAGGCATAATTACAGTGTTGTAGACACACACATCATCCTAGACATAATTACAATGTTGTAGACACACACATCATCCTAGACATAATTACAACGTTGTAGACACACACATCATCCCAAGCATAATTACAATGTTGTAGACACACACATCATCCCAGGCATAATTACAGTGTTGTAGACACACACATCATCCTAGACATAATTACAATGTTGTAGACACACACATCATCCTAGACATCATTACAGTGTTGTAGACACACACATCATCCTAGACATAATTACAATGTTGTAGACACACACATCATCCTAGATATAATTACAATGTTGTAGACACACACATCATCCCAGACATAATTACAATGTTGTAGACACACACATCATCCTAGACATTTAATGTAGCTGAGGTGGACTGGTGGGGCAGGGGCTTCGGGTGTTGGCTGGTGGGGCAGGGGCTTTGGGTGTTGGCTTGGGGGGCTGGTATATGATGTTAATATTTAATCTCTTACTTCATATCTGGCGTTTATTTAAATCTGAGCATTAATCGGAGCAGAACAGCACAATCACACATAATTAAAGAGCATATGAATGCATGATTACTCATTAAAAAGTTAAGGTTAAAAGTTCACTGAATGAGCCAAACTCCCACAATCGGTTTCCATCAAGAAGAGAAACCCTGAAGACATTGTGCCATGCCTGCGCATGTGTACAGCTGTCACTTGGTAGTCAAAATACAGACCATTTGTAATATCAACATTATGAGCAGCGTGTGCAAGACTCAGTTGTTTATGACTTGGCCAGAGTTGTAATATACTGAATGACTCAGTAAGCTAGAGAGACCTTCAACATGAACACCTTGAAGGCATTTTTTTATGGCATTAAATATCAAAACTTGCGCCTCCCCTAAAAAATGTGTGTATATATATATATATATATATATATATATATATATATATATACACACACATACATACATAAATTTATATAAATGAGCGGCACAAAGTTTACATGTTGTCCTCAGTGTAAAGGACCAGTGTTCCTTCTGGGTTCAGCTACTGTCTGGGGGCTGTTAGTAGTTGTCTTAATGCTGGGTGTTGTCAAACAGTTTTAGGTGAGCTGCCCCTCCAGTGACATTAATGGTGCCCACTGCCAGCAGGGGCTGGGGAAACTGTTACAGTTTACTGGGGGCAGTAAACCTCCAGGGCAGGCCAGATAAGATAGGCCAGAGAACAAGCCATAACTACAATTAGTACGTAACCCGCAGCTGTTTAAAACAGCTCTTAAATCATTGTTACTCGACATTGGCCCAGCAGATTTTTGCATTCCTGGTTAGCTGATACCTCTCCACTTCCTTTCTGTTTAATGCTCTGTTTCTGGGGGTGCAGATTACAGCTGACTCCCAGTGTTCCCAGTACAAGTTATCAGCCAGTCTTTATTTGATTTGTTCCACCAATGACAAGACTGCATTTTACAGAGATAACGAAAAGGAAAACAGTACCTTAACTGTCCTTCTTACAATGATGACTTAAGATAATCTGAGTTTCATTTAGAGTGACTTTTGCAGTCACCAAAGTAAACCATTTATATTGATGTTACTTACACTCTGAATTCTCCCCAGTTCATACAAACACATCATGAATGGAAAAAAGCGATTGTTCTGATGATAAATTTACATCTGAATCACTCGATTTGAAGAGAGAATTAATTTTTACCAATCCTAAGTAAGGTGAATGATTTAAATAAAAGATTATGTAAATCATTTTTCCCTCCATATGTGTTATGAGTTTTCAATTACAATCTATATATGTCTACCATGAGAAGCATTCAATAGAGCAGTTTTGGGTTCGAACTCTTTTATTGCTAAAGGTAAGAAAAGCCCTACTGTACCATATGACATCTCAAAAATGTCAGGCAACTATTTCTGATTACATTTACTATAGCTGAATGGGCGTCAAAGAAAAGTTTCAAGAAAAGTTATTTAGATTTACTTTAGTTTTTTAATTTAAGAAGCTGCTCAACAAAACAATGGTCGTTTGTACCTTTGTAACACAGCGAGACAGGTGATCAGTAAATTAAAGTGAAGAAAACTGCCTGGTGTTTTTGACAAGTCACACGACAGTTGAACTCTTTTTACCTCTGCAACAACAGAGTTCAAACTCAAAATTCCCCTATTGTCATATCAGGTGGAGTGATAAGGAACTGATAGAGTTACTTCCCTTACACCACGTCCGGTCACACCTGACATTGTTGGCCAACAAGAATTCATTCATCCGTTCACTTTATTGATGTTTTGTATTGTACATTTAAGTAACATCACGTTGTACAGGTTTATTTTTGGCAAACAATGGGTCAGGGTAAATGAGAAACCAATTCACACCCAGAATGTACTTTAAAAATTTTCCAAATGCAATTTTAAGTGAACTTCAACCACAGGCAGTTAGCAGAGATTTAGTGGAGGCTGGATTTGGACAGAGGAACCTGACTGATCCATGGTATGTAATCTTCAGTGACGACACCTTAGGTCAATAAGCCAGATACCATGATCACTATTCCCAGTCATATCAGATAGGAATAAAGAAGTTTGTACAACAGCTGAATAAAAGTTTTTCATGTTAAAATAGCTAAGAAGAACATGAAAGAGAAGAAAAATTCAGAATTCAGAAAGCAAGATTAGACAAATAGCACCTTGCATGACTGAATGACAAAATGAATGTAACTCCCACAAGCACATGTAGCCTAGTATCTCTCTGGGGAAAGTACACTTAGCCCTGCCATTTTGACTACAACAACATAGACCTAAACTTCAAGGCAATTAAACTTCCAAAATCAAATAGAACGTTTATTAACGTTTGTCGTTTTTAGTGCC
Source organism: Acanthopleura granulata (assembly GCA_016165875.1). Taxonomy (NCBI): domain Eukaryota; kingdom Metazoa; phylum Mollusca; class Polyplacophora; order Chitonida; family Chitonidae; genus Acanthopleura; species Acanthopleura granulata. The sequence continues at coordinate 5,430,790 of JABBOT010000022.1, read as the reverse complement.
TCACCTTGCTGCAAGGCTTGTTACAGGAATTAGACTCTTGAAGGGAGAGAAAGAAAACCTGGTGCGATGGTGTTTTGGTGGAACGGTGGAATGGTCATGAGGACTGGTACCAGATGGTGACTGCAAACAAGACAGTGGTGGTAAGGATTGCTGATTTAGAGGTCACAGTTCAGAACAGACCCAATACCCCCTTCCCACCCCACTCTCCATCTACTGCAGGAAGGGCCAAGTGGCTGGCTCCCCAACTAACAGACAGTCAATAATTAGACTGGACTGGCTCACAGACAACATTGATTCTGACAGTAACAATGTGGAGATAAGAAAGTCTTCATGAATGATGCATCTAGAGGGTAGAGAGGCTGGCAATGCTGAGTTAGGGTTGTACAGGCCCAGGTGTGGAGATCTGCAAAACACAGGAGGGGTAGAGGACGGGGAGGGGGTGTGTGTGGATATTAAGAGGAAGAAGGGGTTAAGGATGCCATAGGGCCCTTGTTTATGTTCCTTCAACTCTCCTTGCTTAAGCTGTGACTTAAATCTGGGGCTGGGGTTGAGGTGAGGGTGAGGGTTAGTGTGGGTAGGGTGTGCGTTCTCTGTGGTCTCTCCATTATTTGAACACTCTAATATGATTCTTCTGAGTGTTTTGGAATAGTGCCCCGATACTAGGATTCCTCTGAGTCTTTTGGAGTCGTGCCTCACCACTAGGATTCTTCTGAGTCTTTTGGAATAGTGCCCCATCACTAGGATTCATCTGAGTCTTTTGGAATAGTGCCCCACCACTAGGATTCTTCTGAGGCTTGAACACTCAAATATAATCCTTGTGAGATTTGAACACTGGCCTCCAATGTGATCCTCTTGAGACTTAAACGCTGCCCTATGAAATGATCCTTCTGAGACTTCACACTGGCCTCCAATGTGATCCTCCTGAGACTTAAACGCTGGCCTATGAAATGATCCTTCTGAGACTTCACACTGGCCTCCAATATGATCTTTCTGAGATTTGGAACAGTATGATTCCAGTACAATTTTTATGACAACTAAACACTGACAATCCCAAGTGTGATCCCATTAAGGTTGAAAACAAGCTCTTCATTATATTTTCCAAGGTCATGACCACTGACCAAGATTATGCAGCTACATTTTAATTAAGTAAAACTTCTATAAAAAAAAAATTCATAAAGAGTTGATGTCACTCTGGTTCAGACAGCCTGCCAATAGGTCTTAAGTGAGGAATTTAAACTTTCACAGGTATTTGCATAACAAAAGTGTTACCCAAATTTCCTTCATCCATAAAATCGGTTCCCTCAACCCATAATTTTTTTTAAAGTTCTTATGTATGCCCTTACACATGAATGAATAAATAAATGAATAAATGCAAGATTAAGTGAGTAAGTAAATAAATAAATAGATGAATAAATTAATAACTAATAAGCAGCACTATACTGACACTTGAGACAGCCCATGGATTGATGTATCCCAGGCTGCAAGTCCATGAGAAAACTGGTGATACATGTATTCCCAGGTAATTCTGCACCGTGGAATTTCTCTGAGGCTATACTCCAGTCTGGTCAAACCACTATCTGAGAACACATCAACTAGTACTTAGCTTGCTTACTTTCATCTTTGCTGCTAATCTCAAAGTCATCGCATTAATACCTTAAAGGCAACAAGAAAATACATCATCATAATGAAAACAGTGGGGGGGGGGGATAAACAAAAAATATTTATATAAATATATTGAAAATTGACATATTAAATGGTTTTCGCTAAACATACCAGACAGAAAAATAACGGAAATACTTCTGATTAAATCATAATTTTGGCGTGTTATCAGCACCATCAGCGAAAGACTCCGTTCATTCATGAAGAGTTAAACTGTCATTCTCGTGAAGACAACTTTGGAATTTTGAATTCATAAACTATACATTATGTGTTTGATTCAGTGACAGATGTACATAGGGTTAGGCCTACAGATAAATGCTGGGAGGATTTTCCCACGCTAAAATTAATTAGGTCATGGTGGTTCTTCTGTCACACATTGTCTAAATAATAACACCCTGCCTTGCTACAACCCTGGGTACAGGTCAGCCAAAGGAACTATTGACATTTTACAAACTGACATTTGTGTCATGACAAAAATCACTTTTTATTTAATATGTAGCTAAAAGTTCTACAGATCGTTCACTGAAATTCACAAGGGGAGAGGGGAGAGAGGAAGCATATATGTTTGCAGTAGTTTGTCTTGGCCCCAAAATACTGATTGCTGATTTTCCCTAGAGCAGATATGATGCCCAATGACTTGCTGATTTCATCAGAGGATAATGTCCCAGTAGTAACCGGTTAATCTCTGATTCACATACCCACAGCTGTCAGTTTACATGCTCCAGGCACCCTTTTCTTCCCTATGTCATACTTTTCTTTTTTTAAATTTTTTCATTTCACTGAAGTAAAACATTTTAACAAGGCAAAAAAATCCATTCTCACATTCTGGAGGAGAGGTGATAGTCGATTAAAACAATAGGTGTCTAATAATTGAGAGATTAATGGCTTTGCTGAGCGAATTAAGGATGGGTGGGGGGGAAATCATTTGTGAGCTGTGGCCCAGGAGGTGAGACTCATGCCCCATACATCTTAACGGGCCAGTGACATTTAAAGATAGCCACACATCCCCCATTTGCATAATTAATGCAGACTGTGACCCAGTTACCAGGACTGTCTGGTCTGAATGTAGTGGTGGGGGGGGGGGAGGACAAGGGAGAGACGAGGGAGCCTGGGAACATGACTAGTGGGGTGGACAGGGCCAGTGCATGGGGTGGGGGGCACTTTACCCTTAATAAGGCCTCTCCTCCTTTAAGCAAGAGAGCTGGAATCATGAGGACAATTTCTAATAAAATATAGCACCTAAATTATTATGATCATTATTTTTGGAGCAGGTACATGCATATCTGACTGTCATGTAACTTGATGCTGGAAATGACTTTGCCCTCTGGCATGTATTAGTCCCTCATCGGATGATGTCTCTAAAAGACTTCTCCCGTCTCAGCAACCTTCCACAGTTCAGTGACGTGACAACGTTGCAAGATCTCTGAACATTTTTCCTTAGACACTGAATATTTCTCATGTCTTCTTAACATTGGAAATGAACAGGGTTAAATTCTTTCTTTCATTTATTTACTTACATGATTTTGATTAAGGCATTACAGAACACCAGTTTCCTACACTTCTAACTGTTAAGGTTAGGTTGAGACAGAAAGCACAGGCCTTTCCTCTGAGACCTCCCAAACAACCTGACACAAGGCCCCAGCCTAACCAACAAGAGCCTGATGCCGTGAAGATCAGTCACACCATGTAAACTTTATTACAGCTGCAAATCATTAATTATAATTGCAATAATTAATATTCCTTTATACAAACATGTACATAATGTTGTCCAGAGGATATAAGGAAGGATGTGGCACTGTTTTCCTTTTTTTTTTTTTTATTTTGGCTCCACTTGTAAAATAAGTGTACATATTTTGTCCTTCCGCTGTCATATGACAAATATTTATGGCTACCCATGTATGTATTTACACCTGTAGGCACTCTCAGGTAGAGAAGCATGGCTCATACAGCCCTTAGGGTAAGCCCAATTAGCACCTGAACTCATCTCACTTTGATCTCTTCATCAATGAAGGTAACATCCATTCACGGAACAGAACCTTACTCGCTCTCCTGTCCATAATCATAAGTCGGCTCTCAAGGAGTTTGTCTCCAAATGTGACCTCTGTCGTGTATGTGACATAGATTTACCTGAGCCGCCTCAAAAATGAGCTGTCAATCACTGCATGATGGACAGGTGTGAGCTGAATGGGAGTGCCCTTTATTTCATTACAAGCAAACATGACTGTAACTTTTATTAGGGCTGGCTAAAATTAGCATTCATCATGTAAGACCATTTACAGCCACATCATGAAGTGTTATCCCATCACAACCATAGAGGCAGGGCACAGCATGTGGTAGTTCGGCAAGAGAAGGAGGAAGGGGGGGGGGCAGAACTGTTCCTTGACTGAGAGTTAACCGGCCAGGTAAGGTCTAACGGAGAGCTTACACATCACTGAGACCCACAGGTATCCCGCAGGCAAGTTTCAGCCCCGTCCTCAGCACACTGTTTATTCAGACAACATGCAGCACCAAACTGTTAGCTGGACAGGTACAATACAGAGTTAAGCTCCGGCACTTGTCTAGCACTGAATAATCCCTGCCCACAGGAAACCCCAGGTAAACAGCGATATAAACATGTTAATACAAACAGATATAGGTAACCACATTTCAGGGGACATCCCCTCTCTCTACCACCTGGACACCTGAAACTGTAACTCTGGCTTACACATTCACCAGCTGTTGCTATATTTATCTGTATCTTGTTTACTGCTAACAGGACAGTTGTATGAGCAATTCAGGTAAAAAATCTACCTTTACATATACCTGTTTACAAATAACATATTTTTAATTTGTTACACCTTTATCATCTATTGCAGTAACCCTAGCACTTTGAAGTATAAAATTTCTTTAACACTAGGTAATTATTTCTAGATTCCATGACAACTGCCACAATAAAGTGTTCATGCAAATTCCTACTGAGTTTGTCAGACTTTAATGCTCTTCTCAACAGATAAAACAGATATAAGATAGACATAAAATAAGATATAACACAATACCAAAAAAAAAAAACAAGAAAATAATCTCAGTAAAACAAATTTATGGCCATGATGCTAGATATTAATCAACATTTTATACAATATACTTTTTAAGTACAATGTGTCAGAAAGATAAAAAAATTATTTCCATTTGTGCAATTCATTATGACATTCCATGATTCCAAGTCTTCAAAATTCATAAACATATCTTGGTAACACATTAAATACTTTATGACTGCTGTCGCTGACAGAGATATTTCCCACAGAACAATGCAAGCTGTTTACGAGACGTGACCGTGACGAGAATGACATGGTCAAGGTTGACCAAAACCTGCCTCCACTGCCAAAGACTTCCAAGACCATGAAATATTCATTTTCGACCAGATGCTTCTGGTTCCGACAGTCCCACACTGTTCCCTCGCCCACCGATTCTCATTCAATTACCTAGCCCTCAAAGCCATTTTATTGATCACTGCAATTATTTAATCTGCCCTTTCCTGCCCTCAGGGGCCAGGGTTGAACAGGTCACGCGAACCTTAGGCTTGCTCCCAGCACTTACTTCCGCTACCCCTGGGGCAGAGTTCCCCTGTCCCCACACCTTTATCAGGTGTGTGTTAAGAGCTTTGATGCCTAACAATGAGCCCTATCAACAAAGCCCCACTGTCCGGCAGCCTGTGATCAGTGTAGCAGGCAGCACCCTCACAACCCAATTCAGCATACAGGGTCCCTCTTATCAGCAGGTCCAAAAATCTACATACCTGTAGCCCTATAGGCTACATACTTTCAATTCCTCTAGCTGCCTATGGGACCATGCCCATATCAGAAGCTATCTTTGCATTTATTACAGTATTAAAGCACAGAGTTTAAACTTTTAAGATTCATCAAATATGCGAATCAGAGAATTGCATTCTATGGTCATGTGATGACATAGCCTCAATATGACAGTTATACTAACCTGTTCATCAAACCACAAACTATATTCATTTGATTTTCATTTAATGTCGTACTCAAGAAATCTTCACTTATACAATGGTGGTTTGTTACATGGGTTATGGAAACCGGAGAGCTAAACTACTGACCTTTGGCCAGTTACTGACCAACTTCATCACACGTATCATACATTTATAAATCAATACCATTTTGGTGGAAGAGAAGCAGTCTTCAGTGAATGTTAGACTACACAAACGGCCACATAAGTGCCACTTGACCAGTCAGAATGGGGAATCCTCAGTCCGAGGTGAGGCTTGAACTCACACACATTATGTCACAATAATGAACAGGTGTACAATGTACCACCTTAAAGAAACAGTTACAACTGTTTTGTTAACTTCTGAAAAGTTTTGCGATTAAACTCAAAGATGGAAACATTTCAAAATAATAATATTGAATAACAATGAAATTTGGACAACTCCATTAAAATAAATATTAGTTCATATGTCACATGACCCTATCCAAAGGCAGTAAGCGAAGCTCTTTTGTCTGAACACTACAGCTGTGTGATAGAATACTGAAATACATACATGAAATGATTCAACCTGCTAAACCCATTACATTTTACATTTTGTCACGTCTTCTGAAAGCAATATAAAGTTTAAAATAACCAGAAGGCAAAAAGAAATCTACATATATACATGTATAGATGCAGTAGCATACAATGTCTGCAAACTTACTTTACATATATATGTACATAAGCTATTAGCTAAGCCAGGTGAAAAGTATGATTTGGGCATTTGCAGAAATTAAGGTAAATAAGTGGGGTAACTTTCGACCATTTAAGAGCACTTAAGACCTACATGTAGAGATGACTGAATTCTCGTAGAAATACATATCTAACTTCAATACATACAAGAACTGTAATAAGCTGTCTGGACACTGGCTATATGTCATCAGCTATGGTCAGTGTATGTCGACACTGTCTGATGGTTGGTGTATGTCAACACTGTCTGATGGTCGGTGTATGTCGACAGTGTCTGATGATCGGTGTATGTCGACACTTTCTGATGGTCAGTGTATGTCGACACTGTCTGATGGTCGGTGTATGTCAATACTCTCTGATGGTCGGTGTATGTCAACACTGTCTGATGGTTGGTGTATGTCGACACTGTCTGATGGTCGGTTTATGTCAATACTCTCTGATGGTCAGTGTATGTCAATACTCTCTGATGATCAGTGTATGTCAACACTGTCTGACGGTCGGTGTATGTCGACACTGTCTGATGGTCAGTGTATGTCAATACTCTCTGATGGTCGGTGTATGTCAACACTGTCTGATGGTCGGTGTATGTCGACACTGTCTGATGGTCGGTGTATGTCGACACTGTCTGATATTCTGTGTATGTCGACACTGTCTGATGGTCAGTGTATGTCAATACTCTCTGACGGTCGGTGTATGTCAACACTGTCTGACGGTCGGTGTATGTCGACACTGTCTGATGGTCAGTGTATGTCAATACTCTCTGATGGTCGGTGTATGTCAACACTGTCTGATGGTCGGTGTATGTCGACACTGTCTGATGGTCGGTGTATGTCAACACTGTCTGATATTCTGTGTATGTCGACACTGTCTGATGGTCGGTGTATGTCAATACTCTCTGACGGTCGCTGTATGTCAACACTTTCTGATGGTCGGTGCATGTCAACACTGTTGGAGGCATATACATGTACAGAATAAGGACGAAGAATCTACAAGGGATATGCAGAGCACCGCGACCCCCATCCCCACCCACCAGCATACCACCGCCTCGCAAGCAGTCTGGTTTATGTACATATCTCAAGACACATTCCTCAGTCCCTTTCATCTCTAACTGAGCATAATGCGATGGTCACTACCTGGATAATTTGAAATTAAAATGACAATCCAGCCTACTCAGTGATGGCCTCCAGGACCTAGATGACCGCCCCCCGTTTTCTGGGCAATAGCTGATACACGGCAATTACACCATGCATTTAGCCAGTCTTAACACCATAGACTGGCCAGCTACAGGTAAACTTAAACCTGTTTTCTTCCACCTGTTCATGGGCCATTGTCCTGCATTTTGGAATTGTTCTGTTGGCCCTGTAATTTACCAGGGCAATGTTCAGTGTTACCAGTAAGTGATACAATACATGTGTAGATTTGACACATATTACAGGATTGCAGTCAGTTTTGCTGTTAAAAATATAAAAAACATTCTAAAATAGTGTTCCAGTTTATTATACAGGACCATCTGCAGATTTAAGGTCAACAAAACTGCTCTTCCTACGAGGTTTACTTAAGTATGACTTTGACCTTTGCCTGACCAAATGTCTTCGCTGTAAGATGAAATCTATTTCAAAGAATTAACATTGCTACTCCAGCCCTCTGTGACACAAGCACTCACAGCTCAGTTATTTTCCCAACTTTGTGACAATGAAGAGAAATCACGATAATTAAAGCAATTAAAACGGAATTGCAAAAAAAAAAAAAAAGAATGACCTACTCTGAATTTGTACATTAATCAAGATTTTTTTTTGACCAATACTGACAGCGTAATTCCCTTGTTAAGTCACGCCTGCTAGTTTCACTGTCAAGTTAGAACACCTCCTGACTTTCGCATAGCCTCAAGCTATTAAAGGTGAATTGAACAGTTCAAGGGTGTGTGTGTTTTCACATTATGAATGAATAAACCTATATTTAACCTTTTTAATAAGCCGAGAAATCATTTAAATAAATTTGTTTCCTGGTTTACCTCCCACACCAGAAATGATCTTCAACACACTCTTAACAGTCATAGTCTTTTACGGCATGAAATGCATCAAGAACAGTACATAACACAGAAATCTGAGCATATTTTACAGGTAAAGCATGTTTTAAATTCATAGAGTATTTTCATTAAAAAAAACAAACATCATTATTCTAAGAATATCATCCTTCCCACACCCACATTAGCTGGACTTGAACTCACTGCAACCATTATGCTGCACTCGTACACTAAGCCCCTCAACCACTGATGGGCTCCCACATGTTTCTTACACTGATTATTATAGTCTAATTGTCACATGGACAGCATGTGCTTGTTATCGACTGTCAACGTGTATTGTCACATGGACACCATATGTTTGTTATCAATTGTCAACATGTCTTGCCAGAGACACGTGTTTGTTATCAATTGCCAACGTGTATTGCCACACACGTTTGTTATTACGTCACATTAACACCATGTGTTAGTTATTAATTGTCAACGTGTATTGTCACATGGACAGCATGTGTTTGTTATCAACTTTTAACGTGTATTGTCACATGGACAGCATGTGTTTGTTATCAACTTTCAATGTGTATTGTCACATGGACAGCATGTGTTTGTTATCAACTTTCAACGTGTATTGTCACATGGACAGCATGTGTTTGTTATCAATTGACAATGTGTCATTTTCCAGAATATCTTCATGTCACTGGCTAATTCCAGAGACGAATGTCTTACACATGTAATGCCACTATAAAACAAACAAACAAACAAACTCTGAAACACAGGCTGTAAAATTATCTCCTTTCTCCAGAATAACACTTTTTGTAATGTGACAAAGCACTTTGAAGCACACAGAGAATGAAGTACACTGATTCCTTTACAAACGGTGTTAACAAAGACCAAATCGCCCGACAATCAGTTGTGGGGGAAAACAGACTATGACAGAGGCCAATATTAGACCCCTTGAATGCCAAAGGCAAAAATTATTGACCTTCAAGTTCAGTGAAACAATACTTTCACGACCACATTATTTAGGTTTTCAGAGAAATGAAATGCTCATGAAAACATTATTTAAGGAGTTCAGTGAAATGAAATCCTCATGAACACATTATTTAAGGGAGTTCAGTGAAATGAAATCCTCATGAACACATTATTTAAGGAGTTCAGTGAATTGAATCCTCATGACTGCATTACTTTAAGAGTAATCAGCAGGCACCTATACACAGCTGCTATCTGAAGAAATCAGAGTTGATAGATTTTCCGGCAGAGCGGTTAAATTTATGTGAATCCTATCTGGAGCTAGGCCTAGATTTGCGAGACAGCCGGAATAGACCGGCCATGGTCAAATCATGGGCCGTGACAAACAGGCCTTAAATAATCCTGCGGTGTATTTTAACATGTAGGTTCATTCCTCAAAATCAAAGTGGCATGAAAGATTAGCATCTTCTGATTCAAATCTGGTGAAGTTTCTTAAGAATGGAAAGTGACAAACAAGAACTTAACCACCTCCTTAAGAAAAAGCGCAGAGGAAAAAAAAATTCACAGTACTGCTAGATCAGATCTTTCTGCATGCACTAGGTTTGTCACATAATATACAATTTTTATACAACATAATTTTTAACTTCAAACAGACGACAAAAATAACCATAATTTGTGTCATGATACTTGGAACTGGAAAACACAAAAGTACACAAATGTTACACATTATAGGTTTACACAACAGAAATGCACTAACAAACTTGAAAAAATAAGTCATTGTTTTCACTTAAAACATGAAACATCGTTTTTACATAACACTGTTAAAGACTTTCACTGTCAAGTATTAATCATGGCTCAAAAGACGAGAGCAACAAACACTTCCAGTATGCCATAATCTTCACAATTTAATTTGATCAATTAATTAGCAGTGTAATAATTAAAATTTGCAACAAACACTTATGAGTACATAAAAAAACACACACACACACCTCTAGTTTCGTTGTATTTTAGTCACTTAAGTTTTTTTGAAACAATCCAGTGAGACAGGTTCAGGGAGTGCTGGTATAAATCTCTCTCTGACACAGGTAACACTGACTAACATCAACACAGGCTGGTATATCACACACCATTTCAAACAGCCAGCTCATATTAAACTTAATCTCCTGTATCTCACATTCTGATCTTCATCTGCATCCCTCCCTCTGATACACCATGAACACAGGGTAACATGTAAGCATACATCTGAGGAAGAGCTCACAGACCTCGTAGTTAGAATGGTTTACAGGCCTCGTAGAACAACTTCTACCTGGCAATATTCTCTCAAACAGCTCTCCACATGCAGGTTCCTAGCTCCTCATCCAAATCTTTATTTTAACTCAGCTTTATATGTGGCTCTTACTTTAATATTCTTCACCTCAGCTAAAACCAGGTAGACTTTTCTCTTACTCTTCCACTGGTTTTCGACCCAGCCAAACTAACTAGCAGACATGGTCTTAACCTAGCTGTCAGGGACTGAAACTACCTGACCCAATTAATTCTATAAATAGACACCGTGTAACAGTGACCAGAGGTCATCCACCAACCGCCGGCTTGACCTAGTTTTATGTACACAAACCCAGCCAAGGGAAATCAACATTTACTTCTTGTATCTAAAGCTTGCCAACCGCAGCCAAACACAAAGTTACCACTTACATGGGTAATGACTACAAACTTATGCTCCGATTCTCAACAGTACACAGCAGGTACAGCGGCCTTTCAATCATTCCAAGGCTAATTCTGTCTGAAAAGGCAGACTGTGAGATTCATTGCGTAATAGATTACGAAGATTTGAATCCTTAATTAAAGGTATTAGATGAATTGAGACTTTTACTGGATGGATGACAAGCTTAAAATAATGATGATGAACTAGACCTTCTCTTTTTTTTTCATACTTTGTTAATTGACATAATAATGTATCTTTGTTTGAAAGATCAACGTAAGTTCCACACTTCACTGACCAGACAAAAAATCTGTTCCTTTACAAAAACTTAACATGGGTGATAACCACAACAGTCTTTCATTAAGGCATACATTTTGTCAATAGTTTTCTTAACATGAAATATACATATATGTCAACATCTGGGAATGGAAGAAGAATGGCTGTAACAGACTCGCTGAATGGCTAAGTGATCAGCCAACAACAACAACAACAAAAGAATTACAACAAAATATCTGATTAATCAATGTCTCAGAAATATTTCTAAAGGCTCATAGTAAATTTCCTCAAAAAAAAAAAAAAAAAAAAAAAAAAAAAAAAATGAAACATAGCCCATAAACACAATAAACAATTGTGGATGTAAAAGTGACATGAATGATGCCAGAAGAAACATGAGGGAGAGTTTCTTACGGCACATTAGAGATCAAGGTCTGGATCGAGCATGATATTGTTAACAGTGACTCTTTTCTAGATCTTTGCTATGCTCTTTTTCTGTACTCATTTTGGATGACCTTGATATATAAACATGTCTATTACAGAAGAAAATTTTGCATTAAAAAAAAAGAAAACCCTCCATTTGAAAGAAAACAAGTATGTCTATATCTCATGTTGTATAATGAATTGGCATTATCGATGAGGCAGAATCATTGGATAAACACCTGCTGAACATAAAAAAAGATCTGAGCAAAAAAATTGCTGACATTTATAACCTAGCCCGCATGATCAGATAAAAACATAATCAGGGTTAACTCGGTGTAATCCACCAGCATTAGTGACAATCTTAGAGAATTTGCCACAGGAATAATGGCTGCTTTATGAGGGAGCTGCTGGCTTTTGTTTACCTGAATATATACGCCAGTAATTAGTTCACTGCTGAAGCCTAAGTCAGGCAGGAGAAAACTGAGGCTAAAACACACTAAACCTAAACATTTGACTCCAAAATGTGCATTTTAGAGGAAAATAAAGGTGATAAAGAAATACATTTTTTATGGCAAGTCTCAAAACACCTTTCTAGGATCAGTACAACTTTCTCTAACAGGTAAACTAAGTAGGTTTGTCATGGATGAAACTTTAGATCTCACACAGTGTTGCAGATCATCTCGCCCTACCTCTACCTGGAAATGATGCGTGCGTGACACGAGATATCTTGAGGTTATTAGGGGTACTTTAGCTCCGTGGCCGGTGCCCAGCGAGCCCTTCAGAGCATCAAACATCTGCTGGAAGAGTCTCACACATAGTTACTATAACCTATTCACCAGGAATTCACCAGTGTCTTCCAAGAAATCATCACCAGCATTTTCTTATAAAAAATCAGGGCTGTATCAGATAACTTTTTTTCTTCATGTTACCTGAGAACAGATATCAATGTTTGCATAAGTTATTACATGTAGGTTTTTCTAAGAATAAGCCACATTTTATGTACTTATTAAATAGGACTGATTGAAAGCACTATGACCTTACTGTGATGGAGGGTGGGAATCAAGGAGTGAAGAAAAACAGTTGTATACATGTGTGCGGACATGTTTAAACCAACTGAATCCCTTCTTCAATAACTCAAATGATGTGGCCTTTATAATTCAATCCTCCAGAGATCTATGTGGCCTTTTTGGGGACAGGGGTCAAAACCTAACACATGCAGTGGACAGAACAAATGACTTCGGCCTTAGATGCAGACCAGGTGGATCTGTTGACAAGTGCTTCATCAGTCGCAAACATCAGAGTGTTGATTACCGGGGCAGGTGATCATTGTGCATACAGGTGTTTTGACCCGGGTGTGAACATTCTGGCGACTGTGTGGCAGTTTTCCATCTACAACTGGGTAATTACTGGGGGCAAAGGTTTACTGTAACCTGTCACTAGGCTACAGTCTGATTATATCCCATCCCACCTGGCTAGGCACACCTTTTGAAGACTGCCCCAAAAAGGGCATTTGCAGCCACCTGGAAATTTAATCAAGAATGACTTGTTATAACCTTCAACCCTTTTACATTAGCTGTACAGAAAAGGACATTTCTACATGTAACTGATTGCCCTATTTAACAGATTTATTTTGCTGGTTCAAAAGACAAGGTTCAAACCACCTGACTAATTGCTATGAAGTCCTCTCTGAGAGAGTATCTACACTCAATGGGTCATTCTACCCTGACTTAACCACACAAGTCTGGTCAGAAGAAAACGTCTTCAATCTTATCAATAACACAGTGGACATTTCACCGGTGAAAATATATGGAATCTTAAGAAACCAACCCAATAATTCCATCAGGTGATCAATGCATTTTCTGCTCTCGAGGTCAGTCTGGAATCTAGAATGCTTTGATACAGACAATTATGTACTGCCAAACTAAGATGGAAGACCTAAAGCTACTACCACAACTGCTGCCATGTTTTTCATGTGTTTGTGTATGGGTACATGCAGGCCAACTGAATTTTCTGGACCCTTAATTTAAAAAAAAAAAATAATCAATAATTTGAAGACTGCCACCAGTCTTCAAGGTTTACTCAGGTTGGAACTGTGACAAGGTCACCTACATGGGATTACCTGAGGTATACATCACTTAGGCACATATTCTTTACTCACTGTTGTTTTCTGACTTGATGAAATTTTCACTTATGTGATGACTGTCATTGTTATGGAATTTGGAAACTAGTGTGCCCAGGGTAATTTACTGACCAAATTTCAAAGCTGAGGCGTACTGGCTTCCATGGAATAATTGCTTCTAGATGGGTGACCTTTAACCGATGTAAACCAAGCCATATGGGTGATCTTTAACCAATGTAAAACACGCTAGATGGGTGATCTTTAACCAATGTAAAACACGCTAGATGGGTGATCTTTAACCAATGTAAAACACGCTAGATGGGTGATCTTTAACCAATGTAAAACAAGCTAGATGGGTGATCTTTAACTGATGTAAAACAAGCTAGATGGGTGATCTTTAACCAATGTAAAACAAGCTAGATGGGTGATCTTTAACTGATGTAAAACACGCTAGATGGGTGATCTTTAACCAATGTAAAACAAGCTAGATGGGTGATCTTTAACTGATGTAAAACACGCTAGATGGGTGATCTTTAACCAATGTAAAACACGCTAGATGGGTGATCTTTAACCAATGTAAAACAAGCTAGATGGGTGATCTTTAACTGATGTAAAACAAGCTAGATGGGTGATCTTTAACCAATGTAAAACAAGCTAGATGGGTGATCTTTAACTGATGTAAAACACGCTAGATGGGTGATCTTTAACCAATGTAAAACAAGCTAGATGGGTGATCTTTAACTGATGTAAAACAAGCTAGATGGGTGATCTTTAACCAATGTAAAACAAGCTAGATGGGTGATCTTTAACTGATGTAAAACAAGCTAGATGGGTGATCTTTAACCGATGTTAAACACGCTAATTTTGCCTGAACCATTCCATGTCAATAAGACTACACAACCAATAGAATCTAGGAAATCTGGTAATTTCTTGGACAAGGCAAGCATTGAACCCCTACCTGATCTGCCAGTAATGGAGCCCAACACCACACCACTTTCCTGATAGGCTGAATCGGCACTGGAGTCATCTCACAAGATTAACGCTGTTTAGGCGAGACATGGGTGGGTGTTCTCGCAAACTAACGCAAAACAACAATAAAAAGACAATAGTCTCTATAGAGTTCACATCTGATAGGCACAATTCCACAAGCCGTTTTTCCTTTGTGTGAGCAATGTCCTCAAAATAGTGACGAAAAATTGACTGAAAAAGGGTTGCGGAATTTGACTACCAGAAATCGTGTATTTTTAGTGTTATTTTGCATTTGCGACAGCACGCACCCATGTCTTGCCCAAACAGCACAACAGTTCCAATGCGGATTCAGCTTACTTATTACCAAATATTATTTCACAGTATACACCTACTGGCAGCGAAATTGTACCCTTAGAAACAACATATTGCTAGGAAAACATCACCTGGCCAGCAAGGCAGCGTTTGATGTCTTATGGGTGAGTGAAGTGATTAGATTCTGCCAAACAAGAATATCTTTACAGCTGGCCTAACAGGCAGACCTGTTTACAGAAGGGATACTGTTACCTATGTAACCTGGGTCACTGAAGACCCCTCAAAGCTGTTAGCACAGAAGGGTTAACTTTCTGTGGACACAAGCCTTAGCACCACACTGTCCTTACTGACCTATGCCCCACCCATCCAGAGGACACCACCATAGTCCCCTTGTCCAACATCTCCTGGATACACACAGTATCTTTATTTTCATATGCCACCCCCATCCCCCTCCCCTCACAAGATCAGGGTTTTACAAAGGGTCACACTTTACAGCAGGTCAGGCTGGGTGTCACCTGTAAAACAATCTCTTTCAAGTTTATCTGAGCTTGTTAAGACACTGACTGATGAGTCTGCAGGGGGGCAGCTTCTCCTCTCCCCCCGCCCACAAACCATTCCCTGCAGAGTTACATGACCTGGTCTTACTCTCATTCTCTCTTACGATGGTAACATGTAATCAAGCGTTTCTATTACTGCATCCACAGTATACATAGAACTTTCTCACCTTCAGTTTTTACAGTTTAACAGACAAAATTGGACTGATAAAACAATGCCTTTAGTTCGGATTTATTTATTTGACTGGTGTTTTACGTCATACTCAAGAAGATTTCACTTTATGATGACGGACAGCATATTATGGTGAAAGAAAACTGGAGAGAGCCCGCGGGAAACCCATAACCTTGTGCAGTTTGCTGGCAGACCTCCGCATGTATAACCAAAGAGTATCAGCAAACGCTGGGCTTGAACTCACAAAAATCGCATTGTTGGCACCTAGGTCATTATGCTGCACTAATGCACTAGCTCCCACGCTCACGGAGGCCCCCTGATAAATTTAAGATGGCTACTTCATTTCGATGAGTACAACACCAAATTTCCAAATTTCTCACTTCTATGATGGGAGTGCTCCAAGAAAAACACCACCCTTTAATTTTCCTGGCACATCATGACTTAGGGGACTTAAGTCCAGCTAGAACTAGATCTGAACCACGGGTCTCATGGTTCACAGGAGCTCACCAGAAATTGTCCTAATAAACTTAAAACGGTTTTTTTTTTTACTTTTCCAGGCTTAATCCTCAGCCTGTACGATGATTTGGCATGGCTCGATGGTGTTCAGATATCATAGGCTTACAGAGATGTGGAAAACCACAGACGTGGGAAAGATAACCACAGTTTTATATCCTCTCAGGGTCTTTTACTCCTTGAAGGTTTTACACTACTTTTCATGATAAATGAAATTTTTCAATTAACTAGTCGTTAACATGAACATGAACAATGATTGGCTGGTGGAGTTGAAGAAAACACCACAATACTTCAAACATAATCACACAAACAAAACCTGTGTCGGAACCAAGCGAGGCTTATTTGTAATTTCACCTACTCTATCTGCCATTAGGACTTGTACATTTTATTACGTGGACAATTTCGCCAGACGTTATCCCTAATATGCATGTGTCTGTAGGTCTGACTTTATGGAGCCTCTGTTCCTGTAGCTAACTGGTTAACCCAGCTTCTTGCTGCCTGCAGCCAGCCATGTATTGATTAAGCACTGTCAATGTGTTTATTAGCGTAAGGCAACAAAATAGAAGGGCTCCTGCAGGGCTCCCCTTTCTTGGCTAATCTCTTCTCCTCCGATCACGCACACAGGCCCGGTCCAGGTTCCATTGATCGAGGGTTTCATCTTGTGACACAGGGCGCGTGTCGCACATTCCGTACCTTTGTCGAGTCACTCACGTACGGTTTGCCCAAACATTTATCAGACATGCTCGACCTAACTCAGCCTCAGATGAATATAATCGCTCAATGAGGGCTATAATTAATTCAGCTACGTCTTTCTACTGGAAAGCCAGCTGACGTTGGCAAATCGTTCACTAATATATGCTTAAAAGATAAAAGTAAATATTTAAAATGGGCCCAGTGTGGTGTGTTGATTCGGGAGACCCCAGTGATACAGAATAACACTCTGGACTCTAATCCACCCGAGCACCAGTGGAGCTACAGTGAAACTGTAGGGAAAGTTCAAAACCACCTAAACCTTAACACCAACAGTACCACGAATTTCTGATGCAGCAGAAGAGGAAAAAAAACAATATCCAAAAATTTAACTTCAGGCTATAAATGATTTCATCTGTGGACTGAAACAAAATTATATGCAGGCTCAACGTCTACCAAAATTAAAATGAACCCAACTGAACCAAGTAACTAATAATTATGTTTTCAAACCATGTATCGTTATGTTAATATAAACATGGTAATATAATGCTCATATAGACACTAAAACATGTACATAGCATATGTAGTATATTTTTTTCGTTCATAAAATCCAAAAATAAATTTAAGCAAAGCGGAAGTAATTGGTGTCACAGAGTTCAGCCACAATTTCCTGTCCATACACAAAACCAACTGTGTTTTATTTTTAAGATGACTGCAATTAAGTCCGTAAAAAACTAACTGACTACTCATAAAAAAAAAAACAAGAAAAGAAGAAAAAACTGACCCCTGTTCTGTGAAGAGAATATCAAATCTGGTTATATAGATATGGATATGATTATAGGAATCACCACAGTAGACAACCTTGCTCAGTTAGCTCCCCTTGATTGTATGAAAGTAATCATCATGCAATCAACGAGCCGGAACCTTCCTGCAATTGTATACTGTACACGCCCTAAAAATTCGCCCCTGACAGAAAAAGCATTTTCTCAGGCAAATAAAAATGCCTTAAAAATATTTCTATTATGGCTGACAGTTATATTTTTCCATCAGGATATTATTTGATGCCTATCTTCCAAATAAACCTTTAAAAAAATTCTAACGTTTGAAAAAAAGACTCAGAATCAAGTAAAATGAGTGACTGAGTCTTGGGTAAATTTTTGTGCCACTTACAGTATACAGGTTGTGCTGCGGGGCAAACATCTGGAGCTTTACCTATAATGAACAGCTATCTAGCGATAGCTTCCTTATAAATATGTAACAAAACTATTTGACTCTAGCTCCTGTTTCATGATTTCTTGTTATCTGCTGGTGTTATCTAAACCTGGAGGAATTCAAGCTGGAGAGAAGGATGGTCAAAAAAACATGGCTACATACTGGATTGTAGAGCCAGCACGATAACAAACAGCAGTTAACGTTATTTCATGCATGCATGAAGCAGGTTTTAGTTCTAAAATCATTCTCATAAATTATTTAGACAGAAACTAATTTTTTCTTTTTTTTGCACCATGCTTAAGTACTTAACACCATAAATTATTATAAAGTATTACAATCACAGTGCCTAAGTGCGTAAAACACCAATCCAAAAAATAAATCCAACATTTGGTTACTTACACAAGTTTATGGGTTGAGGACAATAAAACTGCCCTCTACATCTACCCAGGCCAGAAAACAACTCTGACATAATACCATTTGAGAACTAGGAAGAGCTGGATTTGAACCTGCAACCACATGGATAAGAGGCTTATTAACTACAGTGAGAAAACACAAATATTATCATAAATGATTAAAAATCTATCTTTATTCATAAAGTTTACTTAAACAGGCAGCAGACATTAGACTGGCTGAGCTAACGACCAATCACAGTTCACCGCCAGCGATAGCTCCAGACTCCTCAACAAAATCCCCACTTACACAAAGGTCAAAATGATAATCAGTCAAAACTAATCAATATTTTACTGACGAGAGGGTTGAATAACAACTAGATCAACAAATTAGAACTCCTAATCTGGTGGTGGGGCTCAGCTGCCTCCTGTAATGCAGCTAACGAGGAAGTAAGCTACCTTTAAATATACACAGGTATTTGTGACTGGTACACAGTACACTCTACCCTGGCATACAGTGTAAAACTTTATCCTTTGTATCAATCACAAGTAGGCCACACCAAACATAATCTTTGTCAGGTACTTAACTACTTGATTGTTTGTATTTAGCAAGGTACTAAACTTTTTTTTTTTGACTGGGAAGACAAAACCAGGCTGAAGGTGGAAACCAGACTAAAGGAAAAAACCCGACCACAGGAGGAAACCAGGGTATAAGAGATGAGACCATGTTACAAGGAGAGAAACCAGGCTACAGGAGAGGAAACCAGGCTACATGAAGAGAAACCAGGCCAAGGAAGAGATCTGGCTACAGGAGGGGAGACCAGTGTACAGGAGAGGAGACCAGGCTACAGGAGAGAAGACTAGGCTACAGGAGAGGAGACCAGGCTACAAGAGGAGATCAGACTACTGGAGAGGGGACTATGCTATAGAAGAGGAAACCAGGGTACAGGAGAGGGGGGTATGCTATAGAAGAGGAAACCAGGGTACAGGAGAAGGTGAAGCCAGGATTGACAAGGAAACAAGGCTATAAAGCCCCAAGAGGTTGAATGGTCAGCTAGGGACCAATCAGCTGCAGCCAGACACTGGGCCAACAAGTCAGCCTTCCTGTTAGAAATATGCTAAATAAGGTGAAATTTTGCCCGGGACCAAGTTGTACCCCTCGTATGACAGCGAGAGTTCTAGTGATCTTAGAAATGTGTTTGCCCGTTTGTTTGGATGGTAGGACAATTTCCTCCTGAAAACTGCAAGTTTTAGTACCAAAAGTAATCTTAGGTCTTGTAATTTAAGGTGAACTGTCCTATGCTTTAACCTAGACCGCTCGCCTCAAATTACACGGCCTGTAATCTTCTAACATGCTGCTGACTATTTGTAAAAAACGCATTTTTTTGGCAAAACCCAGCCCAACCATTGTAGGCTTGCATCCAAAATCAAATTAAAAAGGTGCATAAATGACAAGAAAAGTTGCTCGGTCAAATGCTACAAGGTTGAGGTGTTTGGGAGGTCACACCTTCTGAGTCTAGCACAGATTCTGGAAGTACATGTAAAAATTGGCTGAAACAACTCTGGGTTTTCAGACCACTGACCTCACCATGAGATGATTCATCACTGAAAGCAAAAAGCAAACTGAAACCAGAAAACAAATTCATCTGGCCTGAAAGCAGGCCAGTCACTTCATGACTTCATTACGTTGCAGGTAAGAGTTTCCGTGAACATCTAACCCCTACCCACACTTCGCTGCTGTAACCCCAGCCGATCATGTGGGAACATTCACCAGCTGAGAGGTCTCAGTGGACTACTCCAAGGAATGTTTAATGGCCGTTCAAACAAATACAGGTATTATGATTGCTTAGATATGACTTATTTCCTCCTTCTTGATTGATTTCATTATCACGCACCACCACACACACATTAGACTCCAGGAAATATGTGATACATTCAGTCTGGAGTTTGTAACTTGTGGCAGTTCGTGATGTTCAGCGCAAGACTAAATGACACCACCTGACACCTTCATGCTGATACTCATATACAAATATCAACAAAAACACAACAATAACAACACATTCTAAAGACTACATGTTAAGGACATATGTCCTAAGGCATCTTTATTCACCACTTCAAGTTCTCCCATTAGTATGTCATGAAAACGGATTCAAAATTTCTGTAATTAAATTCAACACAACAACATCTACGGGCCATATTTTCAAACAAACAAGAAAAAAGTCAAATTTTACAACACATAATATCTGTACTGATGCCTTGTCTACATACAAGTATACCTAACCATCAATTAGCAACTGATGAGAAAAATCTGATGGTAAATCTCTGCTAAGAAAATGTCTGAAAGTGTGCCACTGAAAGATAGGTCATATGTTGCATTGTTGGTTTTGTGATGTTTTTGTACTGCAGGCCATACTGAGGCTGTGGGATAGCTCCCAACTCTCTCTCTCTCCACATTCCTGAATGCTCTAGCCTGTGTCCACAGGTAAAACCAGGCTCAAATTTCACGAGAACAACATTTAACAAAAATTTGTATCTACTGTATGGAATTTTATATCCCGTTTTTAAGTTTTTTCTCACAGCACTTGAAACTGAATGTGTGTAGCTAGAATAGAGTATACAGCAGTGGGTACAAAATGTCAAAAAGCTGAGAGATGTGGAGACTTCAAAGGCTCTTGTATCAAATGGTTATTGAAGTAGGCATTTCACCCATGACTGCAGGCCCTTATAAACCTAATTTACAGAACTGAAATAACATGGACCAATTCTCTCCCAGGAAAAGATACATAGGTGACAATTTAAATATTTTATAATCCTTGTCATTGTCACTGAAAAAGGGTACACTGTACAAACAGAATGAGATTTTATCCTTCCAATGAATTGTCTTAATCATAGTTCAGGATAAATTCACAATGTAACATCCAAAGTTATATTCACCTGAATTAAATTACTTATTCGACCGGCCAGATGGGAGAGTGCTACTGCCTGGAGGAAACCACAACACTACCAGGTATGTCACAAACCTCCTGATGTAAAGCCACAGCCAGACGAGTTAACGCTAGATCTGCCAACACTCTACCTCACTGGCTGTGTCATGGTGCTGTGCCATACACGACACATGCAGGGACCCTGTTTGGCTGTGCTGATAACACATTATATACATGTATGTGAGTGGTATGTAAATGAATCCAACGGCCCCCCCCCCCCTCCCCGCCATCCCTCAGACATTATTTCTTGCAGATTTAATTAGACGCGTGTAACTTGTAATGGAGCAATTATCATTTTGTATTGAACGTGGCCGACTTTACGTTGAACATGGCTCACTTTACAGTACGCCAGCTCACTTTATAAACGACCCGCTCACTTTTTGGTGAACTTTGCTCACTTTACAATAAATTTAGGTGCTTACTTTGTAGTTCACTCCATGCTGACCCTACTCATCTCAACTACCCAAAAGTCTTAATTGACCTGACACCCTCAGTTGAGTTGCCCAACAGAATTACCCACACAGTATCATGAAAATGAAATACACCAAAGCACAAATATGTTAAAGAGATCCCTGTAACCAGTCAGATCACAAATGATCTACTGAAATTAAGCAAGGAAACACCATAACAGCTCATCTGTCAGATGATTTAGGAGTGTGGTCAGTGGGCTTCTAACGGTACCCCAATCTGTCAGGTGACTGAAGTCCGTTAGGTAACTGAACAGCTTGAGCACACCGTGACTCAGTCAACAGTAGAACGTCATCAGATATAAGAATGTTAACATCAAACAATGTCCTGGAGATGTTTATCTACCTGACTTAGTTTCTGCTCACTGTTACGTCACAATACTTCCTCTAACCTTCAAACCTGCTGTGTTAATGACTGTCAAAAAAATCCTCCCATTATTCACAAAAACTGCAGGTGCTGAAATATTTGACTAAAATGAACTTTTTCACATTCATTGAGACCTGATTGTTTAATTTACATGTAAATACAAGAGAGACAACACATCAGATTATTATCAAACTCTTTTTATCAGTTTTCCTTTAAAACAATATTATTTGAATAAAAATTATGAAGATTCAGAGAAAACAAGAAGGTTAATGACCCTCATAAGGAGATAAGTCACTTGCTTAGCCGTAATTCCACATTTTTTCTTTGATGACCTTGTTTTGTTTTTTTTTTCATTTTTTTTTTGCGATTCTACTGGGATCAAAAGTCGTGGCCTAAACATAAGAGGCTGTGAGCCACAAGAACACAGAGTTTCCCACACTCGATGGTTCTCTCATGTGACAGCCCTTAGTACTGAACCAGCTGACATCCACGCTTATCCAAGTGGAAACAACATACTAAATATGTATACAGATCAACACACGTTTCTACCTGCTATATCCGGAGGAGGTGGGAAGGGGACGTAAGCTATGTGGTAGGTGTACTAAACATGCTTGTGGACGGGGTCTACTCCTTCCCAGCTGGTCATACGATCATACCATTCATCAAATAATTCACCCACTAAGCCACAGTTTGGGAATCCTTAATTAACAACTCCCCCTTGAAATGGCAACGTGACTCCAGGAAATAAACTAAACTAGTGTAATTAACACCTGACAGTACAGGTAAGCTGGTGAGGTTTGATCGTTAGTCATTTTGAAGACACTGACATACATGACGACAATAGCCCCTACGACTTCAGGTGACTTCAGGGCAGTCAAATGTTACCATGCCTACCACAGGAATGCAAGTTTTAAATTATGATATAGGTTTACAAAAAAACATATGGGCTACACCTACTGCTATTATTTTGTTGCAATCCAACTTTTTCAATATATTTAGTCACCATCATGATTTTCATTCATTCAGGCGTAAAAATAACTCGTACGTACAGGTACAAAAGGGGAAGGGGTTGCTCATGACAACCATGTATACCTACGCTGATGGTGATTCATTGAGAAGTGACAATATATCAAAATATTGAGGGGAGACTGCCAATAATTATCGCTTCATAACCAACACTACAGCCATGACGCCGTGACATACCAATACAAATGTCATTCACTATCAGTTAGTATATTTAACCAATCATCGCATCAAGAAGCCACCACCACGAACTCTTTTTAATAGTAGAAATATATTTAGCTGAGAAAATCACAAATAGTCAGTATTTCTTATCTTAGGCAACTAAAACAATGGGGCTGAGTACAAAAAAAACTAAGAGAAGTCACAACAGCTGAGTGCTCGTTTGGGTCACCTACCTTTGAGGCAAATATCCAGTGACACACTAATACCCAAGAGTTCAAACTGTGCCCTAACAACAGGTTCAGGTATTTCTTTACTGATATTAATAAGTCCCTTCCGTTGTCTTACTTTACGTGTAAAAATTATGACAGTTCAAGACAATCAAAGGACTCCAGGCATGGCTAAGTCAGTTTGCATAATCAAAGCCTATTTCTGCGAATTCTTTTCGCTCTTTTAAGATGACATTCAGTGATGTTAAAACTAGCAGGGTGACCAAGGGGAGAGGTTATTTTAAGCTTGTCGCAGAATTAGCACCTGGACAGGTGTGCTTTTGTTAAAACCTTGAAGGTTAACGATGTACTAATTGGGCAGTATTTGTACTATATACCTGTTATCTCTTAAGAATGCTACAAGTGAGAAGCAGATGAGATCTACCTGAGCCGCTCGTTACACTTACACAATCCCTTCTTCAGACAACATTCCATAATCAGTATTCCTCTCTTTTATTACTACAAGTAATATTCCCAACAGCAAGCTGTTTCGTGCGCACTATTTTCAGTCAGTAATTTTTTGTTATTAAGACAACAATGTCATGGGAGTGTTTACTTCTTCCTGATATTTTTGTTGCCTAACATTATCATGGGAGTGTTTACTTCTTCCTGATATTTTTGTTGCCTAACATTATCATGGGAGTGTTTACTTCTTCCTGATACTTTTGTTGCCTAACACTGTGATAAACATATTGATTTTCTGAGAAGCAAAACCACAGCTGTTGTGAGAAAAATAGACACCAATGTTTTTGTCCTTCTTTTCTGAGCATCATCTTTACATAACACAAGTGAGGAATTCTATACTTGCACATTTCCTTATCTATTATACTGTCATTTTACACTTTGAAGTAACATATGCTACGTGGTTCACTACACTGTCACCTTTATTGATAGCTAGAGGAAAACGAAGCACCTGGAATAGACCAGCCACCTTTCCCGGGTTAACAGCTAACTCTCCCTTGTCTGGCATACAGCGTATCATGTTGGTGATAGGCAAGTGGCCTCCTGTGAACTCCATGTCAGACTACACAAGATATAGCCCCGTCCACTGCTTATTGTCAGGACGCTGAATCTACACACCTTGAGCAGGTTAGAGCTGGGTGGATCAAGCCGAGAGTGGGCTGAGGACATCTACATATAGCATATGAAATACTCTGATGGTGAATCGGTAGTATAACATGCCACTTTGAACCTCTAGTCAGGCTGGTATAGTGTACTTCACATGAGGTTCAATTACCGGAGTCATACCCTCTACCACCTGTGTTGGCCTCATAAAGCAGGGTCGTCACTTTAGCATTTCCGGCCTGATAAACTACAGATCTGCCAGGATGAAAGCACAATAGCACGGGGAGCACAATGGAGACTTTGTTCACAGACGTGAGGCTTCGCATGACAAACAGTCAGTCCGAAAGATTCATACGTAGGAGGTAGTACTTACTGTATTATTACATGGGCTCATCGGCACATGACTTATCATACATCACAGGGGGCAAGAGTTCAAATCCATATACAGGAAGTCTTCCTTTTTTTTCTTGACTTTTTTCACACTGATTTCAATACTAAAGTTTGCATTCTGGCAATGGTTAAAAACAAAGTTGTACAAGTTAATTATTTCATCAGCCATCAATCTATTACCGCTTTAATTTACTGACCTCTTATCACAATTCACTGACTAAACTAATCCTATGTGGTATGCCCCCATAGCTTTGTTACCTGGTGTAGATATACATGTATAAATGCAGATATCCATAAGGTGTGTGAAGTGCTGACGACGGTTGTATTGCGGAGCTGACATACCTGAATGAGCAGGCTGAAAGCAGGCGGGCAAGACGTGTGCACCTATAATGCAGATGTAATTGCTCATCAGTAAGATGCCAAGATCAGACTACTGATGGATGTCCACTGATTTAAATAGGCCATCAGCAATCCAGACAGCTGCTGCTGTAAGGCTGACCTGCCACCACTAGAAATAAGTCTGCCTTCTGAAACTTGCTAATGTCTCACTCCATTAACACATTCAGCCACGCAGGAAAGAAAAAAAACACCCATTCTCATTCAAATTTGATATCACATATTTTCTCTACTTTTTTATTCTGATTCTCTTCTGGTCTTCTTCATGTTGCTCCATGATGACAACAGCTTCTACTTACTGACGCCATTCTTATTTGATATGCAAATAAAAATATGCTAAGAATGATATTTTTTTTCTAGTTTTATTTGCTATGATTTATTCCATTCAGGCGTGGATGTGGACTTCCTAATGTGGCATATCCCAGGGCACCCATAACCTCCTGACATGTAACTTTATCAGATTACAGCCTAATCTAAGTGCAAGGATACTTAAATTAATGAAAGATATGGATTTGCCTATGAACGGTTACATTAAAAATGAAGACTTGAATAGAACAGAAATTTTATCCTTCACAGCATGAATTATTTCTTATTTTCTCTTGTAGTCATGAAGACCAAAATCACAGTACAGGTGCACTAAGTTGTTGAGAATTGTTACAAAGCAACCCATGTCACAAACCAGATGCGTGAGAATATTTAGTGGATTGCCCTCCTTATCCCAATGCTCCAGACAGCCTCTGTTCTAACTGCTAGCCCCTCATGGATGAGGTCACATGTTCAAACCTGGATCGTGCCAGATTGCCTATGTCCTTATGCCAGGGCTGAGGCGACTGGTTAGAGCTTTGTGCCTCACCAGCCAAGCTGCGGCGATCGGCCAGCACCTCACAAGCAGTGGGGGTTTCCCACAGCTTCTGCCTGTATTTCTTCACCAATAAGTTTACATTCTTGAGTACATCTTAAAACATCAATTAAGTAATTACATACATGCATGGTAAAAACTTATACACTATGTGGACCTTGATCTGGACATTTAAGGTTTGTCCGTCCATAAATCTCACCAGATTTTTATTAATTCACATGCTCCTCCTTGACTAATCAATCAATTTGATCCAAAAATAATAGAACAATGTTTATGTACCTAGTTAGACTGATGTTAAATTCATAACCTAAACAAATGCACCCAATAATGCTGTTTTTATTTATCCGCTGAAAGGCTAAAGAGATTTGGTACCTGTACCTGTCAGACACCTGGACTCCATTCCATGAATACGGAGCACACAGAGCATGTTTAGAGATCACACAGAACATTGTGCGACCCAAGCGGGACATGTGAATTTCCAAAGCATTCAAATCCTGTCTTGAAAATGCTTTCAATGGTATCTCAGCGAAGTATTTCCGTTTGAGCAGAGAACTGAGTGGACCATTTGGGGATGGTCAGGTCAGCTCAGCTCAATCTCTGACATAGTGGTCTGAGGGTCAGGGCGCTGAGTGACCGACCGGGTGTCCAGAAGCTTTGGTCAGATACCACAGCTATTATACTGCTGACGGCTACTACAAAAGGGCACCAACCCTCCCTGGAGGATCTGGGAGAGAGGCACAACTGTCGCACTAATGGACCCTGGCAAAATCCACCATACTCAAAGAATTAAGTCAGTCTCCGTAGTGATCTCTCAGGATACATGATACATCACAAAGTCTCGTGAATCAGACCAAATTCTCAGTCACTCACAACGTTTCAAACATTTAAACGTTTATTGGGTGTTATAAAAAAAAATGTGACAAACATCAATTCGATTTGAGATTGATGTAAAAAGAAATCATGCTGACATTTGTCTACACCTTCACTATTAAGTTTTAACCGGTTTCTCATCTTTTACTCTGATACCAGTTCTAGGATAGTTTAATTCATGGAATGATCAGTACAGCGTCCGACTCTAATCTCAACTGTGTTTGCTTTTATCTATGATCATAAAGCTTATAGCCAACAGTGATAAAATTTGCTCAAAGTCTTGTCCACTGAATGTCACATGTTGTATTAAGGTATTCACAAAAACTTACTAAAATCTGATCTGCAAAGTTCCCCTCATATCTAGCCCCCACATCTGGTCATGTTTTCAGATTATCTTGAGACAGGTGACAAATGCACC
Source organism: Acanthopleura granulata (assembly GCA_016165875.1). Lineage (NCBI taxonomy): Eukaryota > Metazoa > Mollusca > Polyplacophora > Chitonida > Chitonidae > Acanthopleura > Acanthopleura granulata. Next base: position 5,402,843 of record JABBOT010000022.1, on the reverse strand, counting down.
CAAGAGCCATTTCTAATGTTTAGTTGGTCTATGTAGGCCTATTATACTAAAATACATTTGGTCAGCCTATATGCTTTTTTGTATTTTTTTTCTTTTTTTTCAAAATTCATTTGTGACCGTGCAACAGTGTCTGCCAAAAAGAAAAATAGATTTTATTTTTTGCTTTGCCACCTTCTGAAACTGAGCTCAGGTCACGATTGGTTCAGTCTGACAATTCCTAAACAGACTGACGATCGGGTTACCATAGCGAATGGACTCGCCAGTTCAAACAATATTTAGACTTTGATATAGTGGCTCGAAAAACACCTCTCTCTTCTGTTCACATCGGCAGGGGGTGATCTTTTGACCAGCAAAAATAAACACTTGTTAGATATAGAGACCAAAGCACCTTAAGTCCACTGAGCATTTCAACCAATTATCACTAACACATGTCAAGTGGCTTGGCCCTCACAAGGAGGCTCACTAAGGGAGAGGACAGGTTTATCTCCCCTGCCTCACTCAGCGGATATGCTGGGAGGATGATACAGCTGGTGTGCGTAACATCAGCGTTTGGATGGGAGAAAAAAAAAAGTGGCAGGTGTGAGACAGGTCGATACTGAGGCTAACAAACGTACATCGCTATTACGACACACAACAAATAAATAAACAAGCATTACTGTCTGTCTGTCACCTGCTAGTAAGGTATATACACTACCATCCTAGAAACATCTGTAGCGATTATTCTAGACTCGATAACATCTATTATTTCTCAGAATTGAACAAAAGACAATTGCTCTATTGCCAGAAATCCTCTAGTCACTGGTTCAAATCCGACTTAAGCTGGCATTTGAGATGGACTGGATTTCAGCATCTAAATAATAACACTGTCGTATCTTTTTTGGACTCAAAATTCTAACATTTGTACGCATGTTAACTGACCGTTGTAAGTGAGGGTCCACAAGAGTTAACACCTTTAACAGCTGAGCATGGACCACTGACGATCCAAACACAATACCTGGTACACCACAACAACAACCTACTACACAGTATAAATACAGACCTAAACCTGCTGGCCTTATCAAAACAACGCTCAGCCATGGTAACCACTCCACCCCATCCCTCACCCCCCCACCCTACAGACACAGAAAAAAATACCATCAAGGCAGGCCTGTTGTAATATGAGCCCAAAAGCTCAATCTTGCTTGTGACACGGACACATAAGTAGGTAAGCATCCTGATTAAAAGGTAGCCATGTAAACAGCTGATTATAATCTGTGAAATTTTGTTTCCACCTGCAGTTTTACATGCCAGTACATGTAGGCACTGGCCGTCTAGATGTCTGCAGTGTGTTTGTCCACAATAATGTTGAGTTACAGGAACACAGGACCCCCCCCCACCCCACCCCCCACCCCCGTGATGTATATCAATGGGCTTGGCAGTGTCTGGCACTCGGCAATGGTATACAGGTGATTTGCTGCCTAGTGGGTAGGTAATTTCACCAAACGTAGGTAATTTAGTGGATAGGTACTCAGGTGTTATATTTATTTCCAGTAGGGTTCTGCTGGAAGCACCAAGTCTTAAGAGGGAGGCCACCTAATCACTGAACTAGTACATCAGGAATTGTGTCAAGGCTTTCGTCAGGTGAAAATCACTGATTACTGGTGTGACATTTCTGGCTATTAAACTGGGTGCTTCAGAAAGGTAACCAATCTTAAGTTACCGCAAAGGACACAACATTAGGTATAGGAACTACATAAATCTCTTGCTGACATATGCCGTAAAACAGGGAGGGGGTAATGTAGTAATTGGTACTTCAACACTCCCCCTTTCCCCTTCACAACTCTCATATATTATCTTTGTTTCAATGGACCATTCTTGATATTAAATAGAACTAACCACGCTACATTTCCCGGAAGTCTCTTAGAATTTGTATTATAGGGTAGCTAAGCATCTTAATGCTGAAAAAACTATGGTCTCCAAGTCTAATGCATTGGTACAGGTTAGGTAAATAATGGCTGTGAGGTTACAGGTTCAAAACCCAAACTTGCCACTTTTTAGCATCAGAATCTGTGCTAAACATCATGTAATACCAAAGGATTAGATATGTGTGTAATTACCAAGGTGTTAATTTGAGGTATTTGCAGGTGTCGGACTGTTGAGTATGTGGTCGTGTTGGGTGTGGGGAACACTTTGAGCCGAGGGGACGCAAACCTGCATCAGGGCATGTACTCAGTGTTTACCTGTACCACAAACCCTGCCTAACCCAGGCTTCCTGTTGTGATGTGGTTTGTATGAAAGCCTTGGGCTTGTTGCCCTACTCCACACACCAGGGAGGATAACAACTCTGTGGTCAACTGCAAACTATTTCCTCTGTGGTCAGATCAAAGGAGCTCTCACCTTTCCCTGCCACAGATTTATGGTCCCTTAAACCCTCTGACAAATATGGACGTCGTGGTCAGCTTCTATCATCAAACTGACTCCAGAGGCTTGACCACTGAGTGACCAGGCATACCTGAATGTCACTAAAGTAATACCTGTAATGTTAATTCACACTTCCCTAATTTTTCACTATATTTTAACCTGTGGATGTTCTGGGTTTCCCCCGGGCTCTGCCTGGTGTCCTCCCAACCAAAACGCTGGCCGCTGTTGTATAAGTGAAATATTCTCGAGTGCCGCATAAAACATCAATCAAATAAATAAATGAATAAATCATATATATTTTATACCCCTCCCAACCCATGTCTAGAAAACAAGGCCTGAAATGTCCCTTGTAATTATTAAAGAAATTCACTGCAAGTTTTTATTACTGATTATTTATTTAATTGTTGCTTAACACCATTTACTAAAGAATTTTCACTTACATACTATGGTAGTCGATACTGAAACTCTACATATGCAATATTGCAAATATGAACTGGACCTCCCAAAGATAACCCCAAATGTCTTTATATATGGACAGTTGGACAGATTCTACTTGAATAATGAATGTGACAAACGTATCATAATTTCTGGGCAAAAATTATGGATAAAAAGCAGACTGTGGTATATTCACTGTACAGTTTATATTTTAAGAACACTTCGTTAAGACGGGCATATGACTGGTGTTACAAGGTCAAGGATCTATTTGAGCACTGTGGTTATAGGTATGTGTTTGTATTGGGGTAAATTGATAATAATGAGCGCTTATTTTTTAAAACAGACTATAAATGATAACTTTAATCAAGACTTACTTTCAGCTATAAATTCCTCAACCAGATATGCAACATATGCATGAACTAAGGAGTATTTTCATCGAGAAAAGTACTCAGCTTATGCAGTAAATGTAAGCTGTAAAACCTGGTCTTCAGTTAGAAGATTCCAATGTGGTTATCATAAGCCAGAAGTGGAGCTAAGTAGACATAAGTCTATACTGAGATATCAACATTTAGGTGAAGTATGTAAAATGAATGCAGTGGACAATGAATATCGTTTTGCACTGTGTTGTCCACTATCTTCTGAGTTACGCAAGAAACATTTCAGAAAATTGGATTTGTCCTGGCCATCCTTATACAAACTCAAGTCCTTACTCAATGTTTCTTCTTGTGCCCATTTGCTTAGCTTAGGCAGATACATATCAGAAGCCTTGGAGCTGAGATCAACATATTTACATGTCTTAGCCACTTAATTCTGTTCATATTGACCCCCCCCCAAAAAAAAAACACTGTTCATATCCTGTGTTTCCACCATCTTGTAATATTTCATTTTTTGGAGCCCATTCCTATAATAAACAGAATAGAATAAAGTATTATTGGTGACTGAAACCAAAGCAGCAGGGATAAACCCGCCACCATTGGCAAGTTACTGATGAACTTTCCCACACGTGACCATAACGCTAAGTACACAGGCAACATGCAAAAATATCTTAAAACATAAATAATGTATAAATCATCTTGGTCTGATCATTCTAATCTGGATATTGCCAACAGCAGTTTTATTTACATATATATATAAAGTTTTCAAAAAAGTCCTCTTAAAATTCTAAGTGGTGACTTGTTAAACAGGGAGCTTATCACAGGGTAAAAAAAATAATGCATTCTCAAAGGAAAGGAAGGAGTAAAAAACACACATATACACATATAGATGTAGATGCAAATTTCTCATGAAAACCAAATTAACCTGAGAATTCTTTGCTTTATCATCACCACAAAGTAGGTACATAAGTAGGGGTTTATTACTGTACTAATTCCTCATCTCTTGAGGCTCCCCTATAAGTACTTGTGTGAAGATTTCTCTCCCCCCCAAGCAGTGTCCCCCCCCCCCAATACCTCCCAACTCCTGTTAGTTCAGCCAATGTGCCCCAGGCAGGACACATGCATTATGTATGTACAGTAGTGATTCTGACATCTATAGTCACTGTCTAACAACAACGCCTACAGGCAAAACCGTCCTCTTAGCTTATTAAGTCACCGTATCCACAGGTGAGTCTTAACGAGGGTGGCTGCAGGTGAGAGAGACAGGTTGACATTGCTTAGCTATCACACCCAGGCATCATCAGCTGTACAGAGAGATAATTCAATTAACACCTGAGCCTGGTAAAGGTGTGCCCCCGCGACTCCCCTCTTAACTCAGGCCACAGCTCCCACTGCCAAACACCAAGACAGACGATCAAACACAGGTGTACATCACATATACTTGGTATGACATTTTTTTCTTAATTTTTACTTATATTCTCAGATTTTATTTCTCGACTGATCACTGTGTACTACCAATCCATGTATCTTATACCTGAAAAAATGTTTCCTCCGCATTCCCCCCCCCCCCCACCTCACATTTCTCACTTTCATGTTAGGACGGCTGTAAAATTCCTGGATCAGGGATTAATACACAGGCAGTAAAGTCCTTATCAGAGAGAGAGAAGGTCTATATCCACGCATGTGCCTGAAATAAGGCTGGTCGTGTTGATAAATAGTGACAACCTCTCCGCTTGTTTGATTGTAAGTGTTCAGGTCAAGATCAAACAAATGTAGGTAAATCTACCTGGCCAAGAACTGGATAGCGGGTGAGCAATAGATGACCCGATTGGCAGACAGGAAATGCCTCCTTAAGTCCACATTACCTGCAGACAACCCACCTGCCCAGCTGATTCTCCCGCCAATCTACTAGTTAATACCTACCTGTGTGCCGTAGTTACTCTAATAATACACCCACTCCCCCTCCCACCAAGTGTGTCACTGCTATCCCAGGCCTCGTCTCACCTCAGCTTTAACTACAGGTCCTAGTCCCAAGTCCTCACAAAAATGCCACACAACTTCATTAAGGTACATGTACAAAGAGCAGGAAACTACTCAAGGTGCTAAACTTAGCACTTCTACACTTTAAAATTATTTATCCTGTAATATTTTTATCTTCCGAAAAAGATTTATTTATTTATTCATTTATTTATTTGCTTGGTATCTTAAGCTGTACCTATGAATTGCAGAAAATGAATGACACCTAGTATATTCATCTTATTTCACTGTTTGTTTAATATCATTTTCAGGATCGTTTTTAACTCTTAAATTGGTGGACAGTTTTACTGGTGGAGAAAACTGGAGTGGCAAGGGCAAAAAACCACTGATCCTTGGCAAGTCACTGATTAACTTTCTCACATGTGATGTGCCGATTTACACACCATATTGGCAACTGCTTGGATATACACCTTACACAACTACGTTATTGCGGTCCCCTATTTCAGTGTTATGGGCACACCTTCTCTACAGCTGAATATAAATTAGAACACACCTTTACATGCATTATCTGCTAACTTAACTACAGATCATCCTTTACTATGGTTCAAACTTCTTGTATTGTGCCCACTGTAGCTGCCGTAAAAATTTCCATAAAAAAAAACATTTGTGAAAGCAAAGGAAGTTCATTACACATTACTTTTGGTGTGGAAAGTCACATGTTTAAGAAGCACTGTTTGACCTATCTTAATATATGCTAGGTTAAGCTTGTAGAGTTAACAACATCCTGGCAAAAGAAGATGATGATTTTGCAGCTCTCTATTTAAATTTATTAGAATAGGATCATACATGAGTACAGCATTTGCCTCAAGGTAAACATGCCGGCCCACCCTAGAGCTATCCAGAATTAGACTTGCATTCAGACAAATGAGGCAGCCTATAAAATGTTTGTTATAAATGATTTCCGGTTGTCCTCGGACAATTGAATGGAGACAGAGATGCTTCTAGATGGTGATGGTGCGCAAACAGCCAGTGATCAGACAGCATGGAGATTATCTTAATTAGGCAGGATTTGCTAAGTACAACCTGACCCCTACCCTCTTCCCGTCCCCTCCCTAACACGGAATAAGCGTACAGAAGCAGATGGAGCAAAAAGTCTCATCACTATGACGATTGTTACCTGAGCACAGAACGGGCCATCCCTCATCACCTGCATCTCATCCTCCCCCCTTCTCCTGACACCACCCCACTTCCCACCAGTGCAGTCAATAATAACATATGACTCTGATCTTATGAGAGTGAATTTAGTCTTTACTTACTGTCATGATATTCTAACATAACTCTTGGTATCAAAACACAGATTTGTCAGGTATGTCATAAGTATGGATGAGTAATCTGTTTTTAAGTTAACACTGACTTAAGCTGAGAACAAAAAGTCTCTTATAGGTATGACAAATTCTACGCCTGAAAGCTTGAGGCTTTACCAGACACTTGTGTGATTGTGTCCTCAACTCCCAATCATTTCACCTGCTCCACTTCAAACCAAACCTACCAGCTACCGTAATTACTCAACTTTTTTGTACCTTTAAATGGAAAGTATACACTCAAGCATATTGAATTACAAGTTTTAGGTTTAGCAATTTCAATAACAAAATCAAAATTTCATGTGAGCTGGAAGAAAAATGCTGTCATCACGTACACCTTGAAAATATGCACTAGGTAAAAACAGGAAGAAAATGTTGTAGTAGTCCAGTATTTACCCCACCAGCAAACCAATTCAACCTTGGACCCTGCTATTCACAGCGAGACTTGGGACAGGAAATTGAACAAATTATTTGGGTTTTATTTTGTACTGGTTTAGTAGATGGCTTAACATAGTCTGCCCCAGGGTGTACCTGGCCTAGGGTCATGTGTCGGACTGCTAAGGTACATCACATAAAAACAGGTGCAAAACAATGTCAAACCTAGGAACAGCTGATTTTATCAATAAATCAAACAACCAAAACACAAAAAAAAAAAAAAAAAAAAAAAAAAAAAAGAAATACTAGGCTTACCATTATATTCCCTCTCCCATTAACATTCACAGCCTGGTTATTCAATGTATTACGTCTAAAAACACACAGTTCCCCGATATTCAATGGATTGGGGTTCAACTCTTGGATCTATAGACAACTGTAATAATCACCCGTCTGCAAAATCCTATGACTGAATGATTACTTGATTAACCAGTGTTAAATGTCACACTCAAGAATACTACACTTAACAGAGAAGACAAGATTAGACCAAATGTACGTATGCATCGATAAAGAATCCTATTCACAGTTCCAAAAACATGACTTTTTATATTTGCGTAGGGATAACTGAGATATCGCAGTTTAAAGCAAGGAAAAACGCTCACGTGCCTAGTTCACCACTTAGTCATATAGACGTAGTGTTACACCAGCTTTCCTGGCTGTGATTATGAGACAATTCTGATATACTTTAAAGCCATTTTCAACAAGAAAGTTCCCCAAGGTCTCAACCAGGAGGCCCCAATGGCCTTCGATTGTAATAATAAAGGGGACCGCTTGTAAAGCTGAAGAGCTTGGGGAACCGATGATGCAAAATCATGATTCCAGTTTCTCTAATATGGCACATCCTTTAGCCTCGTAAGAATTCCTGATTAAAAGACAACTTAAAGAGTTAACAAGCATATCATAAAAAAATACCTATGCCGGTTTATAGGCCTCTCTTCTAAAATAACTTTGGTTACATTTTTTGTTGTCTTTTCTTTTAAATACGAATCTGTGTCATGGATGGAGGAGAGAATAACCTAACCCTATGATTAACTGAGTGATTGATGGTTAATGCTCTGCTCACTAATTATATGCTAAAACAATGGTAGTCAGTCTACCAGACAATGGCAGCCTCGTTCCAATTCGAGCCCACGGACATCCAGCCATTGGTGGTTTTACTCGCGCCAACACGATTTGCTCGCCCCGACACAGCCGTGAAAACATTGCCAAAATAACATGGAAGTTAATACGGAACTCTGCTTCATGGTCTCATAAATTGAAAACAAGGTTTCGTTAATGTTCATAGTTTACATATGCTACGCAGATTGTTCTGTAGTAAAACACACTGTAAGTTTTGGTTATTACAAGCCGTAGTTCTCAAAATATTGTTCAGTGTAGTTCATTTTCCTATCCCTTCTCATGTTATCTTTCACCTGGTAGTCAGTTTGCTGCTGCCTCAATCGGGTAAAGTGCCCGGATGTCTGCGGTCTCGAATACAAACCCACGCAGAACTTCATCTTGCATTAAAATTAAAAACAAGGCTATGTTCAATTCACCTGTCTGTACAAAAAAGTCCACAAAGCCTGCATTAAACCTGAAGCTTTTGGGCTGAATTTGGTCAAGTTACAACTCCTCTAAAAAGGACAAATGACATTGCGTGTCTGGAGCTTGTCACTTCCCTGAATTTTGGTCACATTATGTAGGTCACCCATCCACATTATGTAGGTCACCCATGCACTTTGCCAACTCAATGTGTCACTGAAAAGATAAGCTACCATAAAGTGAGCTGAGTCAATTTTAGGTTCCTCGCCCACGTATAAATGTTTATGACCTCAAATTTCATAAGTTAAATTCTCCTAACTAGATCTTCATGACACCCGTCTGCCATACAAACACATGCCTGTGAAAAAGATGGGCTCAGGCCACTGAATAATTTACACACACTCTGACTGTTGACTCTATGCGCATGAACATGTGGGAAGACTGACTGAGGTCTTATCAAAGTAGTCAACATGGGGGAAAAAATGAAAACTTGAATACAAAACTGTCTTATTTTATCACAGAGCATGAAAATAACTTTTTAAAATTTTCTTTTAAAATGTTTCAGTACAGCTAATAATAGCCCCTTCTGTTTTAAGCCTCTTGGTTGGGATCTGACACTATTACAGTAGTACACTGTACACCTATATCTGTGTGAGGTGACTGGTCAAGTGTTCCAGAGAACGACACCCACCAGGGACAATGGGTGCCATTTAGGGGGTAAGGGACACTCACTCCTCATCTGTCACCCGCATCAAATTCAACACAACCCATCCACACATAAAGTCATGGACAAACACTGCCACCATACTGGACAGTCACACTATTCAGACATGATCAGCATCATCCAATGTACATTATCACAACTGCTGCATAAACTGCACGTCAGATTGAGTCAATATTGATGGAGTGACTCATATTCATTTCAGATACATATTTTTTCTTTATGGCCAATCAATCTTTAAATCTGCAGAGAAAATACACAAAAACAATGACTATTACCTGTGTGAATGTATCACAGGCCACCCATGTAACTCAATACTGAATTCCAAAAAAATGACACTTTCTCAATAAATGAACAATTCTCACTTGAATATTTGCCCCATATTTATCTCATTTTTGAAAATGAAAATCTGTTTTCTTGGGTGAATTCTGTTTTTTCTCTCTATCTTGGCAGGATACAACACCTATGTGCTCTTTTATACAACAGTTTAACTCGCAGAAAAATTAGGCTGACAAATTAATCACAAGTACGTACTTGCTTGTGCATAGGTCAACATATTCCTACTGCCTTAAAGGAACTGGTACAAGCTTTTGATTCCTGACCAGGCTAGCCTTACCCTGAAGCGTGACCCGTGCGGGAATATCAGGGGAGGGGGATGAGAGCATAACCCTCGGCACAGTTACACCTGTACAAAGTACAGGTACACAAATTACAGGTGAGACATGGCGTATGTTTACCAGTGCCAGAGCTATTATCACAAACATATAACGACTCTGCCTAGACCCAGGTCAGCTCTAGTTCGAACAAGTTTGTACCGGCGAATTTGGGATCCTTTTCAAGAAAGTATGTATTTCTTACTCCCCCCCCCCCCCAGCCACCTGCCCCACTCAGTGTCAATTCATGGAGAGGTATGTTGAACTGACTAACTGTACTAGTCTCTTGTCCTTTAGAGGACTACACTGTAAATACCCTAGATAAGAGCCATTTCAGGGGTAAAGGCTCCCTGCCTCAAATTACCTACAGCTGTATACCTCAGAAAAAATGGGTACCCAAAAGAGAGTTAAAACAAGTAACAGCCATTCTAAGGTCAGCTGAGTTAAAATACAGAAGACATTATTTCTAGCTGGCACATTTCACATCCACAGCCTGTGACAGAAAGTTCACAACAACTATTTTACGGCTAAAACTGTTCCAGATACAGAGAGATGGCAAGATGTGCTCTCTGCCTTGGACTGAAGCTACTGACAGTCACAAACTGCTATTTGAACAGACACCAACAATCCAAAACCCCATGACCTCCATCAGGTATGCTATCCTGAGGTTTTCATGAACGTTGCCAGTTTCATGTACAATAAGCATAAACTCACGCACACGTCACTAACACGCTCCAAGTTGACCGATGGATTGATCGACCGAGAAACTGAAGTAGCCATCACCGAAAGTCATTATTAGATGTAGCTTTCACGCTTATGGCTTTTATCTCTGCTGAAGGCATAGAGGAATAAGGAGCGTTTACGATGATTTATCCAAGAGGAAATGACCAATAGTCTATCACCCTAGTATCACAGAATTTATTTATATGCTGTGCACATAAGAAAGCAGTAACCAACTATACCTGACTTCAAGGCTGACTTAATGATTGGTTCATATATATAAAGTCATAATCAAAAGAGAGTGCTGATATGGTATCCAATATTTATTTATTTATTTGATTAGTGTTTTACGCCCTACTCAAGAAGATTTCGCTTTTACGACGGCCGTCAGCATTATGGTGGGAGGAAACTGGGGAGAGCCTGGAGGAAACCCACGACCAGAGAGGAAGCCAGCATGAGCTGAATCACAGCGACCGCACTGACGAGAGGCTTTGGGTCATTGCGCTGCACTAGCGCTAACTGACTGAGCCACGGAGGCCCCAGGTATCCAGTATGGTGGTGATAAAACATTACTCACATAATATCATCTACTGCTAACTGTTCTGTTTTTTTTTGAGACATTTAGTTTACATGTAATTACAGGAGGATTACCACTTTCTCTTTTCCCACAAGGTTAGTTCATCAAATGAACAACATATCCAGATCTTTTATTATTCGAAAACACTGAGAAAGAAATGGAAATATTTACCTTCAGCACTATGAATAGCAACCCATGAATTCGCGGAATTATGGCAATGATCAATTACTGATATCTGAATAATGATCAACTGCTGAAATATGAATAATGAGGAATGGCTGAAATTTGAATGATGATCTATTGCTGAAATCTGAATAATTATCTATTGTTGAAACTGAACAGTGCTTCATTGCTGAAATTTGAGCAATGATTTATTGCTGAAATCTGAACAATGATCCATATGTATAGCTCAAGTGTGCACAATGATCTATTGCTGTGCAAATGTCCCAAGGTAGACAGCAGACAAACATATGTACTTAGCCCCAGCAGCCAGGAAGTTGTTATCATGCTGATGTTCGACAACAGCTGTATTCAGCCATTAATTTATGATTTAGTGATAGTTCAGCTTTATCACTAATTGATGGCTGAAATCAATAGCTGCATCCTTAACCAGGCAGAGGAAAGAAAGCCCCCAGGACAGGGATACAGCACCTCCAGAACGGCTTACCCTCCGATACAATAAAAAAAAAAAAATTCGATAAATCAAGCTGTGAACCTAAAACTCTGTGGCCAACAGTAAAAACATTATAACCTCAGTAGTGATATAGGCTAGTATTATAAATACATGAATGAAGCCAGCCAGTTGGCACATGAAACAAAATGTGTCTGGCTCTCATGTAACACTTCCTCATTATCTCTGGCATTTGATGTTTGATTTGTCAGACAATTAAAACATGCAATTCTCCTGAAAGCTCTATTCCCACAAGTGTACCAGCATCCGCTTTAAATTTTAAGTACAGTGCAATGAGATTTTATCTACTGCTTTGTTTGCACTATGAAAACACGCAATCTGGTTTACCACCTGTGATCAATCACTTACTTGGAGTCTTATTTAACCGTAAATGCTATACATGATTGCATCGCCAGCCATTTATTTATTTCTTACCATCCAACCACGGCACTTCACGCACCAATGTTCCTGTATGTATACCATCTTTATAAAAAAAAATTAAAGCCAAAATTGCAGTGATCAGACGTTCCTGTACAAACTAGCATCCAATATTTATTTGCAAACGACCAATATAAATACATCCTCAGATGATATCCTATATAGTTTTAGGAGATCAAAAGCATCAACTTTTATAACGACGTGCCACAAATACGATATCGCACCTGAAATCACTGTCTAAATATCAATATCAAGCCATTAACTCAGGTCATTTCAAAACAAAATTCACTGCAAAATTACCTCACATCTGGATCCATTGAAAATAAAAATGGGTCAAGACATGAAGTTTGGGTCAACTTGACTACCAGAAGGTCAATGACCTTCACCACAATTCAGTTACTAAACTGATAAAATATCACCTCCCAAGGCTGTCTGCCATAATGAATCCAGCATTCCCCAAACATCCAAGATACTGAGAGCAATCTCGCAATGACATTGTGTTTAGTTTTAATGCATACATGTTCAAGCCCAGCCCATGTTGGCTTCCTCTCCCGCCATACGTGGGAAGGTCTGCCAGCAATCTGCAGATGGTCGTGGGTTTCCCCCCGGCTCTGCCCGGTTTCTTCCCATAACAATGCTGGTCGTATAAGTGAAATATTCCCGAGTACTGCGTAGAACACCAATCAAATAAATAAATAACTTAATGCATACATGGTTGTGAGGCTACCTTGCATGTACATGTACATGTGACTAAAGCTGCATGTCGGCTTATTCATTGGCCTCACTGTTGTCTAGTGTCATACTAGACAAATTTTCATTCAGTAAGTGCTGTCTTCATCATACGTGTGATATACTGACACGCACAATCATATACAGATATGCACAATTGCCATGGGCTGTTTTCCCAATCCAAGGACAGTCTTGAAGCCACACCTTGTGTGTTAAGGCTAATGAAAGGGGCAAGCTCCTTAACCACTCAGACAGGGCCTGCTTTCACAGCATGCATAATACAAATAACCTGTAACAAATTCCATGCTTTGGCATGAGAGATTCCTCAGGGGTCGTGTTGTTGGCATCAACATATTTGGGCCATATATGAATCCATAAACATGAAGAGTATCAATATAATTTCAGATCGCATAACTTGTCGAGACATCAGCATAACCCCTGGGGTAAAAATAAATATGTGTATTAGAGATGACCATTGTAGGGGGCTGTAAATAGTGTGGAATCTCTCAGGCTGCGATTAAATATAGCGCTGTGGAATTTGGCTGAATAAGAGGGTTTAGTCTGAGCCATCAATACAAGCACTATTGGAGCCTGGGCTGGGCGTCATCAGTGAGGAGATAACCCCCACCCTCCCAGGGTAGACATTGAGTCATCTCAGCTTCACATCTGGGGCAGCTTCTGGGAGCTACTTACTTATAGGGGCAGGAGAGAGAAGGAGGGGGAGGGGGAGGTGAGGGGACAGATCAGTCCTGGGGTCCAAGGGTAGAGGGTAGTAGGCTACTAAGGTGACAAGACAGCCTCATAACACTAGCTTGGTTGGCTGATACACATATTTGTCAAATGAAGCCTAAAACAACCTTAGGGGGCCAAAACAAAATCTGTTTTTCCTGAGGGGAGGGAAGGAGAGCAGCACCACCCTTAAATTTTTAACATTTAACAAATTCTTGAAAGTCGAGAAAGCTGTCGTTTGCAAAAGCAATTACTGTATTAGCAAAAATTCCAGCATTGTGGACTCAAACTACGCTTACTATGACAGATGCAAAACCACCACAAAATTCCCTTAAAGGTAACTATTATGGAATTGTATTTTAACAAAATCTCTCCCAGATAAAATGCCGTCTATCATCTACAGTGGTGCCATTTTTTCAGTATTTTTGGAAACAATTCACCATCTTTTCTACAGCAGAAAGTTATTCATGATGGTATCTACCGGGCCTAATGACACTTTTATAGGTACCCTGGTCTGGTATTGAGGCATCTTAGTACAGTCCTAGGCAACCTGATCCCCACCCCACCAAACAAGCCAACCAAACCTCAAACTCAGGATACCACTCCACTGTTCAGTACCAGAGCTACTAAAATTTAGAAACAGTAGCCTAGCAACAGAGGCATCTTCTGGAGACTACTGTCAGAGATGGGCGGGGCAGGCTGAAGGGGCAGCCGCATCTCCAGGGCTAAACATGAAGCAGATGGGAGAAAACTGTCTCCTTACAGTGACACTGGGCACCTTCCCCCCTCCCTCCACCTCCCCCCAGGGCTCAGCTGTCAAAGATCCAAGCCTCTATCACCACAGCATACTACACCAAATAACCACCATCATCTGGGCATGGAGTGAGAACTTTTTCTCTGTAATTCAAACAGGACAGCTCTAGAAATGGAGAGCGGATGATTTACATCTAAATAACGCGACACAATTATGTCAGGAATCTTCCCTGTGACTTGACACTCTGTTCATCAGGCCACTGACAGAATGAACTCTTAAACTTATCCTAACTTCAAACTTGGCTCTTATTTGGTAATACTTAAGAAACATATAGTAAGCAGTACCTTGACTTGGTGTGACTTCAGGTTTATTTAGGATTGTCTCTATATTTTGTCCAAGTTGCTGCCGATGTGTATTTCCTGTCTGTAATTATCACACCTGTAGACATTAATAAAGGCTTCATAAACTCTTCATCTAACTTGTACACGCATAATCTAACATCACAGTTCTTGTACTTCACACACATACGTATGTGTGCTGCAGCACTGTGACAAAACTTTAGGCAATTAACAATCAATAAGGTGTTCTGCGTGTCTGTGAGTGGGTCAGCTGGTCTGCTGGATGGTCAAACTTTTGGTACATCCAATCTTTCCGCATGAACCAATCACCTAACATTAGAGGCACAAGTACAACACGACAATGATAATTTGCAAAAAGTAGCTGTTGTAAATCTGCGCTTGTCACCCTCTGTCTGTCACCGTGTAGTTATGATGTTCAGTGAGAGGTGTGGTCATCATCTAATCTCGAAGATCAAACAAACCAATTACTTCCAAATATCCTTCAGAAACCTAGATGTTAACAAAAACATCAAAACACTCTCTCTTGTATCCATCTGTTGTCAAATTACTTGGTTTCCTCTCCATATCTTCAAACTCTGTCCTCAGAACAAATTTATCTTTCACTTCTTTCTTATCAAATTATCAAACATGTTTTAAATTATCTCAAATATGGGTCAAGATCAAAGATAATGTGTTGAAATAAAAAAAAACTCAAACTGGCAGAAAATTGCTACAGGGATGCTGGCCAAAGTGCACAAATATCTGTCACTGGTCAGAACTGACCAACTTGGTCATTCATCAAGGTCATGTGCTGGACAGATCAGAGATCCTGCTTGTGGGGGTGGGAGGGGTGGGGTGTTAGGGTTAGTCATGGGAACAAAATGTGAAATGGCCAACGGTTTACAGTAGAGATCTGCAGGCAGGTGGAATGGCATGGGTAAGGTTAGAGCCATGTACAGCCACACATGGCCTCATTAGAGTCATCTCCAGGTCAATATACAATCACAAGTGAGGTGAGCTAGGATGGGGGATAATGTGTATGTACTGGATTGAGGGGAGGGGGGCAGGCCAAAGATCTGGGAGGTAAGGCTAACCCGTACAACTTGTGTCTTAAACTTGGTAAGATGTTAACTTGTAATCAGATCTAATTACTTGTACACCCTACTGTATATAAATGTAAAGTAGATCTGCCTCCAAGCCAGCCTCCCTCTCCCTCCCTGAGGGCGTTCCTGGCCTCTTGCCTTATGACACATACCATATCCTTGTCCAACAAATCCTTAGACCTCCACTCTAGTAGGAGAAGCTTAAAAAGTTAGTCTTCACAAGTCAACACTAGTATGTAGTACTGACACTATAAACTAACCAGGCAGTAGGTCACTGTCTAATGGTTAACTTTCTATCACTGGAATACGAAGGGTGCTTGTTCAAACCCAGTCTTAGAAAGGGAATTTGTAGATTTCCCTGCTCCCACTGTTTGTGGGGCCGAGGTGACAATGGGCGATTCATGATCATGTGTCCATTTGCGTAATATAACATTTGTTAAAGACCACTTGTCTGCCACCAATATAGCCCAAGGTATGCATAGCTGTACATAACGCGAGAAAGTTCATTAGCAACTTGCCAATGATGAGTGTTTTACACCAGACAATCAGTTTCCTGCACCTATAAAACTGAAAGCCACAGTATAAGGCAAGACTTCTTGAGTGTGATGTTAAACAACAATGAATTAAATAAATAATCATAAACAATGAACATAAGGTAGCATTAGAAAAAATTTAAATAAATGTAAAGTTACCACAAGTTACTGATAAAGCATGCATCAACACATCCATGCTTAAGTGCCAAGTGCAGGTGTACCTGACCTACTTTTGGCCTCCATTGTGGAGCACATCTGTTACATAATGCCATCCAGGTTGGTCTCCAGTATGGTTGCAGGTAAAACACTCCTCTTCTCATGCTGTTATATGCAACCCTATATGCTCCTGTACCGCTTATGTCATGCTATACCACTCCTGTACCTCTTATGTAATGCTATACCACTCCTGTACCACTTATGTCATGTATAATGTTACCACACCAAGTCATGATGTTCTGATTAGATGCCTTCCGAACAACAGTTGCCTGCTCATCAGAGTTAGAATATACCAGGAACCCTCACCTCTCTCTCACCACCCCCACCCCTACTGCTGCCCATAATGACTCATCACTCACTCACTCAGACACCACACTACTATCTCAATCACATGGTTTGACTTCATGCCACCCACCACTGCCCATCTCCCTGGGTGGACCTGGAAGCAAAGGTCACTTTAATATTAATGGCTGCCTCTCTTCAGTGTACCCAATGCTTCCAGTGGTTTCGGGTGACAGTTTAGCAGCGGGTCAAGGGAAGCATACATTGGCACTTCTTAACCAGCCTGACTAATTCCCTGACTAGTGTTTACCAGTGGTACTATACACGCTGGTATACCACCCACCTAGAGGGAAGCCTTTGAACTCTGATTGATCCCTGGCCCGACATGCATCTACCTACATATACATACATGATGTATATGCAGGGTTCTATGCTATAAGGCTATGATTAGCATCTTGCTGTGAATAACAAACAGCCAGTAATAACTTCTAGGAGATACATGCCGCCCTCAGAACAAATCCTTGAACAACTGAAAGATGCCCTGTACAATTAATTCAAGGGATGTAAGGAGGCATATTTAATGCTTTATTATTACTTTTTATCAGCCACCTGTACAGTTTTTTTCTCGTAGTTTGATTTCACATTTGACAGAAAAGGACTTTTCTGTTTTGGTGAACTTTATAAGTAATGAATTATCATAATGCCATAATGCACACAGAATAATCGTGTAATAGAAAAATAAGGTAAATATACGCGATATGAAAAGATACTGAATAAAAACTTCCGAGGCACACCCTTAGAAATAAATTAAAACTTAAAAAGTTTTTAGCTGTTTTCAGCCCTATTAATGGACTGCTGCTTTCTTTTTACCTCGTTTTGAGCAGCTTTTCACCTGCCCTACTCCTAGCTGCTCTTCAGCCTGCAAACTGTATTATGGCATCTACATGTTTCATCACACTCATGTAATCAAGTTTGATAAGCAACCATAACAGTCTAAGTCGGGTGTGAATTAAACCACATTTTAGTAAGTACAAAAAGAAGAAAATGAGGACAGATTCACAAAAGCAGAAGAACATGTAGGATTTCCCCAGGGTATACATGTATGCAAACACACGCATGCTTTCTGTGTTCTGAACAGGCAATATTCAACACCCACATACAGGCTGAACAAATCCCTGATTGAGATAGTTTGTGGAATGCTCAACACACACTGCACACCATGAAGAAAACCTGAACAATAAGAAACTTCTTCTTAAAGGGTATTCTTTGCCACACATCGCATACCTAACGTGATTTGTTCCACCTCGCCTTGCTTACTCTGAACTCGAAATGACTTTAATCTGCTCAAACTATGATGGCAGTTTAACTTCCTATAATCTCTTAAACAGGAAAAAAAACCCAAACAACTGTCTTTGGCATTTTTCTTCACCCGAATTAAGCGAACTTGAGGACAAAATTGCAGTCCTTTCACGCCTCATTGACTGTTACATTGGAATGAAAAGAGTAACAGAAAATACATTACAACAAGGTGTCATCAGGTTACCCCCACTTCAGTGTCTGAGTCCGCTATAACTAAACTGTCCAGATAAAAGGACTCCTAATTTATGCTCTAAGGAATCTATCTGTCAGTCTCTGCTCAAAACTGGTGTACTGAGTCCCGATATCCCTGAACACATGTCGCTAAACTGAACACGTCCAGTAACTTATACTCATAGAGAAAACAACAGTTTAGAGCCTTACAAATCACTGTCAATGTAGATGCTAAGTGAGGCCAACTCTCTCTGTCTATCTGTCTTAATCTTGCTGGCTCTTCCTTAAGTAGGTCAAACCCTTACATGCTTTTATCTAAACCCAGTATCTCTTTTATCTCTTTCCTAAACCAGTTCATTTTTTCTCTTTTTTTTCATGTTTTGTCATATAATCAAAACACTTGTTCTATATATAGCACTAACCTACTGGCTCAATCAAACTGTAGTCATTTGTCTATTGTTAAACATGCAATTCAACCCCCCCTCCCCCCACCCCCAGACCATCCACTTCTGATCTCACTTTTCAAGGAGTCCAGCTGAGGTTCATTTAAATGGAGTCAACACACCAGATGATAATAACACAGGGCAAGTCGCTCATACAAAAAGTTAATTAAAATAAACGAGTGTGTTTAACACAGAATTCTTCATTTTTCTCCCTTCCTGAGTTTGTTTTACAACGTATTAAAATGCCCTACAGATGGTCCAGGTATACTCCATGCTTAGTGTGTCAGTGAACTTATGACACATCACACACTGAACCGACTTGAGAGTCCAAGGTCAGTTATTTACTGACTGAGAATTACAATGTACTGGTCCAATTACATCAATTATTGATTGACCAATAACCTGAATGACTGTACAGACAGGCCATTATAATAATGATTGAGTACATAGCATCATAAAACCTCGTTACATCACCTCAAACTGATTATTTGCCTATAACATATAATCTGCAGCCCTCTTACCTACTAACGACAAGCTTTTGACTAATAGCTGTTATGTGAATAATTGAACGATTTATTTATACTCCTTAGTACTATAGC
Organism: Acanthopleura granulata; assembly: GCA_016165875.1. Classification (NCBI taxonomy): domain Eukaryota; kingdom Metazoa; phylum Mollusca; class Polyplacophora; order Chitonida; family Chitonidae; genus Acanthopleura; species Acanthopleura granulata. Next base: position 5,383,308 of record JABBOT010000022.1, on the reverse strand, counting down.
CCTCAAAAACCATGGGGGCCTTTAGTGTAACATAAACAGACGTACAATATTAGCTTAACTTGTACATTTCAAACACTACAAAAACTACAACTGAACAACCTGAAATGTTTGATCACATTTAAGGGGAAAAGGCTTTCAGGTAATCAGACAGACAAATGAAAAACAGACAAACAAGATGAGCAGAAATGTAGATGATATATCTGTCACAGATAAAGACAAACAAGAACAGATGAATAAAATACATAGACAGCCAACCAGACAGATGAACATATGGAGAGACAGATGAACATACAGAGAGACAGATGAACATGTGGACTGGCTGGCAGACAGACAGCAAGCCAGACACAAGCCAGACAGTTAGACAGATGAACAGACAGTCAGATGAACAGACAAAGAGACAGAGAGCCACAGAGATTAACAGGCAGAGACAGATGGACAGAGAGTAAGACAGATGAATAGACAGCCACACATACGAGCAGACAGACAAACAAACTGACACAGACAGATGAACAGACACACAACCAGACAGATGAAAAGCCATATCAACAGAGACACAGAGAGATGAACAGACAGACAGACAGACAGCCACACGGACAAAAGAGACCAGGTTATGCACTCACTGGTCTGTTCAGCACACTAAAACAGTGAAGTGTTGTGTAGAAGTGTCATACCCTGCAGCCCCCATATATAACCTACATCAGTCCATGTGCCATAGCTGTATGTACTATGCAATGATATGTAACACTCAAGGGTGACATATACGGCAAGACTCGTCACACACCAGGCACAAGGAAATATTCCCTGTAAATAAGCAGACTGCATTCAGTGTGGTATCTCCACCTCCCATACAACTGAGGGTAAACTTGGTACAGTGAGTTCAGACCTTTATACCCTAGCAGTCAGCCAGCAAGCCAGCCAGACGGCATTCACACTGGGTGGGCCACCCACATTATACTAGCTAGTACTGACAGACAGGAAGAAGAAAGGTTGCATTAAAAAAAAAAAGTACCCGTGACACCGGGTTGTCAAACAATTCCACAAGTAATATTATAACCAGGGCTTAAATTAGCCAGTATCTGTGAAAGACATCAACTACGGGTAATGTTACAAAAAGGGAGAAAAGTGCAGTTTAGTAAAGTATATGATAGAAAATATGATTTTTTTTCCTTATTACATGATGCATATTTAAGTACATTTTGACAAGATTTTTCTTTTCATTCTTCAACTTTAGTAAATACGTAACTATATATTTGTATACACGTATCTCAACTGCAACCTAGTTACCTCCCTTCCAATAAGAATCTCAGACCTGACGATGTTAAATATGGGAAACTTTTCCCCTCAGAACAGCCCTGCCTTAGTTAGTGTTAATCAAAACAGACCATTAAAAACAAAGCTGTGCAATTTTCTCTTCCACCTTGACATCATAACATTGTTAAGATCTCAAAGTGATTTTTTCGGCCCTGTTTTGATATAAAAACCTGGTTCATCACGCACAAGGGCCTGTCTATCGGCTTGTTGAAAAAAAAAAAGAAGAAAAAGAAAGTTGGGTACACTTTTTCCAACAGTAAACTATATACTCCTCAGTTCAATGCATTGAGTCATTGGATAGGAACGAACACTAAGTGACTATCATACATGTCTCTGGCTAATATACGTACACCAGCTCAGGGATCCTATCTATAAGTTTAATTAAAAAATACACACACACACACAAAAGTAGTGTGTAGCGTGATCGAACCAAGTGATTGAATTGTGCTAAATACATAAAAAGTACACGAAGTGACTTGCTGCTCTGATGAACAATTGGTGCTATAAAAAAAAAGTACTAGGTACTAAGCAAGTACTAAGATGACATGAAATTTGTCTACCACAAGGTCACTGGAGTAAAGATCTGATGCCATATATAAGAATGAACTTTAGCTCCTTACAGTCCACATTACACATATTGTGTTCCTGAAACATACCCTTGACATCAAGGAGCCACTTTCAGTCATGTCCTGATTTCTTTAAGCTTATTTTTTATGAATTTTTGTCAAAAATATTAAACACATAATTATGATGCAATTTCCCTTTTCTTAGTTCAAAATATTGCTGGCAAAACACGGAAGACGAATATACACAGTGTTCAATCGTGGCTAATGCAATCTAAGCCCTTTGAACTGACGTTCAATTATTTATACTTTCTTCAACTCTCACTTAACAGATAACTGACTTAAATCTATAAAGTAAAGGAGAGTGGCCCCATGCCCTGATGGTTATCACGCTAATGCAGTACTATACCCCATACCTCCCACCACTGCAGTCACTGAGGGTTCAAGTCCAGCTCTGGCTGACTTCCTTTCCTGCCATACATGGCCAGTTCTAGCAGCAATCTGCGCACTGTGTTACAGAATTTCCTGTGACCATAATAGGTGGCTGGCATCGTATAAGTGAAATTTTCATGAGTTGGGCGTAAAACATCAGTCAACTAAATAGATAACTAGAGATGGAAATGGCAGATGTTTCCGTCAAACTTGTATGAGGTCTCATTCCACCTGTTTTCCATTAACCAATGATACTTTTTTTAATACTTTTTTAAGGTAAGTATCTATGTATGCAATTTAAAACCTAAAAATTATGAACAAAACCTGCTAATTATAATGAATGATAGTTTCTTGGTCAAGTATACATCCTAATGTCCAAAATTTTCAGTGCTTCAATCAGAACTTGAGGACCTCTTCCCAGAGAAGTTGCAGCCATGCTGGCCTAAACCATCTTTCATCTCTACCAATATTCATAGAGCTCTCTGATGACAGAAACATACCACATAATATGAGTAGAGAAAGGCAGTGAGGGTTCAGTGTTACAAGCTGACCCCTGACAGTTAATGATTTACGCTGAGTGTTTACGCACACATCCACTCTAGCGATTGTCCTGGCTGTTGACACTGCCTGCCAACAACAACACACACTTCAACGCTGTCCTATGGGGCAGCCAGCCCACTCATTACCAACAATGGTCTATAAATTAGATCAAATGATAGAAAGAGAGTCGTTAGGTTCAAACAACCAGGAAACTCCAAAATGCGACCCTTCTTTTCATTTTCTCTGAACACAGGCCCTTGACACTGTCGCCAACAGATAGGAATCTGGCAGAGACAGAGGTTGTGTCATGCGTGTGCGATATTACTTGTGTGTATGTATGAGACTCAGTGTTGTGTCAGCCTCTGTAACAGTACACTCCTCCTCCTCCTCCCCCCTTTTCTTCTCCCACCCTCCTCAAAGACTGTTATAAGTAGTGCTCCCCACACAGGGGCATCAACAAGACAACAGTACCCAAGCACCCACTTCAGCATCCAGCTGGTCCTGACATCTGACCTCTCAACAACACATTTTGACATGTCTCCTGAATCTGTGACTATCTCAGAGCAGACCTCAGACGCGACATTTGACCTGAGAATGGGGTCAAGGCCATCAGACTGATCATAAAAAAAACTTAATCAGTTGTCGGAATTTCCAGTGAAGTAGCTGTAGTGGTTTATTTGTCAGCTGGGTTCCATGACCTGATCCTTTTGACAGGAGTTGGTGAGGATAGCAAACAATGATGGTTACATGGTAATTAGGCCTGCGGAAATCCAACAGTTGACCTACCATAGCAAAAACCTTGGTCCTGCCATCATGGCTGGCCTGTTCCAAAAGCCAGTTTTTATTTAAGTCATAATTTGAAATGAAAATCAAAATAGTTTTTTTGGACCGAATGCCATAAACCTGGGAACACGTGTTTTATATGATCAATATTTGAGCTTATTAAATAGAGGTTTTCAGTTTTAACTGAAGTTAAAAATCACCTTACAGAAGCAGCCACAGTGCACAAAACAATCTTCACCTTAATATCAGACTTAGTCTTAACTTTGAAACACTTTTCCGAAGAATTTTATTTCAATACTAAGACTTGTATTGGAATTGGATGACAAATTCAAATTATTGTTTAAGTTGAAGTCTGAGTTGAGGCATAATCCCACAAGTTATGGCTATGGACATTTTCATGATCCGGGGATTTGATAACCAAGTGCTTTGAGACTTCATTATGCAAACAGAATTACCAAACATGTACTCCTGATCCAGAATTCCACAAAGCATTTCTCAACACATGAAGTAACTTTACACAGCAATTTTAAGGTCACTAAAATTCATAATCATTCCCTACCCCAAACAAATCTGCTCAGAAATTCTAAGCCAACGAAAATGAAACACAACACAGAGCACAAAACATAAATGAAGCCTTCACAAACCTGAGATTGTAATTTGCAGACTATTTGCATATTTCCCCCTGCAGACTTTAGCCGAGACTAGTGATAGGCTCTCAGCCTGCCTGGAGCACATCTACCATCTGACAGAAACCAAACCTGTAGATGTATAAACCATCCCCCAGAACATAAAATGTCTTCTGAAACTCAATCTTTAGTCCCGTTAAAAACATGGCCTAAAAAACTGACAAACTGTCCCCGTCTGGAAGTCTGTGATGAGCTGGCAGGTCACACAGGCGGAATCCTTCTCCCTTTGCCACCAGATGGCAGTGTTTAGAAAATGTATATCAGAGAGGTTTTTGTGAACAGGTTCATGAGTAAGCTGGAGATAAAGTTGGCGGGTATGGTACCTGAGCACATGTGGTCTGATGGCTGGATTGTATGGCTGTTCAGTGTATACACAACCCTCCAGACTGCCCATAAACACTGGAGGGGAGATAGCAGGGCCAACTGTATGGCGACATTCGTTAACAACATGCAGCCAAACAAAAAATGATAATAGGGTCAGGAGTGGAGAAAAAACAAAACTGCCAAGTTTGCAAATTGTGTTGGAATTCCAGGCGCTCATGTTGCTCAATAGCAGAGGTGTTTCCACAGTAATCTGGAATATTTTCAGAGAAGTTACAAAATGTCAACACTGATAGCTTACATGCAGGTTTCCCAAGGGGCCCCTCTTCAGTTTTAGCCATGGATGAGTTTCCCAGCATCTAGGAATCCTCCCATTGCTTACTGACCCTGAGGGAGGGCAACCCTAACTATTTTGCTAATTAAATCAGCAGTCCCCTTCAAAAGCCCCCTGAGTAAAGCCCAATGAACCAGGTCATAAAGCTGTGAGATCTAAGGCTGGGATTTCCTCTGTAAAACACAGCCTCAGAGAGACATCTTGTAGATGAGACTGTGTGATGTTGCACATGTCCTGAGTTTCAGTACACCTGACCTTGCTTCAAAGGTCAGCTATCTGGGCGTACACAGATGGAAAGGAGGAAGAAGTTAAAATACTGTTAAGGGGGAGAAGGCACAAGGCAGATTCTGTGCGTCCCCAAAATGATAAGGGCATACACTGACCATAAAACATCAATAGAGCTGTGTCCAGTAAAATGTTTGGCACATTCCTGTTTTTCTTTTGCCTTTCAAAAGATGTGTTATGAATGTTGTCCATGATAGACGTGGAAGAAAGTAGTAAAGATGACTATAAATCAGTAATTGATTCCATCAGTAAAATCCTTGGTAAATTCCTGCTGGTTTGTTTTTTCAATTTATGGATTGTGCTGTAAACGTTGTCCACTATCTGGACAGACAAAAATTGGCTTCAAGAGCAATGTACACGGTTTTTCTCAAAGATCCAACTTCAGAGGCCTAAAATATGGTCCCTCACCATAAAACCGCAACATGTAAGTGAATTTATAGCCTGGTACTCACATGCATGGCCTCATTTTGCTCAGTTTTTGTGACCCCTTGACAGTGACACATGGTCTGTCCAATAAAACGTATGGCAGGAAGTCAGGATCTGCTTATCTGGTCAAATAAAATACTTCTACTTACTCCTAGATACCGATGTGGAATACAAACAGCATGTCAGCTTACATTTCAACATTCTTCTGATGAGAAATATCAACCGTACACATCCTGTGCCTTCACTTCATTTTTATTCAGCCTGTGTGAAATCATTGTAGCACCGTCATGTTCAAAACTTAACACATATATACATATATATATACATACTAGTCCAAGAAAGTATTGGATATTCCACTTGGTGTTGATATTTCTTCATAATGCGACTGTACGGTTATAAATCGACACGTTTAGGCCGTTTACAACTAGGCCATGATCATCGTCAAAATGCGCCAACACCATTCAGGTGTTAAGCATTACCTGAACACGAATCTGGTCAGGGCGCACTACGAAATTAACATTCAAACTTGTCAATCAATTTCAATACCTCTGGCTGATTCAATTTAGACTAACCTCAAAGTCTGTGTATCATTTTTCCTTCATCAGATGTCTTGGTGCTATTGATAAATTTATCTAGTTTAAGATGCTGTAAAGAATATCCCCTATTTAACTGGAGAACTACTTTGCTTAATGCTGCACATGAATTTTGAACTTGAATTTGGGCTCATCTCAAATCTCTCCCCATAAAGCTTCTTCAACATAAATTATTAACATTTTATAATATGTTCACGTGCCATTAACAATACAAAATGGGGAATGTTTGGCTTTAATGTAGTATGCAATTTCATTCAAAAAGCATAAATATATCAACAGTCGAATGGACTCGACAAGAAACATTCCTTGAGGTCAATTACACAATGTTCAGTCAGAGCAAAAATAAAAAACGGTTCACTGTGATACAGTGCAACGACCTTGACCATGACCTTAAAACAGTTTTCAAAGTTTAACTCTGACAGGAGTGTCCAAGGGTTGGTCTTGGAGTGTCAAGTATCTTAGTGACAACAGCATATGGTTGGCATTCCTTCTGGACAGGAACATTTACAGTTCCTCAGCAAAAGCAATATCCATGTCAGCAAAATTAATAAGGCCTAGAGTAAGATCTGAGAGAGAGCCTGACAGGCCTGACGGATAGAGTATTCCAGTCATCCACTCCAGTTTTGTCTTTCACAGGTTGCTCATGCACTGTGGGAATAGTTGCCCTGCCCTGTGGGTTGGTCCCTGGCCTACAGCCCTCACCGGGAAGACTGCGGGCGCTAGTAAAGGTTTGTCAACAACTAGTGAATACTTGAGAGTCAGCTGTGTCAAGAATCGGTTGTCATTTTGAAGAATAGGCTAGTGTTAACTTTCAAGGGCTGGCATGTAGTTTTGATTTCCTTAACTCCAGTGCAAGTACATTTAGGCCTGATATCGTTCATCTGTGATTTGTAGTTTATGACACCATACATTAGTGAACCCGAACAGCTGGTCTACCAGACTGACACCTTCATACCCCAAAACACACATTTCATTAACTTCCATATCAATCTACTAGACATTTCCTCGAACATAAAGCTTTAGTAGTGCATGTATACAGACCCTGAAAGTCTACACACGTGTCCTAAACTCAGCTTTATTTCATTAGGTTTTATTTTTGTAAATGTGGCAGTTCTGATAAAGAGGAAAAGACATTTTTGATGATCTATTCTCCATGTGACAACAAGAAATCAGTACCACATGTACTTGTAAAGGAAAAAAACAGCAATGCTTAATAACAACATACAAAGTTGTTCAACAGGTAAAGGTTCAAATGCAGGTTTTGAACTTTTTGTGTTCAATTTCTCAATTTGGCATCTCAGATATGCAACTATATTGTCAACAAAATTATCAGTCTAAAGATGTACGATAACTCCATAAATGAAATACATTCAATGCACATACTTTCGCACCATACTTTTGCACTATTGAAAAGTCGCAATCCCAGAGTTAGCATCACAAGGCTTGCTTGGCCCAGTGGCATTCAGAAATACAAGCACAATCAAACTTCCTGAAGAAGCAAGTGTCAATACCAAACCTCTTGTCTCTCTGTTTCAAGATAAACAACCTTATGAAGCCTAAGCATCTTCAATGAATCCATATGACATTTCTAATAAAGATGCAGGCCTTGATACCAGTCAAATCTCTTCTCTATCTGCATTAAGATAAACAACATTTGAAAGACTATCTCTATCAGCTTATGAGTCAAAAGTGGGAAGTGTTTCTGAAAACCATCACACGGTAAGCATTCACATTCTTCAGCCATCCTTTTAAACAAATCATAACAGCGTATCCTTCAGATGGGACTTAATTTCATGCATTATGATGTAAGTCTGTCACGTTGCTACTGACAGCTGATATATGGCAAGGGAGGCGATTAGGGGATTCCAGAGTGGTTATATGCCTAAGCTGCAATTCTGAACCTGCTACAACATGGGTATACAGGCAGGAAGTCACCAGAGGGATGCACATCAGGCAACGGACAGAATAAACATTTGGAGATTGGAAGCATTGACATTGACAGGCCACATGCTTAAACTATCAGGCGAGCATACTACTAATGTTTATCAGTGGGAGATCCAACATTGCCCCTCCACCCCTGTTCTCCCAGCTAGAGTGTGGGCCCCTCCACCCCTGCTCTCCCTGCTAGAGTGTGCCTGCATTCCACCACAACTTCATTAATGGCCTGGCCACTGCATGTATACTTGTGTTCCTGTTACCATCCATGTAAATGTCACCAATATGGAGTGATAGGAATCAGTCCCCAAGAGTAAAGACCCAGGGGGTGCAATAGGTGGAGTTTGTGGCATGGTAGGAGTGGCAATGGTTGTTGTGGACAACCTGTTGGCCCCTCCTTGACGAGCTCTGGGGCATGACAACAGCAGTGGTCAATCTGATGAGGTTAATCCACACCCACGGGTTGACCCAATGGCCCCTTGCTGGACCAACAGTTTGATTGGGGAGATCATGTCCAGGCTGCCCTGTGTTGACAGTCTCAGTTTGTTTCAAGAATTTAGAGAATTAGAGCCCAGAAAAGACTTCCTGTGGTCAGTGACAGTTGTAGCCCTGGGTGCATGCCTGGAGGGGATAGTCTGAAAGTCAACACACCCCCCCCCCTCAATTCTACCCTTCAACCCCAAATAGCATATGGGGGGGGGGGGCACAGATATACTGTTACTTGTACAACACCACTGGTTGACTTATCACCCTAAAGCTGATGGAAAACTAAGCAAGGCTACAAATTTGAAGCATCTGTGAACATATAAGATTAGCATCAAAAAAGACAGCTGGCTCATATGTGCAGATGACTGCTCAGGCCAGCCCTGGGGCCAATCCCTTCTCTGTGTGATGAATCTGTGGGGGCAGGGGACTGTCTTGGTTCATCTACACCCTTATGCAAGGGATTGAGCAATCTGTGCTAGTCTCCAGTGGTCATGTGAATGATATATTCACAAGGACAAGACCCTAACTGAATGTGCTGAGGTTGGAGGAACAGTGAGGGTTGCCAGACAAGGCATGCGTGCGTACATTCAACTCTCCCCTTGTCCCACCTCTTCCTCTCCTTTTCCCAGTGGGTATCTTTAGGGTACTGTTATCCTGATTTGCTTCCCTTGATACAGTCAAGCACATGAAGGTGTGTGCACTCAAAAATCTATTTTATTCTTTGTATATATACACAAAGAGGAAAATTATTGTTGATTAAAAATTTGAGGGACATCTTGTACTCATTTGGTCCTCACTGGCCAATCGCTATAAAGCATCTTCCTGTGGGATTATAAGATAAGCCTGTAACAAATGTGTTTGCAACTTCAAATCCACTTTCTGCTGAATGGAAAGAGTTGTTAGGTATAGGTGGATTCCTAAAGGGCCAGTTTCCAGCCCATTAACTCATGAAATATGGCACAAATAAATACATTCTTCCACCATCAATAGACAGGAAGTAGCACAACTCCTTGAGAACCTTTTGGGCCAATGAGTGACTGAGCCATTGTATAAGTGAAAAATTATCCCCTGGCCCTCAGCAGCTTATGACCACGACGGGTGTCCTTTGTAGGTCAAGCTTTTCTTACATCCTTTGTTAGTCAAAGATTTTAATTAAACAATAATTGCAAAATTCACACTTGTCCATTTTCAAAATGTTCTTCCAACTGTCCAGATTGGGGCCGTACTTGGAAAAGCCACCTGTGGGCGCACCTAATTTCTCATCGCCATCTGTCCCAAGCAGGCCGACCTGGGAGTCGAGCGACAAATAGTACTTCTAAACAATCATGAGTAAAAAATCATTTCGCAGTGTGGTTCTTTACTGAAGACTATGACAACCTTATTAGTCCCTACTCTCAACCACACTAAACCACACCTATGCTCTACTGAACTGGCCACAGCTGACCAACACTGGACTAACTTAATTAACACCATGCAGGAATAAGTTGATTTTCCATGTGCAACATCTCTGCCAGGAACAGTTCTAACCATTCCCCCAAAGCAACAAAGTGTTGCATCAATGTCAAGAAATCAGCCTGTGGAATAGTACACAACATTTTCCTTAAGTCAGAACTTCAGTAAACCCCATTATCATTTACTAAATATCTGAGAAGAGAAAGTCTGACCAGTGACTTAATTGTGGCTCCTTTGTACATATTCTCAATAATTACTGGCTCCTGTGCAGATATCTTCAGGGTCTAGTAGCTCCTATGTAGATACCCTCACTGACCATTTGCTCTTGTGCAGATATCCTCACTATTAGCTTGTGTGTAGATATCCTCACAGACTATTAACCTCTGTGTAGATATTCTCAATAACTACTGGCTCCTGTATAGATATCTTCAGTATCTATTAGCTCCTATACAGATATCCTCACTGATTATTGAATCCTATGTAGATATCCTCACTGACTATTGGCTCCTGTGTAGATATCCTCACTGACTATTGGCTCCTGTGTAGATATCCTCACTATTAGCTTGTGTGTAGATATCCTCCAAGGCTATTAGCTCCTGTGTAGATATTCTCGCTGACTATTAACTCCTGTGTAGATATCCACAATGACTATCAGCTTCTATGTAGATATCCTCACTAACCACTAGCTCTTGTGTAGATATCCTCACTGACCATTAGCTCCTGTGTAGATATCCTCACTGACCATTAGCTCCTGTGGAGACATCCTCAAAGGCTATTAGCTCCTGTATAGATATCCTCTCTGACAATTAGCTCCTGTGTAGATATCCACACTGACTATTAACTCCTGTGTAGACATCCTCACTGACTAGAAATTCAGTCATGGTATAGCAGCCTCTAGCTGCTGGCAAATGTCCTACAAAGTTTGCAGCAAGTCTTAATTATTTGGATTGATGTTAAGTAAAACAACAATGGAAGTAATCGTGCTTAATTAGCCAGGTACCTTAGGTCTTCAAAGAGACCTGAGAACACGACCTGAGAACACTGATCATTGTTTACAATCGCACTGTATCTCTCCAGTGATCATTTATTCACAGCAACTTTCTTCAGGACACCGGGATAATTTTGTCAAAGTTTACACTGCGGTTTCCATGGTGATTAGGAAATATCATCAATATTCCCAATTTCTCGTCCCGGCTGCAGTTAACAGCATATTACGATGGAAGTCTGATATAAATACACGTAGCGATTAGGGGGTTGGATTACTGGAATCTGTATGGGTTGGTCGCGCTCGGCTAGAGAGGTGTATACCTGGGGCTTGACGCGTTGGAGTTTGGTGTGTATCTCCTCATCCAAACACAGGTGAGCCGAAAGAAAACAAACGGAGCTATCGATCAGTGATGACCTTGAGGCTCCGCTGAGGCAGCCTTAGGGCCTCACCATCTATTACACATGGCGAACCACTTCACACATCTACCCGACTAGCCCTGCCCCCAAATCAATACGTGTGGTAACAGGAGATATCAGCCTCCGTTAAATAATGACAACAAGCAATTCAGTAAGAACAGATAAATGCCGAGCAGAGTGAGAAGAGAGATTCCACCTGCCCTCTGCCTCCAAGGGAGATGAGAGCAAGGGAAAATCAAAAAGCAGGTGGCAGGGGGACGAGGGAGGTGGCAGGGGGACGAGGGAGGTGGCAGGGACGAGGGAGGTGGCAGGGGGACGAGGGAGGTGGCAGGGACGAGGGAGGTGGCAGGGGGACGAGGGAGGTGGCACGGAGAGATATCGTGTCTGTGTTGATTTTGACTTGTGGCAAACACATCACCCTGTGGACTGACACCATAAGACATAGCATCACCCTGATACTTTCTCTCAGGGTCAAGTCGATTGCATGAGGGTTTTTTGATGACACATGGCCTACATTTGTGGAAGTGTGGAGGGGGGAGGTGGAGAGGGGAACAGGTAGAGGGACAGTATAAAAACACAAATGACCTTGGGTACATGGGATATCGGAGCAGGATGCAGAGACGTGGCAGTGAAGAAGACAGGGAATCTTATCTGTCAATGACTTGCACCTTACCGCTGTGGCCCAATTTTTCCACATGGGGGGGGGGGGGTCTGGCGCAGCCAAATCGGTTTGTGCATAAAATTCTCTGCCAAAAATAAGCTTTGTTCCTGCAGCAAATGGGAGCTGGTTGAATGTTGACGCAAGGCTTGGGGGAATGTGGAAAGACGATGTTAGAAGTTCTCCATCGCTTACCTATTTAACAGGCATCCATCACATCTGAGGGCAAAGCTAGGCCAAGGCTACATCCTCAAACTGTCAGCTGTGTTCTTATGAACCAGTGCCACAATTGGATAAGCATCTTTTCTGTTTGCCAATGTTGCCTAAACCATAAACACCTAGAGTACATATACATATATATATATATATATACATGTATAAATATGTACTCATTTTTAAAGTGAAAGACTTCACATGGTAAGGTGAGTTTTGCCAAATAGGATGGACCATATTATGTTTATTTTGTTTTTTTCTAACAGCTATTACAACAGCGGAAACTGACATTTGAACATGCTCCATTGACTAGCATGAAACACAGCCATTCTATGTAAGCTGTGACGTAACTGTTCCAAGCATGGAACACTCGTCATCTGCAGACTGTAGTAAACTGCCACGGTTGTTTGTAACTTAAGTATATATTTCAATTCAAAACATTAAATAATCAAGAAATTTACTCATGCCACAACAAATTGGTCTGGAAATACTTTGGGGTGTTGTTCACCATGTACTTGTTATAATTAAAACATATAACATCAAAATAGTGTGCTGTCCCTATGTTATTACGTGTTACACTGGCAGACAACTCAGAACATTTACGTCACGGCTTATAAACAGCCGATATCTCCCAGCTCTCTGACTGATCGGTCTCTCATCAGCTTAACAGCATCGGTGCCTCCAGAACCCCAGTCAGCAACACAATACTCCACACTACAAATGAAGTTAATTCAGCCACAAATACATACAATTTCAAACAGGTTTTAGCATTCACGAGAAAATTTGTAATCTTTTTAATGAACACTACAACAGTCATGAGCAGATTTTTATGCAACAGGTATGAATTTACTTAAATTTGTCACACCAATACTTCACATTATGCATTATATTTAGTTGTTTTTTTTTTCACTGAAAGCATCAGTGAAGGCATCCTTGACAAATATTCATGCAAATTATCAATTTCACATGGTTGATTTCCACAAATGTCTAGTAAACATTGTAAATACTGTGATTTAAACCGTGACAGCCCTATCTCGGACTTGAATATTAAATCCCTTTCACATTTAATCCGATTCAATGAATGGTCAACAACATGAGCCCTTAATTACACAGCAAAACTGCTTTAGCTTTTAAAGCCAAAAAAAAAGTTTTATAGGCTAATGTGTAATTTATAACTGGGGAAGACTGAGCAGATCAATCAAGGCAATGCTATGTGCAATGTCAATTAATAGTGCAATAATGGCATCCAAGACAATCAATTCTAAACGTTGTCCAACCCGAAGAAGTAGGGTATATGGACGGAAACAGTTTGCTCTGATCAACACTGCCGGGTAAAAAGTTCAACGACAGCACAGCTTGTAGCGGCAAAGATCCAATCACTTTAGCAATTGTTTGCAATCCCTACACCTGGATTTGATAGCAAATCCAAAGTTTGATAGCTGCAGTCATTAAGACGCGTGACCTTGGCACGGTTAACAGTGTCGTGTCAGAAGAGATGAGTTAGAAAAGAGGGATGGGGGAGGGAGAGTGAGATTCCTTCTCTGTTCTAGGCCAGTAGGAAGTGATGTGGTCTTCTCTCGCTAGGATGTGACACCTGTCAGAACACTGTCTCAGCCAGACAAACCTGGCCCCAGTAAAGACATGTTCCTGATGATACCCGGGCTGGCTAAGAGCTGATCTCACTCAGGTAATCCACCCATAAGCCATCTTGTTTACCTGTGATTTTGCTTCCCCCCTCTATTTCACCCCCACCCTCCAAAACTAAAAATAAACCACAAAAGACTACAATCTCTTGTTCATCATCAACACAACCACAAAGACATCATCACGTTTCATTTGAAATGTAATAAAATGTTTACATTTTCCTCCCTCCCTGCTAACCCTTCACAGCTGCTGGCCCGTTGTAATACATAATATACGTGTGCCAATATTTCAAAGTAAACTGACACATAATTCAAAAGGATGGTATTCTGGTATCTAGTGACTGTCAGCCTTGTTTGGAGACTTGAAATTTGGTATCTACATGTATCTCGTCTCGCTGAACGGTAACTGTTGCTGGTTACCGACACTTGTGCACATCAACACACCAGGATACCATTCACAGATGCAGCTGAGTTATTGGTGCAGAGATGTGTGTAAATAACAGCCACGAACATGGGTAACGTTAATACATGAAGTGATGATTACATAAACACACCTGAACACAGCACTTATATATGTGGAATGAAATGCAAACTGCCAAGAAACAGCAGACCAGCTTATACAGCTGTTTATATACATTCATTCTGTTTATACGGGGGCAATACGGACAGATTTTTTTTTCGAAACTGAAAAATGCAACAGAATTAACCCAAAGACACAAACACTCGACACATTCAGAATAAACTGTAAGTTTGTCTTCTTATGTACAGGTGCAATGATTTATTTGTCTTTCCTTCAGAAATGGTTGACTTCGTACACAGAGTTAAAAGGAGCTAGGGGTCTGGGGCAGAGACTTCTTGGGAAACAAAAGCAACAAGAAACTGCAGGAATACAGGTAATGGAAAATTTTGTGTAAGGTAGTAAGAAGTCAGACCTCTACAAATCTGAGTTGTGATCGTGGAATGACTCAATCTGTGTATGGGTGACATGATGTGACACCATTCATTTGTTGAAAACTGGTTTCAGTCCAGACATCCCAACAATCTTCAGCCAATGCGAAATATCAAAACTTAAGATGCTTCCCATGAAAAATACAAGTCAATGAAAGAATCTCCAAATGGTGTGTACATTTAAGATCTTAAATGATGGTTATCTCTATGTGCACATCACAAAATATCTGAAAATCTGACGAATGCGCAAATATCGACATGTTTTTGCATGCAGGTTTTTAGTCCACACAAATCAGCAGTGAAGCATGACCGTGGGTTATGTAATCACACCTGTTAGCGTGTAGGTGGTTACGGCTGCATGTCCTTGGTTATGCATGCTGCCTGTGACCCGCTGTTACATGCAATTGTCACGCCAGACAGGCGATGTGAGACATGAGCTAATTTAGAGCAGGACCTACCTGTGCGCCACCCCTCTCTCGTGTAGGTAATGTACGGCAGATATGAGTTGGCGGACATATGGGCGGGCTTTGTCTTCCAGAAGTCGCGTATGAGGGTGCATCTTGATGAATGCCAGCAGTTCACCCCCTCCCGCGTACTCTGTAACCAGGCAGTACAGCGTGGTGGCCTAAAAACACAAAACCAGAACACACTCAGTATAATTACTCATGATTAATTTAATAATCTGAAGAGAGGGAAAAGAATCATTTCAGCTCAACAGACCTTCTTCACATTTCCAATTTTGTTCATCGAGACCTGACAGTCTGCAGAGTCACAGTGTCTGCGATTGCAACTGGAGCGTCGGCAACGCGACTAGAACAGACCACAGATATGCATATTATTTGCATACTTTAATGACTGAAATGTCGGGACTGAAAAAATATTCAAAGGGTCTACTCTTTATATATGTGATTAGGAAAGCCGAAAACCTCATTGTGTCGTTTTTAGGACGGTAAACAATCAACACTTTTTGCACAGTTCTTGAACACTTGTCTTCAACCAATGTGGTGTGCATATGTGTACGTCACGCATGACAAAATCCATCAGTAACCTACCAAAGGTCAGTGGTTTATGCCAGGCACTCTGGTTTCCATAAAACCATTTTACATTGTATATTAAGTGAACAATTTTGTAGTATGATAATTAACAACACTCAACCAATCAGTCCACATCATCCCATTTATCATAGCATCTCGCTATTCCTAACAACAAACACTTTGGTTCAGTTTCACAGTACACCGACAAATTGTCATTCAATTTCAAATAATGTCTTCTTACACCATGAAACAGAGCATCAGGGCTTTATGCCCAAAAGAACAGATCTGTGCACTCATACAGCAGGTCAATTTCATCTGTCTCATTAACACGGAGGTAGGAATTACAATATGAGGCCTTTTAAGGCAAAAAAATAGAACATACAGTCCCATCTCCTTCAAGTTTAATGCTTAATAACTGAAAACATGTGGTGAGCTAGACATTTTTGTGGTCTGTAATGATGAAAAAAGCACGGTCCCATATTGAAATTAAAAACTTGAGTTTGTTACAAAAACATATCCTACACATTCAGGTCATTTATCCACTAAAAGCCCATACTTATGGAATTTTGATACTTACATTTGCACTTTATACATCACAACAAGTCCCCATTTAATATGAACATAAGAAAGTTTTAAAATAAACAAATTCAACACAGTATCTTAAACAACACTGCAAAAGGATACAGAAATTGTTCGGAACATCAAAAGTCAAAATCCCAAAGAACCATGTTGTAATTTTAATACAAAATTTTAAATATGACATTCCTCTCATTGACTCATCAAAAACCATGAAATAAAAGCCCAAAAGATACAGGTCCTTCCCACAGACATTATACTCACAGTCTGCCTCCACAAAACAGCTGTAGTTTTGTATTTTACAGGCCATGTTGATAAACATGAGCTTGACATCAAAAATACTGCTGTATAATATAAATGAAATAAATTTTAATACATACTGCCTATATTATATGCAATATAGAAGGGGTTGACCGCCAAGGTTTCTTTCCCTGATTTACAATCAAATAATTTTATGGCAGTTTGTACCGAAAACCCTTCTTCTTTCAAAAATAAATAAATAAATAGAAAAATAAACAGAAAAGAATAAAATGACTGCCCTTGACTCCATTCACACTGCTTCTTCTTCTCTGATGTTATGTAAGATTGACACAGCTTAGCTTACCACCTGGGAGATGTGGGAGGTTTCACAATGTTTGCACAGAGTCCACTCGGAGACATGTTTTGCTGTCGTGTCTACCACACATTCCTCCCCCAAGATGTGACTGCCGCTATTTGTTATGGGTGGCAAAGAGAGCAAAGGTCAAGGTCACGTAACACCTATGCGGAAAGGGGAGGTGTTGACCCCTGCAGGTAGATGTGGCGACAAACTGCAGAAGACCATACCATGGGTATTTTGATCAGAAGAAGATGCAGTTTCGTTGCCTTATTCACAGCCCAAATTACTCGACCTTTCATAAATGCAAAAGGTCACAACTCATCTTTATATGCAATTTCTGCATCTTTTTCGATCTTTAATTTTTATCATCTCCACCAGGTATCCTAATTTCTGAGCATATGAAGGCAACTTACAGGTCGTTTTATTTGGACATAAAAATATGATTGGTAAGTTGGTCAACTTCTGAGTTTCACAAAACATAAATTTTATCAGTCTAGACAGCTAGAGTAATGCCCTAAACATAAACGAAATAAACAAGATGTTAACCGGTGAAAACGTTGCAGATTTACAGGAGTGTACTTCTCCATCCATCATGCCACTCACATTTTAAACTTCAGGCTTACGTTTGAAATTCACAGCAGTTTTAATTTAACAGCAGTTATAATGTTATTTAATAGCAGTTTTAATACTATTTCATCTACAACAATGACATTTTCCATAAAGTTATCTAACATGCATTAAATGATGAGTCTGAAATATCAAAGTCTTATGTTTTGAACATTTTAAACAACTGCCAATTTAAGCAGGTTATCAGATTTTTCTGTCCTGCCCAACCTAGACACGTGTGCCTCTTTCCAATTAACGCAAGATCTTAAACCCACCAACACCAAAATCACATTAGAGCAGAAGTATGTATCGACCAGGAAATCAGAAGACGCGTATCAGCTTTTTACACAAAAACAAAACCAGGCAAAATGCTAAACAGACTGACCAAACAGACTCTGAATCCACTCTACGAATCTAAAACACCCACCAGCAAATGAATAACTACTGAATCACTGAATGTATCATGGCAAGAAGCATAACCACTCTCCAAATGAACCTGCATTTCTAACCACTCACTAAACAAACCAGAATTTCTGAATGAACAAAACAGATGTACTACTGACTCATACTCAGTAAAATAATCATTTTTTCCTCATAATATCTAAAACTAGATGAAACAAACAAGTAATACAGTCAAAATAAACAACAATCCATCAAACTAATAAAGGTTGTAAAAAATAAAGAGAAACCGCACCAAACCATGATGTTAAAATCTTGCCATGAAATGTCTTGATTGTTATTATGATTCTCCACAGAAAATCCACCTTAAGAAGGCTATTGTAATAATCCAAGTCACACAAGCTAATCTGAACAATGAAGTTAAACGTCCTGGTGAAACAATTAATAAACCCAAGATGGGGCATTCCATAAATAACTAATTAAAGGTGCCTGAAGAGATATGTGTGACGATAAGGGATTCTCTGTGCGCGACTGATAGTCAGGACAATGAGCTGCCATTACGTCATCCCGTCCCCGAAAACGCCTGTCACATCGTGATGAATGAGATCTGCCTTTACTTTCCGTGTTGATTCTCACGAAGACTACATCAGCAAGGTTTCTTGTCCAATTTGACAGAGCAGCAGGCTCCACAAGATTCAGCAGGGAAAAACACAACTCAGAGCCCATCACTGTCTTAGATCTTCCGACATTTTTATACTCTCTGGCCAAATGCTCGCCGCACAAGAACAGGCAGAGTATCAGAGTTCACTCAACAAATGTAGCAGAGCATAAAAAAATACATACTGCTTCAAAAAAATGCCAGAACTATTTTCAGCCTTTAAAATAAGTTGAGAATTCAGAAAATTATACTTAATGGACAAGGAGAGTTTCAAAGACCACAAAGACGCATCAGACAAATGTTCGTTCCATAAAAATACAGCATGACCCATAACACACCTCTCTTCTCCTGTGTGTACAAGGCTAAGCATTGTTTACCACAGAAGGTACGTACGCAAATAATTGCTTGGAATGATGCCAACGTGTAGAATTGTCACAAGAACATGCCATTATTCCTCTCCGACATTCCTTTTTCTTTTTAACCTAAAAGCCTACATTCTGCACAAGCTATCACCCTAAATGGACAAATCTATAATGTATGTGTCTTTGAATTTTTAATGAAATTCATTGATGATTGATAATTTCAGATGCTGTTGTTTTGGAATTACTTCTGCTAGAAGATCAGATTCAATGGCCTGATCTCATATTTAGGACAGCCAACAGTTCTGGTGTTAATGCTAAGTTCTTGTTAAGCCAGAGTACGATCCTAGGCCTTCAGACAGGCATGCATGAATTACAGAGGCGACTGAACTTGAAAGACAAGAAGTTGTTCTTTAATGATGAAATATTTCGGTCAAGAAAAGCTGTCAAGTTGTCAATTAGAGAAAACTGATAATGCTCTAGTTATCGAGGCCCCTTCGGCCTCAAAGCACACATTTCTCCACATATTTTCTCAGCTATGTTGACGGGAATTTCATACCAAGTCTATTTCCCTCAGCTGTCAACCATGACAAAACTGGTGGGACAAGACTAAATCCCCAAAAGCTGTGATATGAATGGGCAGAGAGATGGGATTTTCTCATACAAAATGACCTTTTCCTAGGGTTGAATGACCGGCAAGTTGAAGTCAGTCATTGGTTATGATCAGTACAAAGCAGCAGCAAATTTGTGTAACCGCTGAACTGCTGGTGATCAGTTCACATGTAGACTGACAGCACCTCACTGACACTTCAAACAATGGCCACTTGGGCCCAGAGCACCCCCCCCCCCCGGCCTGACAATAAGGCACACAGATCTGCTATTGTAATGGGTGAGGATACTGCAGCTATGCAGCTTCCCAGAGGCCTCAATAGAGAGTGTTTCTCAATGAAACTCATCTTCTCACCTGGCCATGGAGGACAGGTGCGTCCCTTCATGGCCTTAACATCTCATCCCTGTCAACTACACCAGGGACTTTTGACTCGTAGAGCTGTCTTATGTAACTGGTTGCTTTTCCCACACAGGCTGATCTGGTCAACGGGAGAGGGTTCTCAGATCCCTTGTGCTATTGTAACATCGTTCACTTGATCTCAGAGAGCAAAAATAATCCTCTGGGAAATACAATCCCGGGTTTGAGTAAAACTGTTTATTTATTTACTAACAAGATTTTCCAGACGGCATTCCAATTTGTTAGTCTAACTTTTAAATGCTAATTTAATCAGTGTGCTTTAGGACAACTCCGAGCGTTTTGCCTGAGGGCAAGTCATGCCTGCAGTCTAGCTGCCTTAACTGCTTGAAAAGAGACAGGGACTATACACTGTGATAAGATGCACAATCTCAGGTGTTGACACACCACCCACTGAACATATATTTGATACAGGTTAACATACCTACATGTATTTTAGAACTTTCATTTCCGTTATGATACCGAAATAATCCCTTGATTAGGCTTGGATTGAGAAAATGTATACATATATACTATATAATATATTAATGGTTATCATTTCACAACCATTCACACAGGAACTGAAATTTGCAGGTCAGTTTGTTGGTTTGAGTCCTCAAATGCTCTGGATCAAATGTTATATTTTATATGATCTCAATCATTCAAAATCTAAAATCAAATGTCAGTTCAAGTTTGTTAAATTCCGCAAGTTGGCAAATGAAAACAGCTCAAGAAATGGCAATAAAACACACAAATAAAACAACATAACAACATTCTAACTCTTAAATGTTTACTACCATATTTATAAAGCATACTTATGAAAGCATAATCATGAAGCACAAGCACTGTATTGAAGCACAAACACTGTACTGAAGCACACTGTATTGAAGCACAGTGTACTGAAACACCACTTCTCAAGTTATTTATGTCCACCTGCAGCAGCAATGAGGGCAACTTGATTTTCACGATGTTTAATTCACACTGTGCTGTAATCTCATGAGCATGATGTCTCAAAAACTAATTATTTTAACAATTTTTGTACATGCTTTACTGTAATAATATGATCAAGTTTTGAAGAACTTCCATTTTTTTTTTTTATTTTCAGTTTTAGCAAATTTTCCGGAATTTGGATCTAGTTTGTTCTGTTTGGGAATCTTTTCTTACATAACCAAAGGTTTTTTCGACACACCCCATAACTACAATAAGGGAGGAAAGGAATAGCACACCTAGCACAGCATCTTGGTTCCTGCTTGAAGCGATGAAGTATTTTAACCAAGGTGTTTTGCATCGTGTGGCCTGATATCATCTGATCTATTACTCCGGTTCTACTCTCGACTCAGTGTAATCACAAGCCTAGATCAGCCGTTCGACTTCGTACCGCGATCAGCCGTTCGACTTCCTACCGCGATCAGCCGTTCGACTTCCTACCGCGCACTGCGGCTGTTCATAAATCAGACTGATCTATTCCACTTAATCACTCCCGAGGATGCTATGGAAAAACGGATTATGCTAACCTGGCCATTTTGAAAACAAGAAAAAAAAAAAACAACAGTCAAGGTGAGAGAAGGATTTTTTCGATAAATAGACGGAAAATGTCTGAAAAGTGAACTGATCCTTGTGATTCAATCTGGCAGCATTAAGAATGCAAGAGTCTGCGTCAGTTCAGCTTAAGTCAACCGCTTTAATCTGTAATATACCACCAGCTGAACCATTAAACAACACACATTAACCAGTCAGCTGTAACCCAGCAGGTACTGCACAACACTTGTCTCCTACGACTATACAGCAGTCTCGGCTTCATATTAAAGAACCTTTTAAGTTGATTGAAACCCCCCAAAGTAAATACTAAATATTCACTGCACAGTTTGAATAATGCCGCAAGATTGGAGAGACAGCATCCACGGTGCTGCAGTCTTGGTCAAATTATGGTAGAATACCACGTTTTAGAAGCATTTTTACTCGGATTCCAAAAACTTTCAAGAAAAGACATTGCATGATCTGTTTCCCAGGACAATGTTTAATGATCTTTCATTTAAAATAAACGTCAAGTGGCTGTTTTCTTTGCCTCTAAGCTGTCCATGCCTCTGACATTGTGAACACTGGCTACAACACATACACATCACTCAAATCTTATAGATAACCGTTACCACGGAACACAATGTCAAACCAGATCCACCACACGCACAAATAAATCGCCAATCCAACAAATAACACTACTGTTTAGTTTTTTTAGGTCGTTTTAAAAGGACTGTACAAGTGCAGTATTTCTGTGGTTTATGACCTGATTCAGCCAGCTTGATTTATCAGTGCCACACATGCTAATCTATGCTAACTGAGGAGAAAAAAAACACCCTCACACTCTACCACTCTGAACCCGAGGGGTGACAATTTCCCATCTGTTTAAGGAAATGACGCTGGCACGAGTCACTCAGCCAATCAAAAAAACAATAATATGTGTCAAGGTGACCCAGATTTTGGCTGATCAAAGACTGCATAATATTAGAATGTGAGCCAGACTGTTCAATATGAAAATGATGACTGCCATTAAGGTTGATTATGCCTTCTTGCCAATCACTGGTGATAAATCACACAACAGCTATTCTGTCAGCAAACAGGATTTTCTTACAAGTGGGTGTTTACTTCTGATAAGGAATGTCAATTATGTAACGGAAGGGTTTCTAAAAAAAAAAACAGGCATATTTTTATCAAATTGTCATTTTCAAATATTTATTTATTCATTCATTTGGTTGGTGTTTCATGCTGTACTCAAGAATGTTTCACTCATACTTCAGCTTGCTTACATTTATTTCACACAAGATCGATATCTTCCTCGACTTCGTATACGGTAAATGACCTACAATTTCGCTCATATGACCTTGTCTGATTCTGAGAGTCCTGTTGATCTGACGTGTTTTGAGACCTGTACCAAGAGTAGAATGATATCTAATTCCAAAATGTAAGTTCCAGCACCAGAAGTAATATTTTATGACATTTATTTCTCTCTAAATATGCATATGTACTCAAGAACATTTCACTTATACGACGGCAGCCAGCAATATCGTAGGATAAAACTGGGCTAAGCCTAGGGGAAATTCACAACCATCCACAGATTGCTGGCAGACCTTCCCACGTACAGCCGGACAGGATGCCAACATGACCTGGACTTGAACTCATAGCGACTGCATTGGTGGGAGGCTTCTGAAATACTGCGCTGCACTAACGCACTAACCGACAGAGCCACGGAGGCCCCTGATTTTCAAATAATATGTACATATATATCTGTGATATATACACTGTAATTAATTATCACCTAATGCATCAATCTTCAGATCGTAAGATATTTAAGAACTTAAAGTTTAAATAAAAACCAACAATCATAAAACTATAATAACGATATTATAGTAAACTCAGCGAAAAATCGCATAAACTGTGACGAAAAATAGAACCAGACAATAGTACAAATCTGGGACTAATATAACAGATGACCTGTAACCATTATCTCCGTCCCAGTACAAACCCCCCCCCCCCCCGATCATGTCAGTGATACATTCTTGAGTAACAGTATAAACACTCATCAAATACAAAACACACTGACCCATATTCAATGGTTATATAACACATTAGTATGTCTGCGAGAGCAAATTATGGTCTTTGTTATTTCAAATTGTATCTCCTGGGATCAAAGAGATAAGATTCTTATTTTCTCTTTTCAGTGGGAAATGTTTTCTCGCTGATCTCAATAGAAGTGCAATTTCGCACACCTTTGGTAATCATAAATACACTAGGTTTGTTCCTGCCTGTTCAGACATCAAAGGCTCTGGCTGCTACTGTATGTGTTACAGGTAACTAGCTCAATGACATAATGCTGGGTTATACAGGTGTTCCGCTCTGCTGGTCCCAAGGGGGTCCTAATGTAACAACTGACCCCCATAATGTGCTATTATGTGCATTATTGCCAGGCTGACTACTGCACTTTGAAGGGCCTGTTAGTATTAGCACTGAGGTGTAACAAAGAGTGGGAGAGGGGGGTCGGGGGGGGGGAGGTGCTGTGCTATGTTGTTCTCAAGCTCCCCTAATGTTACAATAGAACTAACCAAGTACTGAGAAGTAACTCATTAAGAATTTGAAGTGTTGGTGGAAGTTAAGAGACGAAATGAGGGGTAGGGGAGAGAGAATTCCCAGTCAACAACAGAGTATTGACCAATGACAGCTGGGGGTGGGTGGGGTGTGGAGGGCTGGCGGGGCAGTGTGCATCAGCAAAATGTTTTCTTCCTTTCCACAAGAAAAAAAAGAAAAGTCTAAAAACAGAATACTCTAGTCTGAGGCCAGAACTGGTTGAGAAAAGCACACAGAATACATTGCTAACTCATGAATATGCAGTATAAGTAAAAGTATGATTATATTCATGTCTTTTTCAAGCCCTTTTTCCTTTTTCTTGCTATTTTTTTTTTTTTTTGATTTGACTGGTTTGGAAGTTTAATTCAGTTAAAAATGAAGCACATAGTAACCAGTTACAAACCTTTTGGGCGGGGGGGGGGGGGATAGGGAATATCATTAGTTTGGGAGGAGGCCATCCAATAGTAAAGCCAGCCACAACTAGTATGACACCACTGACTGAATCCCAGTTGAATTGGTCATTACCAGAGACAGTAGCTAAGTGTTTGATCTGGCACCAGCTTACCCATCTCCACTCAGCAGGAGGCCAGACGACCTTGAGGGCGACATGGGAGCAAGCAGAGGGCAATTCAGCGGCACCCGTAACAACCTCTCCACAAGTCACAGTCGGTCGCTGTAATAGCTCAGACAAACACAAAAACTCTGTCTGACAGCGCAACAAAGCTGACTTATAAAGCCTGGAACTGCCTTTACATAACGACAGGTTTGATCTCTTCAATGCTTCCCAGCTACAGCTGTAGGAACAGATGCCCTGACATTATGGGTGCCGTTTGTATATCAGAACCATTTATCACACAGTCAAGTCAGTTAAATAGTATCCTTACACTGTCAGACTTCAGTCCTCATACAACTCACAGATAACTCCCTAATGTTTATATCTGCCCACTGGCTACAGTACAAGCCCTTATTAACTAGGAATATCATAGACAATAAATGGCGTGTTTATCACTTTGAGTGAGATTTTTATCTACTTGATTATTTTTTTTATGTTCTTTTTTCTCTTTATCCCTATCTCTCTCACTCTATCTGTTTCCAAAACTATCTGTTTTCAAAACTTGTGTCAGTTTAAAACTTTAAAACCCACATATATATAGACCTTTACATACTCAAACTCGATTAAATGAAAATTCAATATTAATTTTAGAAGCAGCTAAGACTACCTGATACAATACAAATTAATTAAAACTCTGAAGTTTAACGACATGTGCTATCTTGTTTACTTTCACCTATTGCCGTGGCAAATATCTAAGGTCACGATTAATCAGATAAGGTCAAGAACAACAAAGATCATGTTTAATGAGGATAAGTTTCATCAGGTGACCCATGATATTTCCCCTGGACATGCAAAGACTTCAAAGGTGCTTTACAAGCTATCATCCAGTTAAACGTCCAGGTAAGACATAGATGACGTCAAGGCAATGATGTCTGCTCTACCTGAAATAAACCTTGCTAATATACGTGGGAATCTCCTTGCCATGTCAGCCAATTACCAGGAGTTGATAATTCTGTGGCCCTTGCAGTACTAACGCCCCAGATGTTATGAGCCTGACTCGTAGTCCTTGTCTACCCTCCAGGCAGGCTGGGAGGTGCCACAGTCACCACAGCTTTCCCTCTCAGATCTTGCATGTTATCTCTCCATCCCTGTGCGTGTTCATCTCATTAAAGTATATGTGGATCTAGGTACAAGTATTGTCTTTAGCAGCTGTCTGAAGGTGATAACAGTTTGATCTCAGAGATCACAACTTCATTCAGAACATGAGAAGTACAAGCTTTCTGCACTGCAGACATCACCAGCTCATAATACTGGCTGAATTCAGGGAGAGACCAGCCTCAGACCAACCATAAAGAAACTCCTATAACTGTCCATAAAAAACCCAGACTTGAAACTTATTTTTACATTTTGTTTCTACAACTACTCTTCATTAACCTGCATTACACAGAAAATGAAATTCACATGAGCTAAGTACATCTATCTACAGGCTTATAGACAATGAAAACCTCCAAATTTTCAAATCTTTGTGTTTAGCTTTCCTTTTATTATTAAAGTTTCCAAACATCTTAACCAAGAGACGCAAGATGGCCGCCTCTTCAATCAAACAGAAAATGCTGACAAGATCATTGTTTTGACATTAATGCACATCAACTTCACAACAGCTCTGTCATCTGAAAATGTTTACCGAGATAAAATGTTTCCACCAAGCACGAATTTGATCTGAAATCCCAAATATCCAAGTCCAAATGTAATTCTTCAGAAATTTTCCCCTTGGCACTGGAATTTCAACACATGTCACTACACTGTATCTAGGGAGAGAACTGTTATCATCTTAAGCACAGACAACACATACTCATGGTGAAAATGTCACACGAGATGTCTGTGTGAAGTTGAAAATGCTGGGTTATGAAGGTGAAAAAGCTGGGCTAGGAAGGTGAAAAGGTCGCATATCGTTTGGGATGAATGTGAAGGTCAAACGATACCAATGTGATCAAATGTGTTGACACCAGTCTCAAGGTGATGAAAATACTGAGATAAAACTGAGGGAGAAAAATTGGGATAAATTTGACAGAGAACTTTTATGAAATGAAGTAAGAAATGTTTGGATACGATTTAGCCTAAAATAATAACGGGATAATTAAGGTGTGGGCATAATTAAAGGGGTTAATGCTTTTCTCCAACAGGTGGCCATGACTAGATTATGGCTTCCAGCTGCGACTGGAACAGTTGTGTGTCCAGTCTTCTAAGCAGGTGATAATGCTACCTGTAATTGCCTGTTACAGTCTGACCTGCAGACTTTTCCCCAATAACTCTCAGCTGGCCAGGACAATTGACCACTTTGCTCCAGGCAATGAAATGGCCTTCAGTAAACTATGGCTTGTGATGCAAGACAAATAATCAAGCTTTTACAATTTGAAATCTAGACCCCTTTAGCGATTTCTTACTGTGTGCAAAAACCATGTAAGCCTTGTGGGACAACCACCAAGCAAGGTTCATGCCCACCAAGCAAGGCCCATGCCCACCAAGCAAGGCCCATGCCCACCAAGCAAGGTTCATGCGCACCAAGCAAGGTCCACGCCCACCAAGCAAGGTTTATGCCCTAGCTGTTTCAAAAGCACTGATTTATACGCAACTCTGCGGAACCTTAGTGAAACATGAGTCTCTTGACTCCCTCAGTTTACCTGAATGTTTGAACCAGCAGATTCATTAACATAATAAACAGCCGCATAACTGTCATGTACTGTCAGCCGATATAGGTAGTGGTTCCCTACTTACCTATTCCAGATGTTGTGTACAATGATCAGACCTCAGATCAAACTTTAGTATCCTTTCAGATATAATGACAGAGTGAAGCAATAAAAAAAAAAAAAAAACACCTCACGCAAGTCAGCTGTCTGGATTTTCAACATTAGTTCTCACGCACCCGGAAGATCTACTTTATGCAATTTATTCCTTACAAAAAATAAACTACACAATAAAGATGTGAAGCATAAAAATGATCTTACTAGGTTGACTGCATGCAGATATTTCATTTGCATATGATTATTAAAACTTTCCCTACTCTTTAATTTTATGCATCGTTTTCAGTAACAATACCAACAAAAACCCTCCTGTTGGCAAACTTCTGGAAAACTGGCAAAAAAGTTCATTAATCTCAGTTCTCAGACAAACCGCATTCAATCTGTATTAACTACCTTAAATCCTCCACAAATTTTAGCAGTCATTTGAAAACAGAATTCATACCACTCTTGACGAATCAATATGTTGTTCAGGTGGGGACATGCTATGAGCTTCACAAAACTTACAAACTTACATATGCCTGCCAATTAAATAACATTTGTCGAATACATTTCAAACCATGTACTTTGCCTGTGGCGGAATTGTTGAGGATATAGGGTATACAGACTGAATGTACTAATCCTGACAAAGGTTAAACTGCAATTAGACCATAAATTTCATTAGGTTTTCCAGGGGGGTCCACAATTAGTGTACATAAATCTAAGACAGTAGCTTAATTTCCCCCTCTGAATGATAGGTGTGATTTTCCTTGCCGATGTACATAATGACCTCGACCTTGGTTTCAATGAGTTCGAGTTCAGTCAGGGGTCAGGTTAATCTTCCGCACTGTCTAGACACATGCAAGTCACAGACTAACAAGTATGTTTATGATGTGACTTGTTTTAATTTTCATCTCATTTGGAAGTGTTCTGTTGCACAAAGACCTATGGCCTAAATACAAATCAGATCTATGTACACTTATACTTTATACAAAAACAAACAGCACACCTACAGGTATACTGTAAAGTTACCGGTGTGCAGAATTAATAATATTAACCATCAACTTCTGGGTATACATTAATAATAATAAACATCAACTGCTGGGTACACATTAATAATAATTACCATCAGCTGTTGGGTATGCATTAATAATAATTACCATCAGCTGTTAGGTATGCCTTAATAATACATGTAATTAACTGCTGGGTATACAAAAAGAACAGTCAACTGTTGGCTGTATAATAATAATATGGACAGTGTGGGCTATACAAAAATAATACAGTAATAACCATCAACTGTTGGCTATATAAAAAAATAATAACCATCAACTGTTGGCTATATAAAAATAATAATAACCATCACCTCTTGGCTATATAAAAATAATAATAACCATCAACTCTTGGCTATATAAAAATAATAATAACCATCAACTGTTCACTACACAATGACCTTATTGTATTATAAAACAGACTAAACTGATGGCTATTATTTTTATTTATTTGATTTGATCAGTGGTCTTATGTCTTGCTCAAGAGTATTTCACTTATGCGATCGTAAACTTTATGACAGAGCTAACTGGATATCTCTGATGAATATCCTGACTTAGAGCACTGCTGATCACTTATGTGATCGTAAACTTTATGACAGAGCTAACTGGATATCTCTGATGAACATCCTGACTTAGAGCACTGTTGATCACTTATGTGATCGTAAACTTTATGACAGAGCTAACTGGATATCTCTGATGAACATTCTGACTTAGAGCACTGTTGATCACTTATGTGATCGTAAACTTTATGACAGAGCTAACTGGATATCTCTGATGAACATCCTGACTTAGAGCACTGTTGATCACTTATGTGATCGTAAACTTTATGACAGAGCTAACTGGATATCTCTGATGAACATCCTGACTTAGAGCACTGTTGATCACTTATGTGATCGTAAACTTTAAGACAGAGCTAACTGGATATCTCTGATGAACATTCTGACTTAGAGCACTGTTGATCACTTATGTGATCGTAAACTTTATGACAGAGCTAACTGGATATCTCTGATGAACATTCTGACTTAGAGCACTGTTGATCACTTATGTGATCGTAAACTTTATGACAGAGCTAACTGGATATCTCTGATGAACATTCTGACTTAGAGCACTGTTGATCACTTCTGTGATCGTAAACTTTATGACAGAGCTAACTGGATATCTCTGATGAACATCCTGACTTCGAGCACTGTTGATCACTTATCATTAAAGTGACTTTAAACAGCAAATGTCTGATGGTGAACAATACCATTTAGCCTCATGATGAGGAGAAATACCATTTAGTCTCATGATAGTGAAAAATACCATTTGGCCTCATGATGTTGAGCAATAACATTTAGCCTCATGATAGTGAAAAATACCATTTAACTTCATGGTGGTGAACAATGCCATTTAGCCTCATGATGGTGAACAATACCATTTAGCCATATGATGGTGACCAATACCATTTTACCACAATCATGATGGTGAAAATACCATTTAGCCTCATGATGGTGAACAATACCATTTAGCCATATGATGGTGACCAATACCATTTTACCACAATCATGATGGTGAAAATACCATTTAGCCTCAAAATGGTGAACAATATTACTTAGCCTCATGATGGTAAACATTACCATTTAACCATATGATGGTGAACAATACCATTTTACCACAATCGTGATGGTGAAAATACCATTTAGCCTCAAAATGGTGAACAATACCATTTAGCCATATGATGGTGAACAATACCATTTTACCCAATGATGGTGAACAATACCATTTCACCTCATAATGGTGAACACAACCATTTGGCCTCATTAATACAGGACATATTGATACACAGAGAACAAACTTAATAACTATTGGCTCCACATAATAATTGTTCTCTGCGTTCTCTGAAAGGTACTGTACATCTTTCATGCAACCTTGATAGCCTTCACAAGACGATCATCAATCAGTGAATGCCCCGTGGTGAAAAAAGGTGCCATGAATTGTCACTGTACAACCAGACGAAAACAGAACCGATCGGGCGAACAGGATGATTCAGTGTTATCTTAATTAGCATCATCAAAACATTTCAGCGCATTACTGACAGAGAGGCGAGCTCAGCAACAATTCAACAAAGTTCCATCTTTAATTATTATAATGAAGCGATAATCACTGACAATTCAGACATCTCAATTTGATGGTGTCATTGTCTTCCAACAGGTGTGAGGAGACGCGACGATGTGAAGGAGGAATTTTTACAGGTTGACTGACCTAATTACCTCAAATTATTAAAGGAGCAAAGTATAAAGTTTGCATGAATTAACCACAGGTAATGAAGCATGAGAACGAGACGTGATAAAATTATGAGAGTTTTAAGGCTTAATCTGGATGCGCCAGTGTCCATGGCGACTGGAGAACATACGTGTCATGGCCTGCTCAGACGTATCAGTTCGGGTTTCTCCTCGACTGGGTAAGCTCAATAAAACTGGCCTATATGTCGCCAAGGTTATTGTGATTGACAACAATGAGACCCCCAGGAGAGAAAAAACCTGATATGCTCTGATGTTTAGCAGTAAGTAACATTTTTGTCCAGGTTTCTTAAAAGAAAAACGGTAAAAATAACTGTATTTGCCCTACAGGTAAATTATGACTAGACCTGTACGCAGCTGTCATGCATACCTGGCATATGGGGAGGGGGTCTCAATTGACTCACTTATTCTCCACATCAATAGAAGGGAATAAAAAAATAAAGCAAAGTAACCCACTTTGGTCAAAATAAATAATTTTACCCCACCTCACAAAAATGTAGGGTTATTCAAGGTCTGACAACAAGCCTACACATTAAGTACTGCCTTTAGAATTCCCTTGGCAACCATTACAATGTACTGTTACAAATATTTACCTGAAATACCCTAACAAAGGGAGAAGGCCAAAAATCATCCTCAAGCACCTTGGTACATTCCCCCCAGGGACGATCACCTGATAATTCCGAAACATATCACTGTCGGCATGTTGGAATTTACCTACCTGTTTGACCATGTGGTAGATACTGGTAAATCTGAAGTCTAACTGACCAACACATCATGAAGGATAATGATATGGTCACTGAAATAAAAAGCTGACCACAAATCTTGGCAGGCCATATTACAGCTAGGCACTATTTAACCTGTCAAGAGAAAACTGATTGACACAGGACTCGGAGATATTCGGAGGATACACAGAAAGTTTTACAAGGCTTAAGTTGAAATTTACTTGTATGGTTGTTGTTGAGTAATATGATGTGACAGGAGTAGAGTTGTATGGCTGAGTCTGTGGAAAGATCACAGCTTATTATCTAGGTAGTACAGTGTGGTAAACCTCCCAACATATACTATCATTGTGGACTTGAAGATGAATCTTCTATGAGCATAAATCAACTGATGACACTACTACTACAACTTCTTGGTCTTGGTCTTGTTATATTTAACTCTGAGTTTGAACTCAAAACTCCTCTATAAAGTGTGGTGGTGACCAGACCCTTTTATGAAAGATTACAATTATCAATCAAGCAATCAATCAGCATATTATATGCCACTGACTGCTCATTGTCACTCAGCAAGGTGCAACAAATAACGAGGCCTGCTAAAAATTCCATGTCCAAAGACAGGGCTGAACCAACACTTTATGTGTCTTTGGTTGAGAAACACTGCCGCTGAGCCGCATCCCTACGTGTATTACATGAAGTATATAACCTTGGTTAAGTCTGAGGAGTAATTTAATTCTAATCCCTTTAACTGACACAGTCACCAACACCACATCTGCCGAGTGTAAAGATTCTGGCATTTTCCTCAGAGGAGTTCTTTCTCCCACACATATACGTGCAACCAACGTCAAGCCAGCACAAGAATTAATGGGCCCTAAACCACAACAACATTTATATGCAAATATCTTCGGTGAAAATACTCTTACATATTGCTTAATTAACAAGTTCAGATTATCACCTGAGGCAACAAGCGCTCTCATGAAAGTCTATAGCCACAGGTAAGCTTATGCATACAATAACAAATATCTATATATGGATTCATCTGTCTCTACATATATGTACAAGTTTTTCTACATGTATATTCTGGGCTTTTCTAGGTGCAATTCACAGGCTGCAGCTTGCTTACATTTATTTCACACAAGATCTATATCTTTCTCGACTTCATATACAGTAAATGACCTACAATTTCGCTCACATGACCTTGTCTGATTCTGAGAGTTCTGTTGACCTGATGTGTTTTGAGACCTGTACCAAGGGTAGAATGATATCTAATTCCAAAATGTAAGTTCCAGCACCAGAAGTAATATTTTATGACATTTATTTCTCTCTAAATTTCACTTATACGACGGCAGCCAGCATTATGGCGGGAGGAAAACTGGCAGAGCCAAGGGGAAACCCACAACCATCCGCAGGTTGCTGGCAGACCTTCCCACGTACGGCCGGAGCTGGACTTGAACTCACAGCGACCGCATTGGTGGGAGGCTATCTGGGTCATTGTGCTATGCTAGCGCGCTAACCGACTGAGTCACGGAGGTCCCATTTTTCCAGTTTGAGATCCCAAATGTAACATTAGTAAAACACAGCATCAAAAGGATTCAAAATAGGTCATCTCATTCAATTATTTGGAGAAGAGAGAAATCTTTTTTTGTATTTCTTATCCAGTTTATGTATTTTTCTGACACAGTCGTCTACATTTACATTTGAAGGTACTGAGGGAAAGTATTATCCAATGGCAAGTGTGAAATGAGTTAACAAATGAACCTATTGTAATGTAGTCACATGTGTAGGGTATAAAATGTAAACTATAAGCAACAGTTTTCTCGGAATACTGAATGTGATACCAAAAATGCACCAATGAAAACAACAAACTCATTCTTTATTATCATTTCAGAACATGCACAGACATTTAAGAAATGTTGAAGTGAAGTGGTAACATGTATCAAATGTAATAAAGGTCATGAACTTAAATGTGTAATAGAGGCCATGAACTTAAAATGCGTAATAAAGGTCACCAGCTTGAAATGTATAATAAGGGTCACTGGCTTAACCGTGTAATAAAAGTGTCACAAATGCCATGGGCAGATGTAACACAATGGTGAATACATCACCAAGGGCAACGGAAATGATACACCTGGAAAACACCTGTGTAAGGGACACAGAGTGCCAGAAATGTCCCAACGGCAACTGTTCGTAGGTGTGATATGACTAATAATAAGAAAACCAAGAGCAGCTGCGGCACCAGATTCCAAAGTGACTCATGCAGAACATTAGATGTAGGTGGAAAGAGGTATGACAAAAATGAAAGACATTGTCATGTAGACCTAAAGCTGCAAAGTTACAGCTAGTAAAGAACTGAAAAGATACCGAGCTGGAAGAGAATTGGCAGAGCTGACAAAAGTAGAAGTTAAGCTGGAAAAGATACAGAGCTCCAAAAGAGCTAAAAAAAATAGAGCAATGCATATTAGCTGGAAAGATACAGGGCTGGCAGGATACAGAGCTGTAAATGAGCTGGAAAGATACAGAGATGCAAAAGAGCTGGAAAGATAAAGAGCTGGAAAGATACAGAGCTGCAAAAGACCCAGACAGATATGGGTCTGGAGATGAGCAACAAAAGATGCATAGCTGGAAAAGAGCAGAAAAGATATAGGGCTGGAAATGAGCTGGACAGATACAGGGATGGAAAAGAACTATACAGATAAAGTGTTGGAAAGATGGAGATAAAGAGAAAAAGAGTTAGAAAAGAGATGGAAATATATAGAGCTGGGAAAAAGATAAAGAGAAAATAAAGAGCTACATGTAAAACAGAAAAAAGCTAATAAACTCCACTTAAAGGGGCCGAGTGAGTTGCTGCTCAACATGTACCTGTCCTGGTGAGTCTGAGCTGCAGAGGCTAATCCTCGTTTATCTACCTGAGTAGAGAGACATGCTTGTTAAGGAGTTCTAGCAGCATGCAGCTATGTACCACAGCAGAACAGGTCACCTGTCATCTTACCATTAATCAGCAGGTGTAACAGAGAGCTAATCAGTCATGCGAATCACCTTCATACCTCAAGGCTAAGCACCACATTTTTTTCTACCTTTTTATGACAATTTTTTTTTTCCTTCTCATTCCTTATTAATAACAACTAGCTGACCAGGTTGAAACAGGTGAAGGAGAGAGGAGACGTATCAGTGGAAATCACCTCTCGTTACTACCTGTAGATTTGCCACTCATCATCTTGTAGGTACATCAGCCATACACAGATATCTCATCATATCTCCAGCCGCACCTGTCAATCAGTTGTCACTGGACAGGTAAAAACAGCCATACCTGACACCAGCTTCTATTAGTCAAGACGAATAGCCTTGACACTGACACGGCAGCATGACTTCCATCACTATATAGCCATTACATGCAAGAACATGTATACGAGTTTGTTAGTTTTTCTTGTTTTTTCCCTTGTTTTCGTGTTTTATGAAAACAGATACATACTGTGATTGGGAAGTCTATGCAAGGCTTTCCTACAGAAGGACAGGTCTGTACATAGAGCCCTGAGTGAGATGGGAACAGGCCTAACACATGACTGGCCTCTTAATAAATATCAACTGAGCACAATAGTCTCCAGTTAGACACATACAAACTTCACACGGTCAAACTCAGTAGCAAGTGTTTTCTTTCCACAAATTCCACACTTACAGGTCTTATCAGGTTTCATTGTTTCTTTAACAATAAGTTCTCCTTGAATATTTTTATTGACTTGCAGTCCACATGTACTGGGAGGATCAACACCTGTAAAGACTTACTAGTACTTTAACACCTGATCATTTATACATTTACTTCTAATGAGGTTTGGCTGAATTATACAATTCAATTTTTATGAAAATATTTTTTCTCACAGGTCTACATTTGGATCAGTGAACAGGTAAGCTTTCTACCAAAAAAACTGCATGAATGAGTACATAATCTACAGGTAGACAGGCTGAATGATTTGTTGTTTTATGGATTCAATGATTGACACACTGAATCGCTTTATACTTGATGAGTGAATAATTAAAACTAACATCATCGCAGTTTACTCAAATTAGGCCTAACTGACCTTCCAGCACATCATTAAAATTGCTCATCAAAACATTTTCAAACAATGAGTCAACAGACCATTAAACTTGGACCGTTTCAAATGATGGTAAAAATGTTCAGATTGTATGTCAAGATAACAACCCAGCAGCCAACCATACACACACACATCTCTATATGGTCACCATTACATCTCTGAGTCCACCCAGAAGTTCTGGAGGCTCATCACAGACAATGTGTCACCTAAAACTGCACGTTATTCCTACCTCCTGTCAATTCATGGATTCCTTGGTCATTTTTTACCCCAATAATGAGTAACAATTCCAGGAATCTCGTCTGTGCAAGTCTGGTGTCCATGGTGATTAGAACACAGGAGGTGTGTTCTTCCTCTTCCTGCCAGTTAGTATCAGTTGAGACACCACACTGACCCAGTGTTTATCAATCAATCTTTTAATGAAACCAAATCCTGCAATATGTTTTGTGTGAAGTATGAAATGGGACAGCTCATTCAATTCAGCCACCAAAATAATTTTTTAAAATGGAAATAATGTTCCTACAGTCATGTAATGCAAATATTCAATTTCGTAGTAAATAAAATTTCAGAATTATTTATCTTGACATGGACAGTGTGGTTGCTATTACATAGTCACAGACTGTTCAAGAATTATTAGTCATGAAAATGGCTTAAAACCTTTGAAAAGGTGGCCTAAAACTTTTGAAACAGTAGCCTTAGTCCTCTTGAACAAAGCAACTGCCATGCATTTGCTAAAAGGTTGAATAATAGTTTAATTGTGCCAAAAAGAGTTCAATTCAATTCCAGGTCAGTCAGGAGTAAGTCAGGAGGCCTGCCTGAGGGGTAAAGTGCAGTGGTTTCCTCCGGGCTGTACAGATTTTCCTCTAAACTGTACAGGTTTTCCTGTAAGTTCTATTAGGTTTCCTCTAAACTGTACGCCTAGTCTCCTATGGGCTGCACATGGTTTCCTCTGAGTTTGACATGGTTTCCTCTGGGCTCTACATGGTTTCCTTTAGGCTGTACATGGTTTCCTCTTGGCTGCACACGGTTTCCTCTAGGCTGTACATGTTTTCCTTTAGACTATACATGATTTCCTCTTGGCTGCACATGGTTTCCTCTGAGTTCTACATGGTTTCCTCAGGGTTCTACATGGTTTCCTCTGACCTCTACATGGTTTCCTCAACTCCTAAACTTGACTATAGTCAGGCAAGTCAGACAATGTTCTTGAATATGGCGAATCCAACAAACAAAAACAAGGCTCACATATGAGCTGAAATTTCTTCCATGGTTAAGTTGCTTATGTTGAGAGAGATTTACTGATTTTGGAAAGCATTGTGCAGCTTATCTGCAATGTACAACCATATCCTACTCGAAAAAAGTAAAATTTTTAGGGCTAATACAGTATTCATGTTTCATATCAGGGAAAGCCGGCAGACCTTTGGGAGAAACACTGGCAACTTGTTTTTGTCATAAACCGAGTTACCTGTATTTCTTGTATCTGCCGATCAGTGAAAGAGGAAGCATCCAAGATGACAGTAATAGCAAATGTCCGTGTCTCACCTGTGCCAGGTAACAAGCACTGAGTAAACGAGAATGACCTCTAAATGGACGGCAGTTAACCAAGGACTGATGACAGTGATGAATGACGTGTAAACAAGCTAATAGTTTTCCAGGCACCTCTTCTTTTATTAATCACCACGATCTTGATAGAGTTCTCACTCCGATCAAACTCTAAAAGCACGAGAAATCCTATCATTCATGGGTACCTCATGAGGTCAAAGACGGCTGACTACACAGTGATGCCAACATGGGGGGGGGGGGCAGGAATAATAAAAAAATAAAAATAAAAAGAACACAGTCACATGGTCACCACTATTTATAGAGCCATGCTCTTCCACGCTCAACCCCCTCCCCGCCAAAAAAAAAGTATCTTCTGCACCTGAAACAAACAGAATTTGTGTATAAATGATCCAGGGTGGCAGCTATATTTACCCCCAGACCACTCGTGGGAACCCGCTAAGATCTCCTTATCCACACAAAACACCGTGGTTTTTGCCCTCCGCTATTTTAGGACACCTGAAGACTGGGTGCGCAAAAGTAGAATCGTCATGTTTATGACCCCAAATACAACAGGTAATCAACAGTGGTCATGCACACAGGTACAGGTAGAACTCTGCCATGTTTTTTCCTCCACAATTAATTCATTCCAATGCTGGACATCCACCTAATAGTCTGCAGTCACAAACAGGCTTACTTGTTACAGGTAACAAAGCCTCATGATTTATCAAATCCCTACAAAGTCCAAATACAAAAAATCACTGGTATCAATACCTTCAAACTGACCTGAAATTGTCATTATATGTCTAATCAATTTATTTATTTATTTGATTGGTGTTTTACTATTTCACTTATACGACGGCAGCCAGCATTATGGTGGGAGGAAAACCGGCAGAGCCCGGCGGAAACCCATGACCACCCGCAGGTTGCTGGTAGGCCTTCCCACGTACGGCCGGAGAGAAAGCCAGCACGAGCTGGTCTTGAACTCACAGCGACCGCATTGGTGGGAGGCTTCGGATCATTGTGCTGCGACAGTGTGCTAACCAACTGAGCCACAGAGGCTCCTATGTCTAATCAACTAACCTGAACTTCCACCTTCTGATATCAAAAGCC
The DNA here is from genome assembly GCA_016165875.1 of Acanthopleura granulata. Taxonomy (NCBI): domain Eukaryota; kingdom Metazoa; phylum Mollusca; class Polyplacophora; order Chitonida; family Chitonidae; genus Acanthopleura; species Acanthopleura granulata. The sequence continues at coordinate 5,344,838 of JABBOT010000022.1, read as the reverse complement.
TGATTCTGATTTACTGAAATTCCACCTGACCTACCGATATCACAAGTACCATATAAACATAAGTATAAACTTTCTATGATGTGGTACATGGGAAGGTATACTAGCAACCTGTGGATGGCCGTGGGTTTCCCCCGGGCTCTGCCTGGTTTCCTCCCACCACAATGCTGGCCGCCGTCGTATAAGTGAAATATTCTTAAATACGGTGTAAAACACCAATCAAATAAATAAATAAATTCTAAGACGTGAAAATAGTGACGACGTCATTAAAGGTGGACTCGACACTTTGTGACACAGGTGATGAACCTGTGGTCAAAAACAATTAGCTACCAATATGATCATTCACAGGTAAGACGTTCACCTGGCAGGTAAGGTCAGTCATTATGTAAATATTACGAACCAATCGTATGACAAACATGGCTGCCTATGACTTGACATAACTTGGCGTGTCTAACACAAAGTGGTTATTCTACAAGCCTGGGTCCTCAGCAGCACTTGCTCATGTAATGGCATTCTTATGAAGCCTCATTAAAGCACAGGGCAACATAAAACAGCACACAAAGGCTGATCTGGTAGGCTAAAGATTTAAGCATGATAATATCACAACAGGTTTACTTATATCTAATATAAAATATATACATTATTCCCGTTAGCATGCACGGTGACATGAACAATGCTACCTGTACACGGTAAGCTTGCTGGGTAATGTTGCAAAATGTTTTTCTTTCTTTTTGCGCTTTTGTTTCTTTGTTTTTTTATTTCAAAATAAGGTTACAATGTAATGATTATTACACCCATACTTTTTGGTCTGGCTTAGAAACTGCTGAGAAAAAACACAAAACAAGCATCAAAACAAAAATGTTCAGTAGTGTGCTTCTTGGTGGTAAAACTGAAGAATTACACTTTTTTACGATCAATTACCTTATTTGTACAAGGAAACAAAAAACAAAAAAAAAAAAAACCCACAAAAAAAAGAAAAACACACTGCCACTAAAGATGACAGCAATGTGCCTCTCATTGCAGGCAATACTTGAACATAACCTTCAGGCTGCTAGCTGTCGATGTTACATGAAACTACTACAGTACGAAGGCTACAGGAGCGGCCAAGCTGATGAATTATGACGGGACAGAGCTATTGACCCTTCACTCTGTCAATCTAAGACTTGCCTCACCCTCATTCATTATGCAGGTAGAACATACACGCTTACGACCCTCTGCCTATCAATATTCCACTCTTATTACCCATAATTTCATCCAACAGGTGAAGGATGTGCTGGTTAATTCAATGATCCGGTCATATTTTATTCACCATATAAGAGTGTCCCAACGCAAAAAGAAGCATTTCTTCCAAATTTACGAGGATATCGTCTGATATGCAGGCTTTCTTTCTATAGCCATATTCTTCACTGCCGGTTGCTTAGTCTAAAGCTGTAATGTTAGCACTGATGGAGAAATGTCCACCTGTTGGTGGAAAGTACTGGGTCATCAGCCATTTAGCACCTGCCTTGTAAGTGACAGACCAAAGTTCAATTGGTAATCCTGGTATCTGAATCAATGGCAGTTATCACCAATCTCAACTGAAACACTAAGTTTCACAAGCTACATAACTATGTAGTCCAAATCAGAATCATCTTAGTATCTCATTTATTGGAAGTAACTGTAGGCACTGCATTACTTATTGTTCCTGTATTATTTATTAATACCACAGGTCGTTGGGCAGGAGGGAGTGTTCAGTTTGATGAAGTAACATTCGAAAAAGATTTCCGATAAAACTACAATACTGTGCACTGCATGTTGATAGGCTGACCCTAGGAGTCAATATTCCTGGACGGATACAGGCTCTGAGATGACATGCCCGGTGTCAATATTCCTGGACGGATACAGGCTCTGAGATGACATGCCCGGTGTCAATATTCCTGGAGGGATACAGGCTCTGAGATGCCATGCCCGGTGTCAATATTCCTGGACGGATACAGGCTCTGAGATGCCATGCCCGGTGTCAATATTCCTGGACGGATACAGGCCCTGAGATGCCATGCCCGGCGTCAATATTCCTGGACGGATACAGGCTCTGAGATGCCATGCCCGGCGTCAATATTCCTGGACGGATACAGGCTCTGAGATGCCATGCCCGGCGTCAATATTCCTGGACGGATACAGGCTCTGAGATGCCATGCCCGGCGTCAATATTCCTGGACGGATACAGGCTCTGAGATGCCATGCCCGGCGTCAATATTCCTGGACGGATACAGGCTCTGAGATGCCATGCCCGGCGTCAATATTCCTGGACGGATACAGGCTCTGAGATGCCATGCCCGGCGTCAATATTCCTGGACGGATACAGGCTCTGAGATGACATGCCCGGTGTCAATATTCCTGGACGGATACAGGCTCTGAGATGCCATGCCCGGTGTCAATATTCCTGGTGTCAATATTCCTGGACAGATACAGGCTCTGAGATGCCATGCCCGGTGTCAATATTCCTGGACGGATACAGGCTCTGAGATGCCATGCCCGGTGTCTCGGACAACTGAACGATACTCATTTACTTATACATGCACCATCAGTGTTTAAAACCCTACAAATGAATTTTTCACTCCTGAGGTGACAATCTGTTGGTTGAGAAAACTAATACAGATGAACCAGCGAGTGTTGTGTTTGAACGCGTGATCTCACTGGTCACAGGCCAATCAGCATCAGCCAGATCCACGCTTAAGCTATGACATGACAGAGAGATGGTTCCCACATTGACATATACACATATACACACAGCTTCATTTCTAATAATGCAAATACAGATGTTAAAAAGCAAAATGTAAATTCTTGATCATGTAAATAAATTCATCTGGCATGTATTTAACTGTCAACAATTTACATAAGGCATTTAGTATTCTGAACGGTTAATGAATCCAAATATAAATTGCTTAACGCATTACCATGTGGAATAAATGAATAAGAAAAAGGAAAATAAAACTTCTCAACCAGCTGTGTATTGATAAACTTTATGGTTTTTCAATGACATGTGTACATCACTGAAGATGTAAGACTTAACTGTAACACTGTAATTATAGAGAGGAAGTGAGCGCTATGTGTTGGTTTCCTAATCCTGTGAGGTGTCTTGCACTATATCCAAGGTTCCTTAAAGCATAAGGCAGTATATCCAAGGTCATTGTACCATCAGGCCTTTACGCCAATGCAAGAAAGTAAGCTTCAGCCACAGCAATGGACAATTCCCCTAATAGAGTCCCCATAGATGCTTTAAAGCCTGCACCCAAGGAATAGGTGTCAGACATGAATTCAAAAGTGAGGTCCAGTCAGGGATTACTAAACATTGAGACACCTCTGACCCCTATCTGACCAGTCCTGTTAAGGTGAAGATTGTCTAGTAAGTCGTTATCCTTTGTATTTTTGGAATTTTCAAGATTCAAAAATCATTGAATAACAGTACCAGAAGTGTACAAATGTAATATTGTTCCTGGTCCTAAACCCAACTGTGCTCCAGGAAAGATAATGATTGAATGCATCATGTTCAGTTAAAGATACTGAAGTGCATGACTGAAACTGAATAGTACATAGTTCATTTGGGGTGATTAATCGATTGTTAAATCCATTATAATAGCTGATCCTGCCAAAGTAATGCATGTTTATACCTTACTGATTTGAATGAGCACAATGGCAGGAACTTAAACAAAAGTCCAAAAGCACAAAAATGGCCAAAATTCTATTGAAAATGGATAAAAAGCATAAAACTTCAATTTGTGACTTGTTTCAGTGAAGCTGTGGCTTAAATTTCAAATCAGAATAACCAGCCACTTTGACAAAAAGACCAGAAGCATATCAAAAAGCCCAAACAGGACAAAAACTGGACATAATAATATTTTCCACACAGGTCATACCTAAATACTTAGGACAGAAGGTGGTTCATTTAAAGCAAGATTAACTTTTGCCAAGTCTTCACACAAACTATTGCCAAGCCTTCACACAAACTACTGCCAAGCCTTCACACAAACTTTTGCCCAGCCTTCACACAAACAAAAAGATGCATGAATATATCATATGTTCAGACCTAACTTCCGAGGAGTGTGATGGAGGGGGAGGGAGGAGAATTGGTCAGATGGTGAAATACCTGCCAAATACTGGTGTGCATGCTGTCTGGAACCAGCACAAAAGGAAGCCCAGATAAGCTTGTTAATGCGAGAATGTTGGGCCAGATCAATCTCCAAGGGTTCTTAATGAATACATATAACATGCATGACATAAATAATAAACAGTTGTTTGCAAGCGGCCCTCCACAGAACCCTGCACAATAACTAGTGATCTCAAAGCCATCCCACAGCCACAGCGCCGGCACGGGCGGCTCATCCGTCCCTACAATACAACGACGACGGCCGCCGACTCTAGACTCGACTGGCGGAAAAGAAACCCTTAATACATCACATGACCTACTTTGTTGTTTGAATCAAGCGAGCACGACACTGGGCTGAGTTGGAGGCAGCGGCCACGGAGCAGGCATGTCGACCAGCGGCGACTGGCCAATAACTTACAGTTTGATGAGCCAGTATTGATTTTGGGCTCAAAGCCTTGGCACCAGTTATGCAAGATGAGGGAAGCCTGTGTGATACATGGCTGGCGGTACCCACAGAGGCGCACACTGGCTGTGTATACACTGACAAGGGGAGTCGGGGGAGGGGGGGCATAGCTGGGGTAATACACCCAGCCAACGTCCTCTTAACCAACTCCTCCACTTACACACTGCTTGTTACCTTATGATCCTGCCTTGAACATACACCGGGCAGCTTGGGGGTAAACTCAACCCATACCTTCACACAAATATCTCTTTTCATAACATTTACACATAGTTATAAATCAGCATACAACATGTGTTGAATACATACACCACACTGATACATGCACCACACAGATACATCCACCACACAGATACATCCACCACACAGATACATCTACACCACACAGATACATCCACCACACAGATACATCCACACAGATACAGACACCACACAGACACATGCACCACACAGATATATCCACCACACAGACACATCCACCACACAGATACATCCACCACACAGATACATCCACACAGATACAGACACCACACAGACACATGCACCACACAGATATATCCACCACACAGACACATGCACCACACAGATACATCCACCACACAGATACATCCACACAGATACAGACACCACACAGACACATGCACCACACAGATACATCCACCACACACAAACATTCATTATATCATTCATTATGTCATTCTTGCCATAATAATAAAACAAAATGCATTTTCTGAACAGTCCAACTTCGCTAAAATTTATTAACCAATATCTAAGAGCGTCTTCTCTCTGAAGATGTCAGAACAGTTTACCATTTTCTAACTGTTCAATGTAAATATGTACATTAATGAGGTATTATAATATGCAATTTTGTAATATAAAATGATTTTTGTTTGACCAATAAATATGTTTTTACACTGGAGGATGTCTTTCTTATGGATATACAACTTCTTGGTTTATTATCACCACGTTTCGATGTAGATACTAACATCGTTATCAAGTGAGAAAAAAGTTATTCTTTACTCTCATGATTTGTGTTTGAGCTATAGTACCAGTGTCCTTTTGAGATGAATAGAAATTCACAAGCACTACAGGATTTTATATAGTATAGACATATATGTATTATGTATATATATTTCAAACAGACAATGTGAAGTAGCATCACCATCAATTCCATCAGTATATGTTTGGCAAACAACGTACACCGTTTTGTCATACATCATAATTTCAAAGTCCGAAAAAATATGATGCTCAGATTTCCAATTTCAGAAAACTGTTTTTCAAGTTGGTTCTTTGAAGCGAGTAACAAACATCTCGTCGTTACTCTTTATGATAGGCAATAAAAGCAGAAAATGGCTTGGTTTTTCTGACTTATGCCCTTCCAGGCCACATCATCCATCAATAGCATCATGAAGTTCACATGTCCATACAGAGAACGCTGTTTTTTGTTTTTCACATATATTTAGGAGAATTGCAGATTGTTTAACTGATAGCGCCGTGTTTGATAACTGCGCCTTCAATCTGCAGGTTATCCGTGTCATCTATAGCCCACATAACAGGTCATCAGGATTGCAATAATGGCAAGATAAAAAACCCACCAAGACCTAACCTATCTGCACACAGGCTTTAGTATATTTCTAATTCAATTTATCCCCTCTTCTTTCTCCCTAAATGGATCTCTGCCCCAGTCTGCCACAGTAAATTCAAACATCTCTGCCAGTTTTTTGTGACACATTGGAGCTGAGACAGAAACATGCCCAATAAAACTGATGCCCTGAGTATGGGGTGACTGGGTGACGGGAAAGGGAGGACAAGCTGGGGCTCCTGATACCCAGCAACATCTGTCTCTGACTGCACACGCTATCACACGCTTGACACACGAAAGTCAACCATGGGGGCAGAAGGCGAGCATGACCTCATTCAGGCTGCATGCTGTCACACTTCAGCACTACATGCTTGACATCTGCACTGCCATCAGCCACAACACCAACAGACTCTTCTCGAGGAAACCTAAAATACTGCTCACGAATTTTTTATACAAAGAACACAGACTTCAACTGCAACTGGCAGTCTGGGTTTTTACAAAGTTTTCTGTTTACTAAACAAATGAAAGTATTCCACAAGGATAAATTATCTCCACGCAGTGGTAATTGATTACATATGGGATATTTACAAAATATTGCTTAATCTGCAAAGCCTCAGTCTGCTGATCTTTCAATCATAAAGATACATTCGCAGATTTACATGTTGTTTGATTTTACACGATAGATGTCAAGTTTCATAATTTTGACAAGTAAGAAAGAACTTCCACATGTGACATCAGAAATCTTAAACAAATTTCGAAGAACATTCTTCCTTACATTTACCTGTCTGAAAAGCTCTAAATAAATTTTTAGACAAACAAACCATCATGGATTTTTAATAAACAAATCATATTGTAGAAATCAGACACAAAACAGGTGACTACAACCGGCATGAGAAGTCTATTTCCTCCTCTGACTTTCTATTGCAAGTTGCTTGCCGTCTTCAGTACTAATATTATCAGCTTGAATTGGTAATGGTAGTTGACATTTTCACTTTCACTTAGTCAAGAGCAAAACAAAACAACATCAACAGGCCTGTGTTTAGAGCAGCTACGACTGACATCACAAAGGCGTGTGTACGAGATCAGGGTCGGATCAATCTTATGTTCCCTTCAATGGGAGGTCTCATGAATGAGTGGTCACAGAACCAATCATAAGCCTCAGTGACGTTTTATAGAAGACACTGAATCAGTCCTGGCAGGTAGAAATGGAGGTTTTACGTCATACAGACAATTCCCTGTCAGTAAACAGCTTCAGGTAAGTTAGGAGAACATATGTGACCTTCAGAAAATGATAATGCCACACATGTAGTACACATACAAAGTCAATGCATATGCCTGAAACTGTAAAAAACGAGAGCAAATATTGACTGTTTATTCTATTCTTATTCAGGTGGAGGTCTACATGTAAATGCATGCCTTAAAAAATGTCCAAAATTCCTCTATCTTTACACAAATGACGGGAAAATTTTAAATGCAACATATTTAATTTAAATTTTAATATGTTTTTAATCTGATCAAACCGGTTGGGTCGTTCACTTTTGTGGCATCACAAAAGGTATATTTTGTCAGTCTGGAGAGATTAATGCCTCATCACCACATGTACAAATTAAACATAAAGTTCGTTATAACAAATGAGAGATGCTAACTCTGCACAGATGTGAATGAGAAGTCCAAAGTAGTTCAGATTCACCTGTTTTTGGCACTCTTACCACGGAAACAAATTGAGGAGTTCTTTTCTTATACATGAGATTACCTATTGACATTTCAATAATTATATACATGGGAAGTGAAATGGACCGACTGATATGTATCATGAATTAAATTTGCTTCACTAACACAGACACTCTGCTTTAATGTATACTGGTCACAATTATGTCTTCACAGGAGCCTACCCCACCAAAATCTTTTCCCCAAAGCCCTGGGAGCAGTAGCAATGTATCCAGGTCTGTAGTGCAGCAGAGATGATAAAACTTCAGATGATGTAAAAAAGCTGAGGCATGTGGCCCTGTGTGCCCCAGTTTCCTTACAGAGGGCCTCATCATCAGCATGAGGAAGGGGCTTTGGGAGGGGGCTGTCTGCTAGTCACAAGAACTGTCCCCTTTCCCTGGAGACTGGGGACAGATGGGCATCTGTGTCAGCCAGGTTGATGATGGGAGAAGAGAGAGGAATTCCAGTCCCCTAATTACCCTCAGTCCTGGCCATGGGGGGGGGGGGCTGATGGAAGAAAAGAGGGGGGGAAGGGGCTGAGCTAGGGGCATGGCTTCAGTGAAGGCACCCTTAAGGAGACAAGGGCTTAGGGAGTTCAGTGGGCCCATGCAATTACAGAGGGGAAGCATGCACATGTACCTAAAGGCTCACACAGAAGGTTCTCATGAAGTGTCATGAATCAAGTGGAAATATCGGCTTTAATGGCTAAACAGCGGCAGGCTTAGTTTCAGTAGAATAATTTTCCATGTTTCATTATACATACTCACAGTACCATTGGGTAACTTATTTACTAATTTTAGTTAGAAAAAAATAACATACATAATTCAAATTATGTATTTTATGTCATTTTTAAATTTTTGAAAACGGAGATTATGCAAAGGTTCGGAGGTCATCCTGTTTTGTTTCGTTCTCTTTAGCTCTGCTAAGTGTATGGGCATGACTTTGAAGGCAGATGTACCTTATGTGGCCCCACCAGGACATATCCACCCCCACCAACCCCCAAACAGCAGCTCCACTGTACATCCACTCCACAGACAGAATCACTGGACAGAAGGCTACACCAAAACTACAGCAGAATGAGGCACTGGGCCACGTTATTGACACTCAGTACTACCTTCAATTCAACCCAAAAAACTGTAATCTCGATGACATACATAATTAATTCCTGTAGCTCTGTCTCTGTTTTATTTTTTTATGGTTTCACTTTTTGCCACATTGATATACTGTTACAACTTCTCTGTCATCACATGCCCCTTACCCCATACCTTCATCTTCACCTTCTCCTTGACCACCATCTGCCACTGTGAGATCCACTTAACCATCATCTGCCAATGTGAGGCCAAACAGAAGAGTGTGATCTCTGGGTTTTGATGTGGCCATACAGGAGAGTGTGATCTCTGGGTTTATATGTGGCCATACAGGAGAATGTGATCTCTGGATTTAGATGTGGCCATACAGGAGCGTGTGATCTCTAGCTTTAGATGTGGTCACAGAGAAGAGTGTGATCTCTAGGTTTAGATATGGCCATACAGAAGAGTGTGATCTCTGAGTTTAGCTGTGGCCATACAGGAGAATGTGATCGCGTGGATTAGATGTGACCATACATAAGCGTGTGATCTCCGAGTTTTGATCTGGCCATACAGGACAGTGTGATCTCTAGGTTTAGACGTGATCATATATCCTGATCTGTAGATTTAACAGCCAGAACATCTGAATTTGATAGCCTGGATTAGATGTGACCATACATGAGAGTGTGATCTCCGAGGTTTGATCTGGCCAAACAGGAGAGTGTGATCTCCGAGTTTTGATCTGGCCATACAGGCGAGTGTGATCTCCAGGTTTAGATGTGGCCATACAGGAGAATGTGATCTCTGGCTTTAGACGTGATCATATATCCTGATCTGTGGATTTAACAGCCTGTCTGGGATCTGATCTGAGCTTTAAAAGCCAGACCATCTGTGTGGGGCCTCATCTGTGAATTTAACAGCCAGACCACCTGTCTGGGGCCTGTTTTGCAGATTTAACAGCCACACCACCTGACTGGGGCCTGATCTGCAGATTTAAGAGCCAGACTAAGTGTCTGGGGCTTGATCTGCAGATTTAACAGCCAGACTAAGTGTCTGGGGTCTATTCTGTGGATTTAACAGCCACACCAACTGTCTGGGGCCTGATCTGTGAATTTAACAGCCAGACTAAGTGTCTGGGGCCTATTCTGTGGATTTAACAGCCACACCAACTGACTGGGGCCTCATCCGCGGATTTAAGAGCCAGACTAAGTGTCTGGGGCTTGATCTGCAGATTTAATGGCCAGATCACCTGTGTGGAGCCTGATCTGTGAATTTAACGGCCAGACCATCTACCTGTCTGGGGCCTATTCTGTGGATTTAACAGCCAGACTAAGTGTCTGGGGCTTGATCTGCAGATTTAACAGCCAGACTAAGTGTCTGGGGCTTGATCTGCAGATTTAACAGCCAGACTAAGTGTCTGGGGCCTATTCTGTGGATTTAACAGCCACACCAACTGTCTGGGGCCTGATCTGTGAATTTAACAGCCAGACTAAGTGTCTGGGGCTTGATCTGCAGATTTAACAGCCACACCAACTGTCTGGGGCCTGATCTGTGAATTTAACAGCCAGACTAAGTGTCTGGGGCTTGATCTGCAGATTTAACAGCCAGATCACCTGTCTGGGACCTTAAAACCCATCCAGTATTTATCAGCCTGTACACAGAGCTGTGATGAGCAGATGGGAAGGCCAATACCCCTGGTTCTACACTCCCCTGGGCACACTTGGCCATAATATCACATACAGCTGGCATTTTTGGAGGAGGGAGGGTGAAGAGGAGGTTATTAGTCATGGGGGATGATGCACTGAGTCCTGAGCATGACAGGCCCAGCAATCCACAGATCAGATGACAGGCTAATTTAACTAAAACACATTATTCCTTATATTTACATCACTACCATGTACACAGCACAGACTAATGGATCTTGTCATGTGACCAGTGATCATTATTGCAACAGGGACATACTCCCAGGCTTTGGGTGAGGGCAGCCATAAAGTCATGGGGCATGATGTGCTCCGTCAGCATTGACAGGTCACTGAAAATCAGACATCAGTACCATCAGCTGCCAGTTACAACCCAAGTTTCTTCAATTCCCCAAGCAACAATGTTGTGATAAAACTTTGTGGTCAGAGACCATGTAATCAATGCTCAATCTTCATCAAAACTCCTGTATCCTGCTAGTGTACGAAGGGCCATGCCTATATAACCACATCATCATAATCATCATCATCAAATGTCAACTGGGTTTTAAGCCATCTAACCATACAGGGAAAACACACCGTGTGCACATAAGTGAGAAGCTAATATCCAGAGGCTCTGGCAATAAATACATTGAAAACTGTATAGATGATCACATTTCATGTCTCCAATCTGACAAACACTTTTTTCTGATGATTCCACTGCATGTTAATGCTTCATAACTCACTCACTTCTGCACACACACCCTGCATTTATCTTGTCGCAATCAGTTTAGACACACAGCGGTTACAACAATATTTATTCAGTACACATTTAACACGTGGACAGTTTGAGTAACAGATATCGCAGCCAGGCAAATAGAAATAAAGCAAGATATGAAAATTATCAAAAGCAGATGAGACCATGAGTTCGAATCCGTATGTTTCCAGTGTTTTTTTTTTCCTCTTATTGTTTTTGTTTTTTTTCTAGTTTTTTTAATCGATAGAGAATAGTAGCTAAATTGATGAACTGTTTCAAAACATCAGTACATATTTATAGAGGTAGTTCAGTTACTTTTTTCCACTTAAGATTTAAAGTTTTTGACCTGCCCTTTAGATGTTTTTTCAACTATTTTCGTATTTCTGTGATGAAGACCTGAACTTCACTACATACCATAAGATATTATTGACAGGTTTTCAAAATTAATACAAAACCTTCCAAAGGAAAGTTACGAGCTGACCAAGACAAAAATTCATTAAGCCTGGCTTTAAACTTATTTAATTATTTGATTGAATGATCAACAACTTGACTTAAACATAGGAGATTAAACATAGCAGATATGTCATCTCACCCACTACTTGTTTCAGGTTCACCTGACGCTACATTTTTATGAGAGCCAATAAAAGCAAAGTGTTCACAGGCATCTGGTCTCATGGCACTGACACCATGTGTAGCTGTGCCAGCGAGAAACCCCGGAGTCAGAGCTGCCCGTGCCATTGTATTCCAGAAGTTTGGGGACTGGCCAGCCCTTGGTCACACAAACAGAGCCGGTCAACAATCGAACTTTACATGTAATATGATGGGAGCATTCCCGACCCGCAATGGTGCGTGTCAATGGCCGCTGGGTTTAGTCAGACGAGTACAGAAGGGGTCTGAAGATGTGGGATTGGTTGATGCCAAGTGCTCCAGCATTCTGACAGGCCTGCTGGCGTGACCAGTTTTGATCAAGCCGGAATTCCCACTTTTTGACAGACCTAGCGTGACTGGTTTCCGTGGGCCTCATTTTGGCGGCAGCCACTTCCTCCCCTGTATATTCCCAGCCCTGTTCACAGGCCCTACAGCTGTCTGCTGGTACCGGCTGCCATAACAACAAGGCTCTATCACTAATACATATCAATTATCTACCAGCATACAAGAGAGGGACTGCTAACACCAGTTCCACGGCGGATCAGTCCTGACATGATACTCCCAACACTGCTTCACATAAACAAATCAACACTCCGCAAGTGGACATGGCCAATACATAGCCATGTGCTCCTGTGCTCAGGCAATCATTATAGCACTAATTACATATACGTATATAAGTAAAAATACATTACAATTATCGGTTACTGTATTTCTTTATATACTGTTACATAACAGATATTCCATGACTTTTTCCACCCTTCACCTGAACAAGCCCATGTTGTACAAGTCATCGTGACCATCAGATATCTAATACATGTAAATGTAACTGTGTGTAAGTCAGTAAAAAACCGTAAGACTGCTTTTCAAAATCCTGACTAGTTCTGCTTCGTCTTTACTCCAACATCTTCACGAATACTACGGACTCAAAGTGTAAGCCTACATCACATTAAAATAAGTTGTAAGTTTCATACATTTTTCATAAATACTTCATTTTACAGTTAACTTTCTGAGGTTAACGTTACACTGGTAACGTAACCACTGGTAACGGACAGGGACAACTTCTTGTTCTATTCGTTAGGTTCTGCCATAACCAGTTACTGGCTATAACTATATTCTATTACATAATAGATGCATCATATATTTCATTCCTCACAAGAACATTTCCTGAGGCCTTTTGACCAACATATACTTCACCTACATGCATGTATATATATATATATATATATATATATATATATACACATATATATATATTTCAATAGACATAAGCACCACAGCATTTGGCAACCAGGCGTAAAAGATTTTTTTGATGCCTTTGGAAATGAGACAATCCCACAAAAATTATGGGCAAGCAATGGGGTTTTCAGTTAAAATGGAACAAAACAGTGGGAACTTGATACCATTTTTTCAAGAAATGTTATTGTCTTTCAAAGATTTTAAGAGGTAAAAGATTTAAGAGACAATGATTATGTTTTCCTCACACATACAGTTTTCCTCTAATGAACTTATATTTGTGGCCATGTTGACAACCAAAAGTGGAGGAAAGTCTGACTGAGCTTATAGGGCTGGCTTTAGACAAGTGTCCCAAAAAGTCTTGCCTCCATTGTGCCAGCCAGGCCTTTCTGGCAGGGGCCTACATTCCCTAGATGCATGTTGGCATCAGTCGCTACAGCTAATTTTATTAATTAATAACTGTGACTTGCTACTGTTACCAGTGTCACAAGGGAGTACATGTGCTGGCCAAATTCTGTCTGAAATTTGATTTTGCTTCTTCCAATAATGCTATCGCTTGCTAATATCTAGAAAATCTCTGAGGGCATGCCAGGTCAGGCGCAAAGGCAAGAAGCGCTAAATGATCACAGCCATTGGAAATGAAGAAGTCCAATGATCTTAGAGCTGTAACTCTTACTTCGTGTTCTTGACATCTTTTTAGTCTGAGAAAATGGCCCTACCGTTCACACCTTCCCCCCCCCCCACAAGTTATAAATCTGCCATTTATTATTCACTATTTAATGACGAGGTAGCCCATCCTCCCCTAACCCCTACCCCCTAACCTACATGGCAATATCAAATGTGGGCCATATACATGTATTTCTGCCCACTCCTTTGCATCTCAATTAACAGAATATGCAGGTCTGAAATGAAAATTACAGGCTACACTCCCCCCCACCCTAACAAACTGGTTGGCGATTATATGTGAGGGTGCCAATGACTAGCTGAGGACATCAGTGTGAAACACACCTAGGCTCAGGTCACTCTTCCACAAATAAACACCTTGTCGTTGTCAGTTTGTTTATTTATTTGATCAAGGTGTGCAGCTTGTTGAAGACAGACGGCGGGTGGGGGGGGATTGCTAGCACAGGTGAAGTGGGTCAGTGGACGGGCAGGAAATAATATCGCAATACACACACCTGTCACGGATTACCTGGCCGGAACTAAATGAGGAATATTAACAATAAACACAGAAAATGCTTAGAACTTACATATTTATTTATGGTTACATATGGTGTAACACTGCAAATAAATTTGGTAACTATGCTGCTATTGATTATTACTGATTACACTTTTTGTCAATTTACATTCTATTGTATTTACATCACCAAATTAAGACAGAAACAGCAGTATGACTGTACTAATTACTGTGTGTAAGTTTTCTATAAGTTTTCACCTGGACATCTATTTACTAGTAACCTATCTACATGTAAAACTATATCCACTCATTCACAGACACAGCACAGACACATTTTCTGTAAATTTACCTTTCCGTGGAGAGACGATACTATACCATGCACGATCCATGCATGCAAGCTGGCCTGGCTATTGAGGGTAATGCTTTCCGGTTTATGGGGTGCAAAATCTGACATAAACCCTGGGAGAGAAGGCGTTAACACTAGAGGACCCCCTGCTGAGGGAACATGCAGTGTTGACCTCACAGCCATATCTCCATGTACACAGCCATGTTTTTCCAGCATTTCATGACAAAAAAAAAACAACAAGGCAGCGTTCAGATACAACCCCTATAATCAGGCTAATACAGGGTGCAAGAAATCGTTTTGCTCAGGAATGGCCAGTATTTCAGAGTAGGCTTTCTGCAGGCACAAGAAAATGCCTTGTGTGGATCACCCCAGTTTACACAAGGGCCTTGATATGATGAAGGAAATGAGATATGAACAAGCTGTAGTCAGGATATAATCAGTCAAAAGTAAACAAAAAAAATATTCAATGCACATGGACTACACTTTAGCTTGGTCTACAAATGACCAATGGTCAGTATCCAGTACAGTAGATAACCCGGATTTATTTCCTCTGTCATAATAACAGCAGACCATCACCTACATGTACATAACAAGAAGTGACCAGTTCAGCTGATCTCCTCCGATATAACATAAACTAGGTTAATACATGCACTGACCAGGCCCACTCAAACCAACAAGTGTTTTTTACAAACCCTCTTTAGAATATGCGTCTGCTTGTTACGACAATACAATCTGCCCACAATAAACACAAACGATTTCAACTGACGTTCTTGTCTGTAGCAATGCATTATTCAGTGCTTTCATATTACATACATATTACATATTTCATATTATAATGTACACACATTTATTTCTACAGGTTCATGTATTGTTTATATAAAGGACCTCTGGGAAAAGCAGATTGTACACTTTGACAGTTACCCTCTTTAAATAAAGGTTTCATTCCACCAGTTACACCTATTTCATGATTAGCTTATTTCAAGACAAAATTGCCATAAATGTACGAACTTCACACTAACTATTTCTGTTTCACAGAAGGGGTTACACCCAAGCCAGCCCGAACAAATTATCAGACTACACTTTACGCAGTAATGAAAAATATTATAACTGTATGACAAAATGTTAGATTTATGTAGAAGAATGCAACCAGCGCAAGAAAGTCTTCACACCCCCATCATAGGTGACCAATAAAAAAAAATACTGTGCAATGCACTTAAATCCCTCAGCCTTCAGTGCATGCACAATGTAATGAATAGACACAAACTCTGTGTAGGTGTGGTATAAATCTGGTGAAATTGGGACGAAACAGAATTTCAGAGCAAACCTTGTTTTAACCATTGAACTGTCTATAGATTATCTTTAATCCACAGCTGATTGATGGAAACAAATGTATATTCCAAATCTAGGCCGCATTCACTGAGTCAATAATCACATGACCAATTCTAATACACAACGCTGAACACAAACACCTGAGAAAGCTCACGAAGTAAGAAATCAGTTTTCAATGACAACATAGTGATACAAGAAATCTTCTTAGCCAAATGAATTAAATGAGTATCCAAACTGTGTACCATGCTGGGTCATAGGTTGTTGTCAATCTACAGACTCATCAGAAAGATTTATAATTGTTTAGAATCACAGAATTAAAAGACAAACAAGAAATAAAAAACTCACACTTTAAGAGACATCTAATTTTAAAAGCTCTCGCTCTAAAAAAAAACAAACAGGAAATTTACAGGATCGAGAAGAAAAAAATCACAACAGTCTACATGGCCGTTTATTTCCGGTTTTGTGTATGATTCCTTGGTCAAATTTCCTTGGTCAATCGTTAAATCGGCCCTACGCATGCACAAATCCCAACAGTCTAGCTTCACTTAGCATAACATTCAAATAAAACAGAAAATTTGCCCTGTCAGTGATCAACACAGGCAAACACCTTAGTCCCAATGGACAGTGTCTCATAAATATTCATGAGCTTGCTAGGAGACTTTATTTTATTTAATCAATAGGAGAAAACTGTTTCTGTAGAGGCCATTACAGGAGGGAGTGCTAAGGCGCCTTCAGGAAGATGACAGGATAACCAATACCTTGCCCTGGTTACAGCGTGAAAGACACTCCTCTGCTAAAGAGTCGACTTTAACCCCACACCGATGTGCATGTGTAGGAAGTCAACCAAACGCTGCATTTCAACGCATTTCGGAAGACTTTGGTCCCAAAAAGCCCAGTGAATAAACCCTGGACACTTATCCTGCTAGCAATTTTTATACTTATCCTTCTGTAAGCAGCTATCATAATCATAAGCCTTAAAGGGATATTAAAGACATCTGAGCGACAATCCGACATCTACACGGAAAACATGGATTCCAGCTACCCATGATCATAAAAGAAAGAAAGAAGCCAAATTTTACATCTCCCCTAATTTCAGCTACAGGCAACCAATACTGAAATCTGTCATCTTAATACATTGCCTTTTTAGTGAAGGCACAGAATCTCTTGTGGCTATAAAGACACAAGAAACCAAACATGCTATCTTACCATTGCCTCTTCAATTGTACATATGTAACAAAGGCTACAGCAAAGATCAGCTTCAAAGTGAGATGTTTCATCTATTAAATGAGCTGTCAGTCTAGTCTTCATATGACAATCAGAGAAAATCCACATGAAATAGGTTAATAGTGAATTAACATTTGCTTTACACAGAATATTTATTTCCAGGTTACTTCAGTGACTTCAATTTACAAAGATAAAAATAATAATTTAACTTCAATCCACCTTTTTTTAATTTAACAATTCCATAAATAAAATTTAACAACTACATGGACGAAATATTCTGGTACTTCAAACACTGTATTTTTATTATATATTTCATGTACAAATATATTATAACATTCCTGAGTTCATATCTATAGAAATTCGTTAAAATACAAAATACCCAAGTGCACATAGGTAAAGGAAGTTAAAGAGGCTAAATTGATGTAACATACGTCTTCCTTTAAAAGGTATTTTGTGTCCGCTACCTTAAAGAGACAGTCATTAGAGTCTGCAACCACACACATAGGGCATAAGGATCAAGGAACTTACGTCAGGTCACTGGGCCACTTACACCTGACCACAATGAGAATGATTTCGTTTCATCACACTTCAGGAAAAAAAAAAAGGCCATCTATTTCAGTTAAATGAATTTAACAGTCAGCTCAATGGGAGATTTTAAAATAGCTCCTGTATAGTTATTTATAGTAACAGTGCCATAACTTCCTACATTTAACAGACTTCCTTATTTCACCTTTCACCTAACAATATATATATATACAGTTGACAAACCAATTTGATAAAATATTTAACACCTGCCTGTACTTATTATCTGAGTATGTGCGGCAGTCCTGGATGATGGATGAAACAACCTCAGCAAGTTTTGGGCTCAACTTAGATAGGACTGTATTCCATCATGACATTTGAAATGAGCAGACAGCAAGATGGGGCAAGAAATAAAGCTTGATGAAGAAATTCGACCTACTTTGGAAATGTAGATAAAAAGTAAATGTAAAATACATGCACATAACATTTACAAATAGGCTAAAAAAACAGAAGTAATTTTATCTTGAGTTCCTGGATTCATAGTTTACAGGAAAGTTTTGCAAGCACCAAAAAAAATACCTTTAACAGAAAAACTTCTCATTTTTCCTGTTTATATGTCCATGATGTCTAAGCAGGAAAAGGCAGTGTAAAAATCAGCGACTTTCTGTTCCAAAAGTGATTGTACATGAAAATGACAGGAAGTACCATTTGGGGGTAAAATAAAAAACCACATCTTTAATCTCATGGCTGAAATACTGCCAATGTAGCACTGATCCCCAATCATTCATTCAACCATTAATTTACTCAATCTGTAAAGGTTTATTATCAATTGATAAATATTAAAAAGGGCAAAATGTTTCCACTAGGAGTATCAAATATGTCGAATAGCTGACAGAAAGTCAAGCAGTATTGTTCAGAGAGCATTGGGAAAATATACAGAAAAGTCAGCCCTCTACATATAGAACTGATGGTCAGCAGCCTACCTCAATTCTTGTCATGAAGCCATCCTATATACAAGTAGAGTGTGAGACTGGGTGGTCTTTTTTAAGGAAATGTGATCAGCTATTTTTTGGGGGGCCTCATCTGCCACATGTGATTATTCTAGCAGCCTGAAATCCTGTGACATCAACATTGCTTGAAGACCTCCAGCTGATGGCACTCTGAACAGCTCTGCTATATCCACTGTTGAAATGTGAGCAATTTGTTGGAAAATGAGATCATAACGATTTGCTAAAGCTTATAAGTTTTTTTTCTCTTTTCTTCCAAACCAAAATTTTTAACTTCTGTGACCTCTCACGCCACTCCCAGAAAAAAAATCCACAAACCCAAAAGTAGAGAAAAAACTATCACTAAACAAATTAGTAAACATATCTACATATCAATAAGTCTATGTGTGATTTCAAAATAAACTCAAACTAAATACTGCAACACATCCAAAAGTTTTGAAGAATAGCAGTTGACATGAAAAATAGGTGAAAAATAAGAAATACACATCAATACACTGTTATAGCAAATGATAATCTTATTTTTTGAAGGTTATAAGTGCTGGTAATACGGAATTCTAATGTGAGCTTTGTGGTATGTGTACCATGCACATGTCTGGTTAGGCAGTATGACATGAGGCCTGGCATCACAGATTTATCACAGACTTACACAGAAAATGTTTCTATTGGTTTATTATTTATTTATCTCACGGGTGATTAACACCATACTCAAGAATATTCCAATGAAAGAATAACAGTCAGGTTTATCAGTTGTGGAAACCAAGCAAGTTTCCCAGAAATTCCATATCTGATTTCACAGAAAAGAAATACCTGCAGACAACAATGGTAGTCTACATATGAAAAGCAACAAAGATTGAGGTTTTAAAATCAAGGTACCTGAAAGAGCTACAGCTGACATCTAATGATAAATACAGGTTTTTAAACAAGCACTGCCAGCTTCTTGAACCATAAAGATGAAACCAAAGCTGGGAGTTGTCAACCATGGCTGGCACATCACAGACCCCTGAGATCACGAAGGACAGACAAGTTCTTCCCCATTTTACAGGTCTGCTGCTACCATCCACAGATATAACTCAGGAAGAAATGAGGAAATACAAACCCCAGCAGAATGTCAAACCCAGCAGAAAAAAAAAGGAGCAAAAAAACTGGTGGGCAGCCGAGTGTTGTGACCTGATGGCCAACATGTAGCAACATCAGTCAGAGTATGTCACTGGTGGAGAACTGAGCATGTCTAATCTCACAACCTTCCCTGTTTCTAACACACTTGTCACCTCAAATCTTTGACTGCCTTTTTTCTTGGGTCCTCTTTTTTACACCAACACCAACAAATATCGTTGAACTATACTGCATTACCGCCATCATTTGTACTTGTTTTTTTTTTAATTCTTCGACTTTCTCTTAAAAAAATAAAATCAACGCAATACTGATTTCAAAAACTTTTCAGAAAAGAATGTTGGGTACACACACAACTGCTAGAAAAGCTGCCTACTAATTTAAAAAAAAACATGTCATTCAAAACTAAACAACATTCTTGTGAAATGACTGGTAAGTGTCAAGGTCACAGCCCATTTGGTGTTTACTAACGAATACTCCCTCATAGATAGGCTACCAACTGAGCAATCTTCTATAACTGCTGGACAGAATGATTCTGTTGAACGACACTGTCATTGTCACTACTGCACTGTAGGACGTTTTTGGTGCAGAAATGTCAACACTACATCATTAAGTACATGTAGCGTACATCAGTAAGTACATGTAGTGTACATCATTGCGTACATGTAGCGTACATCATTAAGTACATGTAGCGTACATCATTAAGTAGTGTACATCATTAAATACATGTAGCGTACATCATTAAGTAGTGTACATCATTAAGTACATGTAGTGTACATCATTAAGTACAGCATTAACTACATGTAGCGTACATCATTAAGTACATCCTGGACATTCCAGGACAACTGTTGAATTCCCCTTGCATCAAAGTTCTTTTGTGTCTGAAAAAGAAACTCCAGACATGTCTTGATGGAAAAATTAATCAGAGATTCAGTAAATGATTCTTCTTACTTTTTTGTCATAATATGCACGCTAGAGTTTAACCCTGCATGTCGATGGTCAACCTCTAGCCTTAACCTTACCTTAACCTTACTTAACACCGAAAAGCAGCAATATTTTTGAGTAAGGTGTGAAACCCCAATCCAATAAGCTCAAAAACCATGCTTCTGTTCAAGAAATAGCCGATTTAATACAACCAGGAACATTTCGCAGACAAGATGCTTAGACGGTGACACAGCGTCGTTTGTGTGAGTAACGCAACCTGACCAAAAACGCTTTTTCGCCTCCTCAGCGTGACTCGTGCAATTACACTCTAGCAAGACCAGCATTTCCCAGGGGTAATTAATCCAAGGCAACATTAAAATCACCCAGGACAAAAATTAAGAGGTTAGGCTGGGAGGAGAGAGGCTGTAATAGCAGGGTGCTGGCAGAGTTCACAAGTAAGGGACAGTCCAGGGAAACAGCCAGCAATAATCACATGACTTCAAAATGAGAACTGTCCTCTACAAGTGACAGCCTTATCAATCAGGAGGTCGCTCCTACACCAGTAGCCAACAACAACATCGCTACATCTACATGTATGTACAGAATTTCACTACCTGAACATCCAACAGTACACAAGCGTACGTATTTATGTGATTCTAAAATGTAGTCTTGTTAGAGAAAAACTGGCAGAATTAAGACTCATCTTATTTCTTTAAATAAGAAAAGTTAAAAATGTATACATCGTAAATATCCTGAAGTCAACAAACCTAGCATGTATTAATTTACAGTTGAGCAGTTACAGTATTTAAAAACTTAAACTGCATCTAGACTTACAAGTTTTATTTTCAGTTTAACTGGAAAGAGGTCCAGGATGGCTCTGACAGGTCAAGCCAGAACAAATCTGTGCCATTTGATTGGAATGATTTCCTGCAATATTTAAAATTTCTTCACTCATTCATTTTGGTGATTCAAAATTTCAAGTTTCTAATCCATCCATGACAAAAGAGCCACAGATAAAGTGGTAAGACCAGTTATTCAGCTGTGAAATCTTTTATACATGACAAGGGTTCAAAATGATGCATGCATGGTTTCGCCGATTCAGCATGGTTTCAGATTTCCAGCATGGATTCAGATTTTCAGCATGGTTTCAGCTACACAGAATGGTTTCAGCTATTTGCATAGTTTCAGCTAATCAGCATGGTTTCAGCTATTAAGCATGGTTTTAGCTTTTCTGCATGGTTTCAGCTATCCAACATGGCTTCAGCTATTCAGAGTGATTTCAGCTATTCAGCATGGTTTCAGCTATTAAGCATGGTTTTAGCTTTTCTGCATGGTTTCAGCTATCCAACATGGCTTCAGCTATTCAGAGTGATTTCAGCTATTCAGCATGATTTCAGCTCAGTACTACGGTCTTGTATCGAGGAAGACACAACAATTAGTTGGTAACCTAAAAGACCTAGAAGAAAAAAGAGAAGTAAATCAGAAAAAGTGTACATTTTCCTGTTCTGATTTATTGCACTGTACTCTCCACAGCACACTACAGACAGTGAAACTCCTGAATCAGGCTGATGTATAGACTGCTACTGGTATATACGAGCGAATAAAGGCATCACAATCACCCTAGGACAACAAGTTTAAAGAGGCGGAGCTGGGTGAACAATCAATCAAGGTGTGAGAGAGCAGGAAGAGAGCATGGCAGGTGAGTTGTACGGAGCAGGGAGTTAAAACCACGCCGACACACTCAGGTGCTAATTACACACTTGGCAAAGGCCTGGCCAGGTTCAGTTTGTGCAACATCCCAGCCAATATCCAGACAGACGGCCATGCGGCATTAACTGTAGACGCCCTCAACAGTTATTCTTGTAAAATTAATACCTTAATCAAAGGCAACCTGCCAGGGCATCACCTGAAGTGAGTATGCCAAACACAGTCAATGTTTAATCTGACCCTGACAAAACAAAACAAGAGCTCTTTAACTGGATGAGATATGTCTCTTGATTAAAAGAGAAAGATGGGAGCATACAATTCCGCGTGGAATCACACTATCCTGCTTCTGTCACTAAAGGATCTCATTACGAAACAAAAAGCATTCCTTTTTTCACTCTCAACCAGATACAAAGATGCTGGAAAAAAACTGTCAACAAAATTTCAACAAGAACAACTTTGAAGTGACAGAAACTGATGTTGAAGGCTTAAAATTAAACGAGAACGAAGTCTGTAAATAGGACAAACTCGTCGTTAATAAACAAATGGATCGTCACAGCTTAAGCTATTCATCTTTACATGAGCGACCCTCCAAGATGTCCATGCTCATTGTCTCACCAACAGCTCTTTAATGGATTTCTTCAATTTCAATCCGTCACTGCAACAGCTATTAACACCTTGCAACACACTTGACAAGCTTACCTGTACGGGACATGCCCAGATTAGCATTTTACCTGTCGGGGACATGCCCAGATTAACAAGGTTCATTGACTGGTCCCACTCCACAGATCACGCACCCAACCTCGTCTGCCCACATACGAGCCCTGGGGGCATGAACAGTCACCCACTTCCTGCGTGGACAACACCACAGGTGGTCATACCTCTACTGTATTCCAGGGAGTCTAAAATAACACCTACTACATCTCTACATACGCCTGAAGTCGGCAAGTCTTTTAATTCCATCAATTAGGCTTAGAGCGTCACTTAACAAATGAACCTGGCAACTGTGAAAACACTTTAAGTGCTGCATGACCATAATACAATGAGCGGTAAAGTATCCACCCTCCACAGGCTTAACCACAACTCAAGCCCTGAAAAAAAGGATTTGGGGAACTTAGGGCAGGGCCGGAGCTCTCGGGTACAGGAAAGGCATATGCCCTTATTCCTGACCCTCTTCCATCCTCCCGGAGTGCAAGGATTATTCCCGCCTCTTACATGCCCTTAGACAGACACGAATATCTTAGTACTCAGACACGAGCTAATGCAAGCCCTTCAAGCGGCCATTCTCTCTGAGCCAACTCTGCATTTACAGAAGACCTAAAGAGGCACTGCCTATTGGCCACAGTCATAAATCAGGATAAGCTCTGCTATTTATTTATTTATTTATTTGATTGGTGTTTTACGCCATACTCAAGAATATTTCACTTATATGACGGCGGCCAGCATTATGGTGGGAGGAAACCAGGCAGAGCCCGGCGGAAACCCACGACTATCCGCAGGTCGCTAGCAGACCTTCCCACATACTGTTGGAGAGGAAGCCAGCATGAGCTGGTCTTGAACTCACAGAGGCCGCATTGGTTGGAGGCATTGGGTCATTGTGCTGCGATAGCGCGCTAACCAACTGAGCCATGGAGCATAAGTTCTGAAATGTTACTGATTTACACCCTTGGTACCACTTTTCCAATCTGTTCATATGCATTATTTGATCTTAATCTCAAGAAACCATGGATGGATTTTTTCCCCATGCAGTTACTATGTGTGTAACCTATAAGAGTATTTATTCAGAATCATTTTTTGGGTGCTCAATTTCAGAGCTGGTCAAGTTCAGATTTACTATACAACAAAAGTTCATCTTTTCTCCATGAACTACATTTCAGGTTATGCTAGGTACGTCAATTTATGCTTTAAAGCAAGCGAGTCAACAGAATCCTCAGACTCTCTCTGAAGGAATCAGAAGTTCCATAACCAAGATTTGATAATACAATAATTAAAAGCCAGTTCCTGAGTTATACGGCCACATCACACACAAACATTTGTACACATCACACTTATATAAAATATCTTCCAGTTAAGACTGGTTGCAAACTTGCTGTCAGCATTTACTTTGAAGAAGAACCCAAATCTGTTGCTGAGATGGCAATGAAATCAAAACTTGGTTCACATGCTGATGCTCGAGTATTTAGGGAATCAGGGGCAGATTCCACAAAATAGATTACCTTAAATCAAGAATTTAACACTTGAATGCAACACTTAAGATGTGGTTCCTTGAAGTCAAATTGTGATCCTTGAGTATGGCCACGTCAAAAAACAATCAAACAAACCAAATTGTGACAATAGATTTACCCAGAATTCTAAATCAGGGTGCCTCATTTCCAAATTTTCTCCCACCTTGCCTATTTCTTCCATCTTAACTTTGTCAGCCACTGAGACCACCTCCTATGTTTGTGACTTTTTAGTTTGAGAACCTTAAACACCAATCAAACAACTAAATTCATTGATTCTTTAGTATGGCAACCTTAAACAACAAACCAACCAACTTCTGCTTCTTTAGTATGGCAACCTTAAACAACAAACAAACCAACCAACTTCTGATTCTTTAGTATAGCAACCTTAAACAACAATCAAACCAACACACTTGTGATTCTTAACTTTGACAACCTTAAACTATCCAGCAAATCAACTTGTATTTCTTTGATATGGCAAGCTTAAACAACAATGAAACCAATCCACTTGTGATTCTTTAGTATGGCAACCCAGAACAACAATCAAACCAATCCACTTGTGATTCTTCAGTATGGCAACCTAGAACAACAAGCAAACCAGTCCACTTGTGATTCTTTAGTATGGCAACCCTGAACAACAATCAAACCAATCCACTTGTGATTCTTTAGGATGGCAACCCAGAACAACAATGAAACACAACAAATTACAATAGAGCTTTGTCTGAACATAATTTATGAGCTCACATAAGATCTAATATTAAGATATAAAATTACATTTCAAGTTATGACTTTTTAATCTGGGGAAACCCTTAATCTTTAATAGATAAAAGCATTTCTACATCTTTAATAAATCCAAACTGGCTCTGTGGAATCTACACTCCGACAGCCTTGTATCGTAGTTCACACAGGGGTAGACTGACAGCATTCCCTGTACAAACATCAGCCATGCACGCAGACAAGAGTTTATATACATACACACGTAAACAAACAGAAGCAGATTAATATATGTAAGTTTGCCATCACAGTTTTGGGTTGAACTATTTGTCTCCGAAGGTGCCAATATATACATTTGTCCAAGAGCAAATGAATTAGTCCAGCCAAGAGACAGAAGTCCACCAGCGAGACCATCATGGGGGCTGAGTATGCATAACAGAGAGGTCGGCTTATTGAAGCCATGGGATTTGTTAATCTGAATGTAACCAAATACGTCTGGAATAACACAGTAGCATCGGTATCACGGTTGCATAAAGCTATTTGTGCGGTGTGGTTTGATTACGTGACTTTGTGATGAGAGGAAGATTGAGAGACAGAGAGTTGGTCTCAGCATTATCACCTCATCAAAATGATGCAATCCCCACCCCCTGCTCCCACCCTAACCAAACCCCTATGCTGTTTATAATGCAACAATTCTGTCCATGCACTTGTTTGTATATTGTAACATGCCAGTGGCTGATCTTTGCAAAGTCAACATTTTGCAATTACAGGATATTGTGCATGTGAGCCAGTAGCCATGCTCCACGGTCAACACAAGCTATTAACAGAGGTACCGGGCCACCAATGGCCCGCTCAGATAATTCAAAACCAATTTACTATCAGCGGCTAGCTAATGACCTGTGTTGATGGTACTTCATCAATACCTTCTCTTTGGGGAAACCCTTAATGTACATGTGACCTTTGGAACCCTTCACCTAATATCCAGTGGTAAACTCCACAGCCCTCCTCCCAAAGTAACAACTCTCTCTCTCTCTCTCTGCGAACCATTCAAATCCCATTCGCTCCAACTTCTCAAATAAAACCCTGAAACCTTGAAAACCACTCCAAATAAGTTGAGTTTTTCTTTACAGCGAACCCTTTGAAGCTCTTATATACAGGACAGACAGGTCAAGGAATCACAATGTGCTGACCCATTCCTGTCTAGAGAGACACTGCCACAACGTAATCTCTATTTATGAAAGTATGGTAACAACCATTAAATCCAAAATACACAACCTTTTCAACAGGACTTCAAGCAAATCCCAAAAGGTGTCTTAAAAATTCTTGTTCACCCTTCCATGGAATCCAGATGTACCTACATGTAGTTTGAACGTATATGTTCAAATATATGACTAACACTATGTCCATATTAGTCACAACTGCATTTGCTACTCCCATACTTAATCAAGTATGGTTCTTGCGCCAAAGTTTACTCAGAGTTCTTCTAATATGCTGTTTATTTAGCGACTGATTCTCAAGCCATCTATTTGACAACATACATAACATTCTGTTCTGTGATGTCAATGTTGTTATCTGTTAGGTTTTATCATACAAACACTGTTTTGTTAAGGTAAAAACAACCTGTTACCTTTCTCTCTTTTTTATGGACTTTGATCTGAAACTCTCATGCATAAATGTTTCACCAAATCTCACCATAATCCATGACTTCTACCATACAACATGATAAAATTTAAACAGCAATACTGCACAATTAAGACTGTTCATAAAGAAATCAAATGCACCAATGACTTTTCATACAATGAATACATCATAATAATAGTAAGATAGCCTCCAAATCACAGTTCAGGCAGTCAATGAGTAAAACAATATCCAAAGACTAATACCTCAAAATGAGTTGCATTAACAAATACACATCACCATCTCTTCAAATTACATACATAGCTGTAATACCAGACAGTTACTGGGGGGTAACTAGGAAGCAGCAAGACGTTTCCCATGATGTGTGATAAAATGTAGAAACCTACGTGCCAAATTCAATTCATAATCCATAATTCTAACATTAAGGCATACATGCACACACATACACACACATGTACGCACACATATACGCACACACATACACATATACGCACACACACACACACATGTACGCACACATATACGCACACACATACGCACACATATACGCACACACATACACACACATGTATGCACACATATACGCACACACATACACCTATATGCACACACACACACACATGTACGCACACATATACGCACACACATACACATATACGCACACATATACCCACACAGTCACACATGTACACACATACACGCACACATATACTCACACATGTACGCACACATAGAGTCACACATGTACGTACACATATACTCACACATATCCACACACAGATACGCACACATATACTCACACATATACTCACACATGTACACACACAGATACGCACACATATACTCACACATATACTCACACATGTATGTAAAAAAGAAAATTCATGATGTTTTCATGATTTTCTCCAATGCTTTCAAAAATGATTCTGAAAATTCATGACTGATACATTTATTCATGACAATTCAGGTTTTTTCATGGCCACGGCAATGCTGAGTGGACTTTATTACACATAACTGTGCCAAATCCAACAGGATTCTACACCATGGCATGTGTATGTCAGGTCTTCAACTATGAATCCCCACTGAGCATTAGTTACTAACCAAGAAGTTAGGAAGCGAAGAGAAAATCCGATATCAGAAGACAATGTCACTTTATAGTTGATAGACATTTACCCACAGCAATGCCACATTAGTCACCCTGAATTTTCCATGGTTGGAGCATATTAAATCAACTGTCCTTTGTAGTCCACGGAAAATTCCACTGTCTAACAGACAGAATAGTGTGGAAAAACCATCAGACCACATCAAAAATCCTGTTACTAAAACCGCTTATCAAAAAGGGGGATGGGGAGGTTTATAAACATCAAGTGGAAAACGACCAAGCAGTAATCATCAATGGAACAGAAATCATGGAATAAATCAATATCTGTGTACTTTGCCAATTCACGAAGGAAATGTGAAGAGAGACAAAAAAAAAAAAAAAAAAAAAAAAACACACTGCAGATCCACATTTTAGAAAGCCACACCACTACTTT
Organism: Acanthopleura granulata; assembly: GCA_016165875.1. Taxonomy (NCBI): domain Eukaryota; kingdom Metazoa; phylum Mollusca; class Polyplacophora; order Chitonida; family Chitonidae; genus Acanthopleura; species Acanthopleura granulata. The sequence goes on along the minus strand of JABBOT010000022.1, from coordinate 5,316,133 downwards.
TTCGCTGCTGCTGTATCATTTGTGAAAACAGCGTGGCGGATATCTGCGAAGAGGACCGCGTAAATGACAAGTGATTAGCGCAAGTTACCAAGAGGGTTCGGCCTCCACAAGCTCATGAATACTGATTGGTCCTACAAAGACCTCTGTCCTCAGACTGGAGATGGACTTGGGCCATGAAGAGGCTTTGAGCCCGACCCACCAGGCCTTGGTCTCCAGGAGACATTCGTATGCAAACATCTTCCCGTATAATGACAACTGCCAAGGTTTGCAGACACTCGCCAATAGATCCACTTCTCAGATCGTCCATTACCAGAACGCTGTCTAAAAGTTGTACAAGAGACATGGACCTTAAAACTCACATAAGCCAGCAACGATATCCAGATTGGTTAAAAAAATGGCAAATTCAGGCAAAAAAAAATTTTCTTTACAAAAGAAAGATAGAATTTAAAACCTCCTGACAGAGAGACTTTCCATTTTAAGACAATTTTCTGAGATGCAATATTATACAACTTAAGCTTCATGCGCAAACCAGTCTCTAAAGGCAGACATTCTAAATAAGCTTAAAATACACACTAATAATAACCACAACTCAGGACTGAGTCCACGTTAGTGTTTGGAATTGATTAAAAGACTTTTAAATGTGGAGAAGGCCTCTTACTACATGTAAATTCTGACTTTGCCTGTTGCCAAGATAAAATGTGAAGAAGGACCCATACTGAATTCCGAGTTTGGCGGTTGCAAACATGGCTGACAGTCTTTAAATATACATTTCTGAGAAAGCGCAAGAAAATTTTAGTCAGATGTTGTAATCTTTAACTTATTTACTTATTTCTACATGTGAAAATTTTTAAATTTTGCCAAATCATCGATGAAAGCGGAAAGCTAGCAATGCTGCTGCTTCCTGGGAAACAAGTGTGCACAAACAGAAAGGAAGAGTTCTGGGGATGCTTGTGTTCCCACTGAGGTTCACAAATGAAGATGATTCTTGCAATGCCAAAGGCATATCAGACAGAAGTTTCGAGTACATACGTTTGTAAACCATACATTTCACATATGTAACATATATATTTTCAAACCATTTTCTACAATGAATTCAGACATTTCTTGAAAATGGGTTGATAAAAAATTGAAATCAAATCACAATATATTTTATTTCTCTTCATTATTTCACTGTTGCAGTAACAATAATGTCAACTCCGGAATATTTATATGTATGCATAAACTACAAATATCAATGAGCTGTCATAATTATTAATGGTAAATGTAATCTGGATTCCTGCTTCCCAGTGTCACAGTCTATTGGCTGGAGAGCACAAGGGCTAATGTATTTTGGGGGAAATTGGACAAGAAGAAGTGATCAGGAGGCGCTGGCGAAACAGGGTGGAGCTGTCTGTCCGTTGGTTACACAATTATCCGAATCTGTCCGATCAACTAATGAAAGTACAAGAGTCTGGTAGCCGAAGCACAACGCTGCACCGCCGGGCGAATCACACTATTGATGTGATATAAACCAATCAATAGCCATGGTTGTGTGAGCGTGAAAAGGAACGAATGGCCGCCTCAGCTTCACCTCAACCCACTAAGGTATCTTCCTAGTACTACACCGCCCAGGACTGCTCCCCCCCCCACCATCCTCCTCAAGGAAAACAATTTGAGCAACATAGCATCAGCCAATTTTGATTTTACATGCTACTGCACAATAGAGCTCTTCTTCAAATCAGTAATATTTGAAACGCTAAACACGCCGAAAGAGATCGATGCCTAGCCCATTCGGATCCATGACGTGTTGGCTAAGTCTGTTAATCTTGCAGCTGTCGGGCTTTGTCCAGATTTACTGGTATCAATCCACAATTCACCGTTCATTCCACAGATTAACTGTACCGTGTCGCTTTAGCAGATACTGAAATGCAAGGCTGGGATGAAACACAACTATGACCATTCAATGATTTGCTCTAGTTAATTCTCTAGCCTTTCTCAGTAAAGGTGATAAACATATACAGGAACATGACGATTACAAAGGAATCTGACACATGCTGAAATGGCTAAATAAGAGTATAAAGGTACCTAATATTACCTGGTAAATGACTACACTATACCAACTCTCAGCTCTGTGTTAGCTTCAAGACTCTGCTCTCAGACCTGTTATTAAGTGAATGTCCCATGTTAAAAGACAAGGGACCCATACTGAAAAACAGCAGGCCCATGTTAAAAGATAGGGGATATATGTTAAAGGATAGGGGACCTGTATTGAAAGATGGGAGGCTCACATTAAAAGATAAGGGACCTGTATTAAAACATAGCAGGCCCTAAAATATACAGGACCCATGTTAATAGACAGGGGACCTGTATTAGAGCATAGCAGGCCCATGTTAAAAGATAGGGGACCTGTGTTAAAACATAGCAGGCCAATGTTAAAAGATGTTAAAAGACAGAAGCCCTATGTTAAAGGAGGACCTGTATTAAAAGATGGCACACCCATGTTAAGAGATAGGGGACCTATGTTAAAAGACAGTCAAAACACAGCAATCCCATGTCAAAACACAGCATATCAAAAATTTAACTGACCAACAAAACAACTGATCAACAGGCAGGCCGACAGACTGATCAACCAGCCAATCAAACCACTATGGGCCGTTTAGTCGGAGCCAGATATGCAACAGGTTATCTAATCTTTCTGGTTTGTCCGAGATGAATGTTTTTTGCAACACTACATCCAGGGAGATGCAAATTAGCCCATGGTTGAAAAGTTCAATCTCTGCTTGTGTAAGGGGTCTGTGCGGGATTTTGCCCGTCACAGCTGGAGTCAGGTTTTCTCTCCTAACTGAGCACCACCGCGTTATTTCTGACTCGCAGGTGTCGTGAGAAGCCACAGGATAGATGCGCTTTGACCAGCTGATGGAAGACCGGCACAAGAGCTTGTAGCTTCGACGGCAAAATTCATCAGAGAGAAGAAATCAATGCACACAGACAAGAGACTTTACCATCTCGCGATTCATGCACAGGGCTCCTAAACACGCCGCTAAACATTTGGCTGTCCAATCCGCTTCCACTCCCAACCCTGTAAATTACGAGCTTTGTCTGAAATTGCGTTAGGGACTGAAATCGTTCCTTAGTCCTCAGAGACTGGCGACTACCAGTTAACGGCTATGAAATCAAGACACAAGAACTGGGGGTGGGGTGGAGGGGTAGGGTAGCATTGGAGGCCCAGATGACTTGTCCAATGTTAAAAACACTGCCTCATTGCAGTGAAGAGATGCTAGAGTGGCTGAACACTGCGACTACAGCCATGAAACGCACAACAACATGGGTTAGTTAAGCAATCAATTCTGTACCTGCGTTTGCAACTGTCAGTTGGCATCCTGAGCTTCCAGCCCAGCCAGCCAGCCATTTAAACCAGTCAGGCTGGGTCCCAGTGTAATTACACCACCACAATCAGCCTTCATTTAACATCAGTGACAGATCTAAGAACGGCTTCTAAGGAAAACTGGCAGTCACATAATAGCCACAATTTCATGTCATCATGGTCCTCAAGTCCCCGATGATACAGAAGTACTGTAGGGGGCCAGGAGACACACACATACTACTGCAGTTGTCGTTACACTGGTCACTGGTCTTCCTAAATTACACGGACATTTTGTTTTAATATAACAGATTCAATTGTCACACAAAATCTTCCCATAATGCACCTGCCCACCTACGATCGTTCAGGTTTTCAGCATGGGTGCGTCTCCCTGCTAAACACTCAATTCCTATACAAACCCTTTTCATACAGCAAATGGACACTGATAATCATTCAGGTCTTCAACATTACTTGGACATGTTTCAAAGTTTTAATTTCCATACATCACATGAACAATAGTGTTCACTGCTTTCGGAAACATATGGACATTAAATGCCGTGAAACAAATCCTTTAGCTGAGCAAAGGAGGATAGGTATCTTAATCAGGGCAATGGATCAATGGAGAAAATTAAACAAAACATGCCATATTTGGGCGTACTGTGCGTATACCAGTCCCAGTTAAGGAACACCACATCACACGTCGATGCTTTGTGTACTGTCACGACAGAAGAAATGGATACATCCACTAATTCCATACAAACATGATCACAGCTTAAATAATTTGGCCTTGTTTGATGAACATGGAAATAATGGTCAGAATTTAACTGCAATCTTAACTATCATGGTCAAGACTTTCCAATTCTACAGCTGACTTCAAAGGACACAATAAAAAAATTACACAACAGGAGTCAAAGTCAACTGATCAGTTTTTACACGTAAATGTTTCTATGGAAATCACTTCTGTCCCAGTGTGAATTCAGTTCACCAAAAATCAAACCACATTACAAAAGCCAACCTTTATACTCTTCTTTAATATTCAGGTGGTAATGTAATGGTGTAAGCAAACTTCATCTGTATGATAGCAAACTTCATCTGTGTGATAGCATACACTGTCTGTATGATAGCAAATTTTGTCTGTATGATAGCAAACTTCATCTGTATGATAGCAAACTTCATCTGTGTTATAGCAAACTTTGCATGATAGCAAACTTCATCTGTGTGATAGCAAACTTCATCTGTGTGATAGCATACCTTGTCTGTATGATAAACTTTGTATGATAGCAAACTTTGTATGATAGCAACCTTTGTCTGTATGATAGCAAACTTCATCTGCATGACAGCAAATTTCATCTGTATGATAGCAAGCTTCATCTGTATGGCAGCAAACTTCATCTGTGTGATAGCATACACTGTCTGTATGATAGCAAACTTTGTATGACAGCTTACATCATCTGTATGATAATGGACTTCAGCTGTATTAAAACATGATGATAGCCCTATAGTTAAGGCCTCTAACAGGACATTCTTCACACAAAATTTCTTGCAAAAAATTCCCCGAATGCAGACAAATGACCAATGAAATGATTATACTGTGAAAGGCTTCATCAAATTCACACAAATGCACCAAAAGAAATGCAAACAAAACACAGCAAACTATGAATCTTTTGTGTGGATCAAAATCTTCTTTTTCTCAAAATGACCTTTGTAAAGCTATCCTGCCACCTTAATGCTGGCCAGGGGCAAGTCCAACTGGATGTTAACTATGCCCAGGCTTCATGGTTTCTGAACAAGATAGATTATAATGCAAATGTCAGAAGACTTTTATTTTTATACACTCAAAATCAATGATGAGACAAAACCATGCATAACATGCACAATTTACAAATATAAATTATCTTTATTATTATATTATAAATAATATATTTACATGTTATCAAAAAGGTCATAAAACTGGCATCATACTTAAGATTCCTAACCCGCCAAAATATCCAGCTGATTTCATATGATTCTGTGGACAATTGTTCATAAACTAAAGAATGGCCATTCAATAAAAAAAAAACAAGATTCAATAAGTGGTGATCATTCGTAACAGGTGGGTTAAGGGATCACATCCTCTTGCCTCATAAGACACCATTCATCCTAGATGACAGTCTGCAGGGATGGGAGTCCGGGGGGGGCATATTAGGGAGTCACAGGGTTGAGCAGGATTGAGTCAAGTGAGCTTACCTTAAGGGTCTCAAACAGGCGGATGATGTTGGGATGCCGCAGCTGGCCCAGAATCCGAGCTTCCCGATGAAGATTCTGCTTAACATAATCCTCTTTTATTTTCCGTGTGTCGATCACCTTGATGGCCACCTGCAAATAGTAATAAATCCGTTACTGTAACGCCACAAGAGGACATAAAACAGCAGCAATAGGAGCATTGCCTCAAACAGATGTCCTTCTATCATCAATAACACTCGCCAGACTATACGCACGCTGATTACAGTACAGAGTGAACAGCGGCCCACGCTGCTGCTATATGCCAGGCCTTTTGTTAGACAATAATGAAATCAGAGAAAAATTCAAGAAAAATAAAATAAAACAAAATCTTTTTTTTTCTCGAGAGATAAAATGAGCTTTATCGGCACAGTTTTGTAGAGAGAGACTTATGTGACAATACACGATAATACATATGTTGTACTGAGAGACTGATGTGACATTACATGACAATACAGATGTACAGAGAGACTTATGTGACAATGCATGACGATACAGATGTTGTACAGAGAGACTTATGTGACAATACACGATAATACATATGTTGTACTGAGAGACTGATGTGACAATACATGACAATACAGATGTTGTACAGAGAGACTGATGTGACAATACATGACGATACAGATGTATAGAGAGACTTATGTGACAATGCATGACGATACAGATGTTGTACAGAGAGACTTATGTGACAATACAGATGTTGTACAGATGTTGTACAGAGAGACTTATGTGACAATACAGATGTTGTACAGAGAGACTGATGTGACAGTACATGACGATACAGATGTTGTACAGAGAGACTTATGTGACAATACAGATGTTGTACAGAGAGACTGATGTGACAGTACATGACGATACAGATGTTGTACAGAGAGACTTATGTGACAATACAGATGTTGTACAGAGAGACTGATGTGACAGTACATGACGATACATATGTTGTACAGAGAGACTGATGTGACAATACAGATGTTGTACAGAGAGACTGATGTGACAATACAGATGTTGTACAGAGAGACTGATGTGACAATACGATACAGATGCTGCCAAAAGCTCCTGAACTAGATTGGGTTTCAGTCACTGACCTATTAACACCTAAGTGACATTCATCGCTAGCCATTTCTTCATTACTTCAAGCAGGTTAATTAATATCCATGTGGGAACTGGAACCCCTGGGGGACTGTTTGAAGAATTTGGGCAAATCAATGTTAAGTATACATGTTAGTCTACATATATGTGTGACACTACATGAGGTATATGTAAGATGACACAGACGTATAATGTGCCATATGACTATGTCAGGTACATGGACTTAATCAGTGTGTGAGGTATGGTGTACTATATGACTATGTCAGGTACATGGACTTAATCAGTGTGTGAGGTATGGTGTACTATATGACTGTGTGAGGTATGGTGTACTATATGACTATGTCAGGTACATGGACTTAATCAGTGTGTGAGGTATGGTGTACTATATGACTATGTCAGGTACATGGACTTAATCAGTGTGTGAGGTATGGTGTACTATATGACTATGTCAGGCACATGGACTTAATCAGTGTGTGAGGTATGGTGTACTATATGACTGTGTGAGGTATGGTGTACTATATGACTATGTCAGGTACATGGACTTAATCAGTGTGTGAGGTATGGTGTACTATATGACTATGTCAGGTACATGGACTTAATCAGTGTGTGAGGTATGGTGTACTATATGACTATGTCAGGCACATGGACTTAATCAGTGTGTGAGGTATGGTGTACTATATGACTGTGTGAGGTATGGTGTACTATATGACTATGTCAGGTACATGGACTTAATCAGGGTGTGAGGTATGGTGTACTATATGACTGTGTGAGGTATGGTGTACTATATGACTATGTCAGGTACATGGACTTAATCAGTGTGTGAGGTATGGTGTACTATATGACTATGTCAGGCACATCACTGATATCACTTGTAAGATCAAACAATCAGAAAAAATTTCAGTTCTGATATTAACACAAAAAGTCTTCCATCTCTAAAATACACGTGTGTAACTGAAGCTTTCCAATATATGTATATGTCAATGTTAAAATTATTTAATCCACATATGAAGTCCTCTTCTCGGATTGGTAGATGTCATTAGGAATGTGGCTTCATAGTTCTAGCCGTGTATTGTTGATATATAAAGCTGGCAATTAGGTGCCTGCCTCAGGACACAGGTTCAAACCCGGAGTTTCCACGACCAGAGTCTGAGCTTTCTTTGGAAGGTGTAAAAAATCCCTTCAGTAACAATAATACCAGCTTGTGCTCTTCTTTTTCGCCAAAATGTTAGAAAAATTAACGAGCTATTGTTGTGGAATTGAAGGTATCTGAATACAACAAATAAATATATAATGAAGCAACTAGCACCACACAAAGACAGCAGGCAGGTCTTAACACTAAATTTACAGCCAGGTGCAAGTGTGTTTAAACTACATTACACTGACTGACCTCTTCAAGGTAACCATACAACCACTGTCCATCATCCAGCTCAATTGACTTGCCAACATCATAAGCAATGCACAAAAAGCCTCAAACAGTGATTTATTTATTTATTAATCTAACTGTTGATTAACACCATACTCACGAATTTTCACTTATACAATCTGAAAGTGTACATTTTATGTTAATTATTAAACAGGAATTATTGATTAGTGATTACTGTTATTCTCAGTTATCATTTGATGGCCTGTTTGTTAGTGTTCTCTTTTTATTTGTCTCTTCCTTTATAAAAATGAACTAAACCCTGCCTTTGGCTTGTTTTCTCACAATCAGATGGTACAACATTCTATCACAATAGTGGTACAACATTCTACCTGATCAAATAACAGTCTAGTCTACTGTAGCATCCCGTAATATTAGAGTAATATTACAGTACCATTTGGCATACATATCCAGTCGCCGAGCCATGCAGTTTTCAGGTAGGCCTATATCAATCTATGGAAAAAATACCTTCCCTATCCACTCAGCTGATGAAATATCAGGCTTGTGTGTGTAAAGGGACATTTTGATATCAAATTAAAACTACAAACACAAACGGCAACAGCTGTTTGGTGGTGGGGGATGGGGGGTTGGGTTGGTGGAGGGAGTAAGGTTGAGCCATACAAAAAGCCCTGCAGTGATCGGCTAGGCAGCCTCTGGGGCTCACAAGCCTCTACCTGAGCCAGCCAGTATACTCCTGTAAAGCTTGGGTACAATGGTGACCATGCAGTCACAGCTGGCTTCTTTCTCATTGGGCACATTTGTCAATTACTGATGTTTTATGAGAAGGCTACACTCTGTATCCATGTATGTTCTGATGCAAATATCACAGGACTCACAGGGTGGGTGGTTTTAGGTGTTGACAGATGAAAAAAGGACCAGTTGGGGGGGGGGGATTAGGTTATTCTAAACAACATGCTTCACTATCACCACAAATTACTGCAGTTTTTCAACCTGTTTTTTTGCAAAGATTTCTAGTCAAGAATTATTCTCAACTTGAAGGCTGTATTCTCTTTTTTTTTTTTTTTTTTTTGCCTCTTGACAAAAGCTAGTGACAAATGGCCTTCTTCAAAACCTTTCTGTTCACATGATGGTGTAACAGTCACTTGACTGTACCTGGCATAGTACGTAGTAGATACCCATCTCAAATATAACAAAACACTAGCAGGCATTTTCATTTATTTCTCCGCATTTCTCTCCACTGCTGATGCCATTTATCAGTTATGATATGAGCAGTGATCTTGTAAGAACAACCCTCATATGACATGATGCACACTGTGCTAAATGACATGTTATGCTAAGATTACACGTATGATAATATGTACAGGGAAATGTAACCTGACCGTGCATGGTTCATATCATACACTCAGATACAGTGACCACACAGATGTGCTTGTACTTCATACAGATGGGCAGGTGTCTGGTGTCATGATATCGTACACTCAGATACAGTGACCACACTGATGTGCTTGTACTTCATACAGATGGGCAGGTGTCTGGCATGGTGATATCATACACTCACATACAATGACCACACAGATGTGCTTGTACTTCATACAGATGGGCAGGCATCTGGTGTGGTGATATCATACACTCACATACAATGACCACACAGATGTGCTTGTACTTCATACAGATGGGCAGGCATCTGGTGTGGTGATATCGTACACTCACATACAGTGACCACAGAGATGTGCTTGTACTTCATACAGATGGGCAGGTGTCTGGTGTGGTGATATCATACACTCAGATACAGTGACCACAGAGATGTGCTTGTACTTCATACAGATGGGCAGGTGTCTGGTGTCATGATATCGTACACTCAGATACAGTGACCACAGAGATGTGCTTGTACTTCATACAGATGGGCAGGTGTCTGGTGTCGTGGTTTATCATTTCAAGTGTATTAACCCACTGATATGATCTGTAACATGCAGAAAACTTCACAGGGGAGTGACATTGCTTCATCAAATCAGGCAGGCTTTGTTGTACAAGTTGCGTACAAACATCTCAACCGATCTCTGTAAATCATACACACGTTTTTATCACAGAACACCTCTTTAATTTCATGATTTAATTGTCTGATTACCTTGGTAAATTCCAGCCCTACAACAATTAATAGGTGAGGTTTATAACACATGTGACAGCAAACAAATTCTGGGGTTTTAATCTGGGTAGATCGGCCACAATTGACCAATATGAAATGTTGCTCTGATGGGAATTGGCCTTACATTACATGATTCCTGTGCTAAATCCTCCAAGCTGACAAAACTCGAATTATCACAGCCATAATCGGCTCACATGGTGCACAAATGTTCAATGTAAATCTTCATGCTATATTCCATGGAGGAAGACACACGCAACTTGTGGTTATTTTACCAGGTCAGACATGGGATATTTCAAGACATTTCAAATATGTTCAATCATTAACCGTAACATTAGCAAGCCCTATCAAAGGTGAAACCCTGGGGATGATTGTACATAGTATTTAAACACATTTTGGAATATCATCACATCCAACAGCAACGGTAACCAAAGTATCCAATGAAAGAACCCTCAGTGACATGAAGAAACATTTTGTTCATTTGTCTGACTACTTTATTGGGTTTTACATTGCTTTCAACTTTATTCTGGTCCAATCATGGGTCGACTCAATGTCAACATATGTTGGTGCTGCCTCACTGGAATGCCATGCCATAGACACCTAACATGACAGCCCCACCTTGTCACATTACCAGACTGACCAGTAATGGCCTGTTCATCCCATGTTGAAGCTTCAGATATGACTGGATTAGGGATTGAACCCTGGATCTACCATTACAAACAGAAAGATGTTTTATATGACATGCAACTTGATGCTGAACCCAGGAAGCATAATTCAACCATTAAAGAATTATGAATGGAATATCGGACAGAGACTGATGACTTTGATATCTAATCTGTTTAAAATCAGAATCTATGATTCCACACTGTCCATGACTGTGTCAACACCTCTCAGAATTGATATCATCAGAAACACACATGCGGTCAGCTCCCATTGTTTTGCACTGTTTGGTCAATTAACAGATGATTTTAATGATCTTTCTCTACGCCTGACCTCCGATCCACCATTATCAATCTTCGGCACATTTCTAAATGCTTAAGCAACATTTGGTCCCGCTCTCAGAATATTGAATCTGCCATTATTTGTCTATAATTGGTAACTCAATACCGGAGGCTTCGATACAGTGGGCGAAACGGGAAGCCTGTGTGAAACTGGTCAATACATAATGGCTAATGTTTAAGAGAGGCATGATTCGTCAACAGGCGGCCACAACAACAATGGAAGATGCTGTAGTCAAATCTGTTTGTCATATCAATGTACCGCACAAGGCCTGAATATGCCAAGATCAAAGACGATGTTTGCTGGTGAATAATAATCACCATGGCAGCTTGGGGGAGGTTTCACCATCTGGGCCCCCTAATGGAATCAGGACTTGAGGTGAGAGGGGTGCTTGTGGGCACAGGGGGAGCTTGTCTTTCCCTCTTGGTTAATCCATATATGTTCCAGATTCTATTGACACCTGCATACCTGGCTAAGCCTGCCAGACTGCTACATTCCCAATATTCATTATGTAGGCAGCACGCTTACTGATCCATGCATATTTTATCTTTCGTTCTCTCATAATTAAGCCTGGCTGCTTTTCCACCTACTGCCCCTAGCCCCTCAGTCCGGTGTATTGACCAGTAGCACTGTCATAACACCCGGACGCAGATTATGTAGCCATCAATTTGACATGCACACTTCACACTACTCAGTGCAGAATACATGTTGATTACACTCTTCACACATGAGCAGATGTTGTATAAGTTGAAAATTCAGAATTCAAAAGGGATCTTCGTGTGGGACACTTAGAGAGAATGTACAACATCCCTGGTAATAATCCAGAAGATCAGAAGTGACTAGCTGGAGAGACAAAAAGTGTCTGAGACAAGCCAGCTTGATTGCAGAGTAGATGATTCACTCTTTCAGGTTAAATGTTCCTCCATACAAAAACACCAAGCTAAAGTATCGATCGTTGTCATAAAACTATCAGGTTATAATCAATAGTTCACAATTTATGCGAATCCCATCATAATTCAGCCTTCTTGGCAAAGTACAAGAAAAAAACTCACGCTTTTCCATTAATCGTATTGCAAAGGAAAGAACCAAAGTTTTCCTCAGCAATTTCTTCATACAGAATATCTACATTTCTAAATTATGCTCAGAGATGGGTATGTCAACAGCTTTGGCCATAGCCTGTTGATTACAAACCTGAAAAACATTTCTGAAAACACTCAGCTGGAAAAAGTGGATGGACCCATATTGTGAATGTATCTATGTGAATGTGTAATAATGGACCCACCCTGGAACAGTCCCATGGAATGGAACATGGGTCAAGGAATACTTGGGTCAAAGAACCTTGGAATGGTCTGGAATTCTATAACATGGACATCTTGGGTCTTACCAATTTCTCCACAGCAGGTTTTCAAAAATGTCGGTCATCTACTTTCAAGCGACAGAAAAGCTAAGATAAATTGGCAATGGCATTGACATCTCACACAAATTCGATTTTCTTTTCCTTCAGTACTACGTGAACAGCCCGTTTTACAAGACAGTGCATGTGTGTCAAAAATCTGAATTACCCATTACCTTAATATACATGCTGAGCTGTTTGCCAAAGACAATGAGAAGACAATGTGCCCTTGAACAAGTAGGTAATCAATGAGCTAATGAACAATTTGTTCTTTATGCCCCTGACACGGAGCTTCACTATATCCCATGTTATCCCTGTAGACACATACACAAACTTATCACCACCATCATTCCGAGAATGTGTCGGTATTTTGTTAACATAACAGGCAGAAACACCATTACTCGGGCAATATTAATAAACTGTATTAATATCAATGCACATATCTGCACTTCCATCAAGTCAAACAATATTATTTAAATGCGTCTTGTGAAGTTTGTTTGAGGAGGCATCCACATTAGAAAATTGCACCATTACATCCATGGAGTACTGAAGCTTGGCTGTTTACTGAATACTTCTGTCCTCTATGTAGCGCAAACATATCAAATGTCAGAAGTTGTTTCATTAATTCAAGCAAACATGAAAAACTTTTAAGTCTCTCCTCCCTTCTGACTTGTATTTCGTGACTGTCAGGAGAGCTACACATGTAGTACTGCCGACATAAGGACACACTGATCAGCATGCATGGATCCTGGATTTCATCAATGACAGCTGCCAAGCTCTGGATCAGCTTTCGTTCTGGATTGCAATAACCACTGGCTATCTGTCAAGACTTCACCTTTTGACATATTCAAATCGGCTGGGACCAGGTTGTGAGTCTGAAGCCAAGCCTGTGCCAGTGACATTGCCTGGTTGCAGGGAGTGTAGCACTGCCATCAGCATCGACACGGACAAATGAACGAAGGTTCTTTTCTCTCTGTTTTTCCCCCCGGACTCCCAATGTACCCCTTAATATCCTGAACAAAAAAAAAACTAACGAGTCCTGTCTCCAAGGTTTCAACACTTCTGCTAACTAGTTGCTACCCTTGCTGATGATGCATACAAAGATATGAGTTGTTAAGTCAACAGTGCACAAATTTGGAGGGGGGTTTGGTGCAGACCTAGTCACTGACTGGCAGATCTGATCAATATTTGGCCATTCTTTTCAAGCTAGCCAAATGTAAGACCAGTTCCTGTATCCTACATTCACTTGGAACTCAATGAAAACTGGGTCAAATCCACGGCTGTGGGTGAATTTCCGCCTGTCAATCGTTATTCCTCCCACCCAGCCGCCAGTCTCTGACCAGATACAGTTACTAGAAGGTTCCTGCATTACAAGAGCAATCTACCACTTAGCCATGTGCCATCAAGAAACTCATATGATAAATCTGCACAGGAGTTTCAGCTTAGCGCGTCAAGTGCTATTGACCTCGCAGAGGAGACGTCTGATAACCACCAATCGTAGTCGTCAAAACTCATTTTTCATCCACGAATACCTATTGTCAGTACCTTCGGCTTGACGCCAAAATGGTTCTCAGACTGCCTTCAGACACTGAATATCCTAATGTACAAATATTTCATTTGAATATACTTTTTTTCTTAGAAGGGTAAGATTTATTGCAACACAATAAATGTTCACAACAGACAACTTTTATCATGAAAATATATTGAGTGATGATAAGATTTACAAACATTTACATGTGCAGTTAAGCCAGTCCACTCAGGCCAGCTGGACTGTTGCAGGGTTGGCAGAATTATGGTCACTTTTCTTTTAGTTTTATGTTCTGACTTTCATTTTATTATTTGTCCATCACTGTCAATGTGTTCAGTTCACATGTACATATTCATTTGTTTTCAATCTAAACATCATATTTATATGTGTAATGTGACCCTATATTTATGTGTATAAATTGATAGCCTTGGGGAAGAACAGTTTCCATTGTAAACTGATCAAGTCACCTTCCATAAATAAAGACATTAATACATACAATAATTCTTCATCAGTACACATGTACCATCATGTCCTCCTACCTTTCCTGACCTCTCCATACAGCCCAAAAATGATTGACAGATTATGTCGACCAATCAAAACATGAAAAGTCAACCACACAGCCTTTATAGTGTTATACAAGAAATAGGGCCAATCATGCGGAGTTAATAAGGAGGAGATCCCCTGTGCTAAGCCCTTGGCTAATGTTTCATGGAGTCCTAATCAACAACACAAAACACATCTAAATACAATACATCCTTTTGCAAGACTGCAAAACTGGCACCATTTTCAGTAGACAATTGCTAATGTTACCAGGACAATTTTCTGCACAAAATGTGTTTACTAATTATTATGGAAACATAAGAAGCTGGAATTCTTAAAGTGATTTTAAGACAGACACTCTGGAATTAATGCCATCATACTTGATTTGGAACATGAAGGCGTAACATTCTTTCTTCTCAGTGGCCATGAGAACGCTCCAGAATAGGCCAAAAGTGGGAGCCAATGTTGTGTAAAAGCCTGGGCTTTTAAGCAAAATCAATTTTTGCGAGATTTTTATTCAAGACTGGAAAGAAGAAGTTTTGGGGTCAATCCTGTAAAATTTGAACCGCCATCGTTTAGCTGTTTGATCCTCTTAAGACATGGAAATGCCACTTCAGGCAGCCAAAGGCATTGATCACATCTTAGCAAGGGGTGCCCGTTTCTATGGCAATGAGTAAAATTCATAATGATAACTTACCTGAGCCTATCTCCTTCATAACATGAAAAGGTAACTAAGGAGAATGGAGAGGGGGGTGTGGGGACGGGGGGGGGGACATGGCTAGGACTGCAGGCACCCTCATACATCATACCTCTACATGTAAATGTATGTATCTCTCTCTCTCTCAGGAAGAGATCTGTCGGTGTACTGTCCATATAGCAAAGCCCAGCCTACATATGCACCAGGTTTAATGTACATGTTTATACATACCCAGTGGTGAACTGGTGGAAAACCAGCGGTCTTCAGTGCATGCACGACTGAGCAAATGGCCTCTACAGACTTCTCATTGAAACCAAGGCCAGATGGACAAATCAAGTGATTCTTGTGCAACAGTCAGGAATATTTCACTTAAATATGGTACTGTTCAATTTTCAAGTGGAAAAACCATGCAAATCTGACAATTCTGCAGACAGTGAGATGATCATGATCTTTATGGTCTACGGCTGGTGGTTTTCCTGAATAACCCAGTGAACAATGTCACAAGCTAGGACCCTTCCTACAACACATCTTGTACTTGATCCGACAATTCATCCATGATGAGGCTACTCAGTTTCATCAGTTTCAGCACCAAGGGCAAACTTTACTCACCTATTTGCCACTAAACTACATTTTTTCTTATTCGAATATTTAATATTTAAGCCATTTTTATTTCACTCCAATGAAATTGTCAGTTTACGATTGCAAATGTATGATTTAGAATTCCTGTTTGGTGAAAGATGATTTACTTGGATATGAACACAAACAGCTTAACCATCACATAGAATTGACATAAACTGCTAATGTTAAGGATATCTGAAATGCTTGCTTATTAATTCTTAATACATGCAGTTTAGGACATGTCCTAACATAGAAAAAAAAAAAAAATTCTCAGCTTTGTTCTTTGGGTGTAAAAATGTTAAGCAAAAATCTCTATAGCTTCTTTTCCATCAAGCATATCAAGTCACCAAAGTTCTTAGCTCAGAGGGTTTTTTTCTGTTCTCTATTCAGCCCAGAAGCTTCAGCAATCCTTAACATCCTAACAATCACGCTATCATATACTGCGGACAATCAGACTGGCATGAACACAAAACACAAACTCTGTAGTACGTCATGAAAAAAAAGTCTTGAATGGCCCTGTAAATCATGTTTTTCTTCAACATCAAATTGGCCAATAAGCTTTCCAAATGCATATCTGTGGTTTTGAAATGAGTTAGTCTTCAAATGAGGTTGATTTCCCCTCACAGTCGACCTTTCTAGTGGCGTTCACACATTATGTTTCTTTCAGAGCACTACCAATTACAGATCATTCAGCTTACAGAGGTTTGCTCTGCCTCGCGCCCTGCACCTAGATCAATAACTCATTGGTTGAATAACATGTTAGGTACCACTCTTGGGCTCCCACAGATTCTATTTTATATACATGTACCAATGTTTATTTGACTGCTGCTAACTTCCATCTGCGTAACTGTAGGAGCTGAGCCGATTGCTAACACGGAGACTCGGTGGTAAAACCAGAAGACAAGGCCACGGCATTTCTTGTCTCTGATCTTACTTGAATCTCTAGATGACATCAAGGTGGAGATTTTCCACTGCTGTATGAATACAATGGGAGTGCAAGCCAACACGCATTACTTATAATAACAGTCAACTGTCTTCAAGAGGAAAGTATTCATGAGCTCTATCAACTGATGAAAAAATGGGATACTGATGAAAAAAAATAATAATAACAATCATTAAATTTCCTTCCTCATTCAACTGCTCAGAAGAATCTTTCCTAAACAGCTGCTATGCTTGGTAAATCCTACTTATATATAGATTAACTTATAGGCATTTGTAGATGTATTTAGCAAATATTTGCTTTCTCTATATCAAAACAGTATGGGTGTCATAATGAAAGCATGATCAAGTGTAATGTTTCAATTATACATTATCAGGGCATTATCAGCATTAGTTAAACAATTCACCTGATAAGCCACAGTGCAAATGGACATATGTATGTATTATTAATTAAGTCATTAGTGCAATCCAATGGTTCATTGGTTTAAGTAGGTTAGCAGATCATCTAACATAGAAACATCTATGCTTGCAGATATCATCTCATAGATTTTACAGAATGGTAAAGCATGCTTTTTCTGACATAAATGGAGGAAGTGTAATCCTAACTGGCTTAATTACAGGTGTAATGAATTTGGAGGAAAAAAAAGAGAAAAGAACCGAGAACCATTAACCAGTCATTCAGGAGAGAAATACAATCAAGATGAAAATGAAATGTCTGCATAGCAGGGTGAAGGCCTAAACTTACATAGATATCACAACATTTCATCTGTATCTACGGTAAGAAGTGACTCTGTGAAACGAATGAAACTGTATAAAATGTTTGTAAAGTGAAGAATTGTGGCTAAGGAAGGTCTTAAACTATGTGTGATATAACTGAGGAGATGAATCAAATGAAATAACTTCACGTACTCATCACAAAAAATATGACAGGTACGTAAAGTAAGAAATAACTATTTCTTATAGTGTCTGCAAAATAGATGTCAAGTGGATCAAATGCTACATGATAAAAATACATGCAAATATCCTTCAAAAACCTTTTTGAGCTTTACATCTGGCTTACACGTGTATCTCATGACTCTGAGCTCACGACCTCAAAAAGCGGAAAACAAGAGTCTGAACAGTGTGAAATACATCTTCACTTAAATGTCGGTCATATAATTCACATGCCTGTGACCCGATTTCTGCCAACAACACTGTCAACCTGGTGCCAGTAACAACTGACCCAGACCTCCGAATACAGGCCTGCATGTATGTTTACATTCACTACCCGACACACTAACAGGTGTACCCAAACCCGGTCTATCAGCTCTATATAATGCATGTTAAGTGATTTCATGATTTCATGGTTAAGCTTTGGGGGATTTGTAACGAATAGGTTTAACTACATGTATCGTCGCTGATCCACTTTTCCGATGTTCATTGAGAAAAGGACATTTTGTCGCCCTACCACGTGATATCACCCTCATTCTTACTACTGCCAAACTTTGCTCAGATACCAGGAAACACTGTTAATGTAAGCTATGTACGACGCCACAGGCGTCACAACAACAACTACAGTTCGACCTTCACTCTAGACGCCTCTTGCTACGTTATGCCATGTCACACAGACTTTTCATCTTTTCCTTTCGTGACAGTAAGTTATAATGCGGGTTGAGATATGTAAAGGATACGGTTGTAACCATGGAGGATATGGATATGCTACCAGTTTAAGTGGGAACTCCAAAGTATTACCTCCTGCTGTGTGCAAAAGTGAAACTGACACCAAAACGAGGCAACTGCCAGTGCCAGCCTCGGTCTGATTCTACCTCGTGGTGCTTTACATATATATAGCATCCCATGACGGAAATGATGCATGCTGACTTTGATGCAAATAGATTGAGGCCTAATGTAAGCGTCAGTGCTAAAGATGTGTGCTCGTAGTACAACACACAACCTTGAAAAACAAGATTAAGAAAGGCTTACAAAATGTGGTTCATTTGAATAGCTGGAAAAAAGCATATTTATGCCAACAGCCTAAATAAGAGGTTTGGCATGCAGGCCTACGATTAGCCTACGTGTAATTTGACATTGTAAGACGACAAAAAGTCAACATTTAGGCCTACTGAAGAAAGCTTGACAAACCCATCATGACGCCAACCAGTTAAGACATCATCATTTTCTCTCATAAGTTGTGTGTAAGTAATAATACCAATTCACGTGTTGTTGAGGGCCTGTGAATGAGTAGTGTACCGGAAAGGAAAGGTGAAGATGCAGGTGAAGATTTGACTACCGTGCAGTCAGAATCTGAAGTGTGATGTAAACGTCTTTTCTAGACCACTGCAGTTAAAACCGGAAACACAAAGTAAATTTGACGTTGACATAGGCCTACATATAGGCCTAACAAAGTATCACACTGAAGCTGTGCTAAAGCATTATATGATCACGTACAACAACAACTAAAATTGCCGGTTCAGAAAGAACACCGAATGTGAAAGAAACCATAATACATTCCTCATTTTACGTTAATTTATTATTTTCTTCTACAAAGTGTGAAGAGAAAAGCAGTTGCCAGTTCTCAAAAAGAGCATCTTTCATTATAACAGCACGGTCGATAGGCGCCATGTACCATGCACTTGGCTGAATCGAAACAAGGAGTCCTGATTTCAAAATTTAGTTTCTTTGGATCAGAATAATATTGCCGAATTCCGATGACAAGCTAGTCCACAGAACTGCTCTATGCGCTAAAGTTCATTTTGTAAATTGGGAAACAAGGTATTATTAATCAGTATTAATTTGTTTCACGGCCGTAAATTGCAGATGAAAACGTTCAGAGTATCAAAAGCACGCATCAGTAGGGGCTATGTAAGAACTGGTGCATGAACGATTCAAAAATTTGCCTATTTCCTCTCCAAAGCTAGCAGTATGCAGCAGGGTTTCCATTTTTTAGGTTACAGGAAACCTACCCTCCAAACAGGAGAGTTTATTTCAGCGCTGACCCGCTGGCAAGTATTTATAGATTTTCACGACCTTAAAACATAACACGTTTGTGTTATGTTTTAAGAACTTTATGCACATTTTCTTCATTTTGGGTGTGGCAACTGTAACTGCGAACATTGAAGTCACGGTATTTGGTAGTATGTATATATTCTGGAAACTTAATTACTGCCATCATGCATATGTAAATGACCAAGATGTAGACATCATATCATAACTTCAGTATTTGCGGCTGCAGTTAGCTTGTTTTGCACCAAAGTGATGCGTGGAACTACTCTGGATTCATCATTTAAGATCCTAATCTTTGTCAGCTTTCCACGCGAATATGCTGTACAGTTGTTGACATCAAAACGAGAGTTTATAAAATACTCATTCTTTGGGTACAGAGTGGCATAAATTTTTCTCGCATTGTGTTATCATATTAAGGGCGCAAAACTCGACCGTCTGTTACTATTTTATACCGAGACTAATTTCAGCCTGCAGAAGAGGAATTCATCTGTACATTACTGTTAGTAATCTGTATATGGTCTCCAATCCACTGTGTGGGAGGACGGCTTAAGGGCAACACGTCATATAGGAGCCGATATTACGTGACATACACCAATGCGTGTCTACTGTATTTTGCATATGTGCTTGTTATCAGCATACATGTACATTTTAGATGGACAACAGTGTGTTCTAAGGAAGGCCCTAACTATAACAGGTTTATCATACCATGAAATATGTCGACGAAGCTTTTAGAATGTGATTAAATTGACAGGTGATCCACTAAACGAACCATCTGACATTTAAAAACATATGGTAGCAGATTAACATGTACCGTCGGGAGCTACATGTACATTGCTTGGAGTGACTGAAAGCTGAGATGTTTATCATATATACCATAAAACTTGGAGACGACGGCCAATGCATGACGTCACAAGGCGACCATGACCTTTGCTCCGTCCCGGATGTCTTCGCTTGACCGATAAGCACGTGTGATGCATATCAATGCTAATGTAAACTAGAATCCCCTTGATGTAACAGTCGCATAAATGTGGAATATGGACAGTTCTGTTATATTTTTAGGATTCTATATTGAAACGTTAGGGTTGGCCTACGAACAGAACTTGGATTGATTTGTTCCAATGGCAACAGGGTACAGTCATGGAGGCATATTGCATTTGTCTATATGCGAAATAAATGAATTAGCGATTTATGTTCTTGTGGCCTGCAACTTAGTGTTCAAGATAAGCTTTGTCCAATTGCCTCGTGCAAAAATTCAGAGATGTACAACTTGGAGTTCAAGTTTAGCTTTGTTCCATTGCCTCGCGCAAAAATTCAGAGGTGGGCCTATACAACTTGGAATTCAAGTTCAGCTTTATCGTATCTCGTAAAAATTCAGAGACGCACAACTTGGAGTTCAAGTTCAGCTTTGTCCAACCTCGTGTTAAAATTCAGCTGGTGTTATCGTATCAGAGTGTTTAATACATCCATTGTTCCATCGCGAATGTTTTTTTTTTTTTTTTTTGTTTTTTTTTTCGCAGGGAACTCTGTAAAGCGATTGAATTGTAAGTTCAACCAGTATATACGACAGTGCAAGGATGCTCGATGGACACAAACTGTCTCTGTATACAGAGCCTAGGCCATTACTGTTTTGCAAGGAAGATTTGCTCTTTGAAACAAAAACCCATGTATTACATCATGTTATCGTATCACTTTTTTTGTTTTGTTCTTTTTTTTTCTTGTTTTTTTCTTTTTGTTTATTTGCGTAACTTTTAAAAGGAATGGAAGTGGACTTTTTCCCTCCAAATGAACTCCTATATTGTTCCGAGCGTGATCTCAAATTTTCAGTTGAGTTTTTCCCGTGTGATGGAGTTGTAATAATAACGCGTCAGGGATTCCGCCAGAGGTTGTGGCTTGTATATTCTCACAAAACATATCACAGATCTCTTCAATGTGCATCGGCTTAAGACATTCATTTATTAGGTTGTTTTTAAAATGGCGAACAAATCTGACGCCATATTGGTGGAAGACACGTGGCGTGGAGCGTTTGTCATTAAATTCCATGTATAGGCTTACTGGTATATACATATACATGTACTGGAGGTCCTGATGCAGCATTCTTCATCCATACATTGTGTGCTAGGACTTGTCACACGATGTCAACCAGACACAATAATACATCATGATTGTTTTAATAATGTATGATACGGCTGGATAGAAGATCGCTGTTACTGTATACAGACATTTAACTAATAATATCATGGTATATCAGAAGAGCATGCTGTTATTCTGAACTGTATTTGGAGCGTTCCAATGCTAAAAGCTATGTAGTATACACAGGTATATATGATCCTGGGTAGTTCTCCGACAACCTTCTCATGTCTGCTTAACGACAAACTCCCAGGTGATGCGAACAGGGCGGAAAACCTATAGAATTGGCCACAACAAAAATAAGGGGTCTGTGCTTGGTCGTCGAGTGTAAGCAAATCAATAGAGAAACCTTCAGTATATGAATGAAAATAACGGCGTACCCTGAGGAGCATATAGAACCAGCAGTCCCGTCATGCCAGGATGTACGCATACAAGGTTTGTTATATGCGCCGCCTGCAGGAAGCGTGTAAGAAAGGCTGCCCATAGGGCTTCATATTGCAGCTTATGTAAGCCAGCATATTAAGGTTGGTTGCCAAAATGATAGCAGCCAAGACCACAATTGTGTACAGCGAACAACATATAAAGGTACAGCCAATACTAAAATGTTTGAATACGAAACACCACGAGATGGAGCAATCATGGCCAAAAGGATGGCACAGTGAAAACCAAAATGATGGTACAGCGAATACCAGAATCATGGTACAGCGAATACCAGAATCATGGTACAGCGAATACCACAATGATGGTACAGCGAATACAAGCAAAATGGCACAGCAATTATACCAAAATGATGGTAAAGCGAAAGCATTATTATGGAAACCAATGCTACTGTTCTAAATTGGTCATGTTATAACTCCGTCTAGTCTATAGGAAAAGCTTGTGTGAACACAGAAATGTATAAGGAGTTGCTTTTCATTCAGAGTGTGTATAGAATTCTAGCCTGATGAAAGCACACGAATTCACAACGCTAAATATCCCAACGGTTGTCGTAATCATGTACGCGTTGGAGACAGAGAAGTATCGGAGACTGCAGCATGGCCGCTCATTATAACCGCTGTTGTGTTAACAAGCCTTAATTGTGAAGCTTACTTTATCATATCATAAAGTATGAATAGGCCGTTACGTAATGCCCTTGACAGCTGTGAAAGAAGGCCAGGGGTGCAGACTGGCCATGTGTCCAGCGAATTTGACAGACAGGTTGTTAATTTCACAGGTTGCCACGTGTCGTGCCTATACGCGCAGGACATACATGCCGGAGCTGGCATCAGTATGATTTCACACAAAACGCACATGTTGTCTAACTGCGTGATATGAATATATCTCCGGATGATCTTCAGCCCATGTTTTGCCCTTATTGCTGTGCTGGTACATATGGATTAACACAGCTGCATATAGCTGTACCTTGTTTGCACTGCTTAACCTGTGTGGCGTGTGAACCATAAAGAGGAGTTAAATTTAAATCATTGAGATCGCAATACTAGCACATGGAGTTTTGATGACATCAGTCTGTGGTATAACGTGGTATAAAAACCAGCCTCTTCCGAAATTTATTGATTCTTTGTGCAAAACTGCAAATCATAATAAATGTCGATTTATACAATAGAACCGACTCACCCGGTTCTCTCTATAGCTTTAATTTTATTTTTCTGTTTTAATCGCAGATTCGCATTGCGATAGTAATATACAACCTGGTACTTCAAATTTTATTGTCGGAAAATCGAATAATTAACAGTGCAACCAACTGTGATGCTTAATAGCGTTTGAAAGTACGCCAGGAGACGCCTGTCCTTTAAGCAGTTCCCTGGCCTGTATACTGTATACATATGGTCATTCACATAAATTCTATCTGCTATAAGCCATTATCAAACTGGATAATACCCAAGTCGGGTTAGTCTTTAATCCAAATGTATAAGTACGCAAAAGAAAAGTACTCATGCTATGAAATTAAAGTGTGTTTGTTTTGCCTGCATCTCTGATTCGGGAAACATGCAAATGGAACGAAAGGTTGAGGAAAACGTGTCTTCGCTTGACCTAGTGGTCAGATGAACCTGTATAGGGCAATTTAAATATTCATTGGCTGTGTGAGATGTAGACTGCTAAATTTTGCTCAGAAACAAAAACGATCCAGGGGTGTCATGCAAGTCCAGTTTTTGTTAAACTTACCTTACATCCGGTAACGCCATGCGTGGCCAGCTCCACTCGAGCGAAATTCCCTTTGCCAAGGGTTTCCCCGTCCATTACATAACGACCGATGTACTGTATTTTCTTGCCCATTTCTGCCTCATCTGTTTCACTAATTTTGGCCTACATGCTAATACAAAATAAGAAAAATCATGGTCGGCTCCGATGGGTTCGCACTCCGGCAGCTCCGGCAGTAATATCTCCCGATGAGAATTCCACAAGGAAACTGCCGGTCAAACACATTCTCTAGAATACAGCCTACACGTCCTCCTCGCCATCAACGATGGGGGACAACACCGACTCCAAGGGAACCGCTCTGCTACACCACCGGGTACATTTGGCGATCAGACTATTTCCTTAGATCCATTAATACTAGACAATGATTATATATGCCCTGTATAGCGTGCTGTCGGTTTTATAGCTGTATATGCGAGTGTGTGTGTCAGTGCTGTACACTGACAATGGTCACATTCTGACGGCGACTACACACACCCACAGCGCGGCAAGAAGGTGAAAACGTCTGCGCGGCAAAACACCTAGATATACATATACATATATATACAAGGAAGAGAAGGAATTACACGCCGTCGTGTTTTTTACAAGATAGCTTCGCAGGCCACTCGTCGATTAGTCCAACCCAATCCGGATCTGTACAGAAGCCATGGAATCGGCAGGAACCGCCGCGGTAAAGGTACCAGTCGCCATCGTGAACAGCTTGCCATACTGCGGTGTATTGCCTTGGCCGAACTGTAGCAGCACTGCGTCGGATAATACCATCTTACTGTTCGTCGATATATTCACATATTTTCCACGTTGTCCGGGCGCTGCGTGCGTCTGATGATAGTACAGAGGGTTAAGTATTATTATACAGAGGCCAGCCCTGCCGGTCATCACAGGCTGGTCGGCAGCGTGCACTTATCACACAGCCATATAGTCCTTACCACACACGACACACATGCCATCGGCAGCTCTCAATGCTGCACATCAGCGACATTATCCCCGATGTTGCGGAATGCCATCGATGGTAGCTAGCAGACGCCGAATTCATTGGTCAGCTTTATTCTGTGGGTCGATCGAAGAGCCGGACCTGCTCTAGCCCACTCCATTGGCCCGTCCGAATTTTTGTTAATTTGTTAATTTTCTGTGTGGGACATGGGCAATTGTTTATGAATGTAATTTGCGAATTGGTAGCCCCCTTGGGAACCCCATGACCATATCCGAGTGTTGCAGTATGCATGGAATCGCGGCACGGCGGCTTGGCTGGTCCCGGATTGATCATTCGTAGGACAATAACACACACCTATAGTACGTATAATAATTCCTTCCACTTGAATTGCAAATGATTGTATCTGCACCACGTGATGCAGAAATTATGAAAATGGCCGGCTCGGCGCCTGCGCATTCGGGGAACCTGTATATTACGGTAGTGCGGCTGCCTCGCGCCTCATCGATACCACAACTACCATCATGGGCATAGTAATGCCAGCACGTGATTGAATGGTAACCACGGCAACGGTAACGGAGTGCTGGCAGAGATGCAGCTGAGGAAACGATGTCTGGCCAAAAGCTCAGGCGATTTCTCTTTCGTCTCGGATCATTGAGCATCGATGAGTAGACACATTCGATAGCTCGAGGCTTATCACTTTTCGCCGAATAACACACAAAGATGGCCACGCTTCGAATGCCGCGCTGGTGAATAATTCCGCCTTATTTATCGGCTTTTTTTAAAATTTTCGGTTATTGTTGTTTTTTTCCTGTGATAACGCCGATAGTAACACGTCACCCTTATGCCTGCTTTTGGAGAGCTATCCAGTCAGCTGTACATGATGGCAAATAAATTTTAAAAATATCTAAAAAAATAATAAGAAGAAGAAGAAGAAGAACGAACCAGTCGAAACTGTCAATATAACATGGGTGATTTGACGACTGTTCTAAACTCTATATATATGTCTATATACATAGGCAAGGTTAGGTCAGTAACTGGGTGCATGTGTACGGCCTACGTGTAGAATTACGTATAAGCTTGATAATTTTTATGACCGTTAGAAGGCTGTGTGACTTGCTGGGTCTACATGCAATCGAACTTATTTTGGTATCGATTTGTACAATGCGCTGCATTGATTTCGCTGTATGAATTTGGAGTCGACAAGCACGCATAGAGGACTAAGGTGAATGTAAACACCGCTGTGAACACTGAACCAAATTAATGGAGTCTAACAAATGCGCTAATGCTGCAAGACGCTTCATTGTTCTCCGCGGCCTGCTCTGAGTGTGCTCAGCATGCGCACAGCGTCAAGGTATACGAGTATCTTTATATTTACATGAAAAGTAGGCCCATGTGTATATCGTGGTGCGTGTTGCGTCAGCCTGGAAGAATTATGTAAAAAGTATTCGTCCATTTCTGACAGGAATTCGGCATTACAAATTTATACAGGGTCGGTGTTATACGTCAATCCAAAAGTCAGGTCTATGCCTGCGTGCCTATATACGCCACGAAACAAGTAATATTAGGGCGCGCCATTCAGTGAAATGTACACAAGTATTGTTGTATTGCAAGCCTATTGTGTTGTGTTCTACTTATTTGTTTTGTTATTGTGTTTTATTTATTTATGTATTTCACTTATACGACAGTGGCCAACTGTATGGGGGGGAGGCGGCATGGGTCACAGGATAGAGCCCCGGAGGCCCACGGCCTGGTAGACCTTCCAACATACGACTTGAGGGGAAGCCAGCATGAGCTGGACTTGAACTGGCGGGGACCGCATGAGATGCCCCTTGGCCATTGTAGCGCATTAGCATGTTAACGATTAGTCCATGGAGCCCTCCTTGCCTTGCATTGTCTTTTGTGGTTTTGTATTGTTGCGTTTTTCTTCAACACAAATTAGTTCACTGTCCGAAAACTTCACAAATCAAAATTGCTCCATGTTTCTGGTCAATTATACAGTCACGTTTTGGCGTCGTGACAAAGTCTCACTTAAATGAATGGAGTTTGTGAAATGACCTCTGTATACAGGGCAAATACATTGTCACAATACGTCTATCGTTAACCGGACAAATCGCAAGGACACGGGAGCTGGTACGAGCTCGATCCCGGTCTTAATTGAGCAGGGAACGCTTTCCGACACCCAAAGTTTTCTTGGACATTGACGCCAATGAAAAGCCCACGACTGTCCGTATGGCAGTTTTTTCAAATCTGTAAACTTTCGTTAAAGACCATTTATCCCCCACCAATATGGTTTACATTTTTGTACGTAACATCCTGGAGAGTTCGTCAGTAGCTGGTTGACGCCGAGCACTCCAATTCCCTCCACCCATAAAACTAATCGTCATTGCCTCAATGTAAAATTTTTCACCTTGGCGTTTGGCAACAGTCGAATAAATACAGACAAATAGCAACCTACACTTTGGCAATGTACACGATAAACAGACAGGAAGCCATGTATGTCTAATGTATCGGACTGAAGTGTTCACATCTGCTCTGATACAGCTGCACCCTTGTCACGCTTTAATTTATGCTAAAGTGTCACCATATTGCCCAAGGAGACTTGTATACTGTCTTATTGCAGTGTCGTGTGAAAGCAATACACTTAATTCTCACTGAGGGGCGCAATAATTTACAATATTTATTTTCTCTGTGAGAACTTTCGTAGCATAAGTTATACTATCTCCATATAAGAAAATTGCACGAACTTGCATGGGTTATATTGTCTCCGTGATATTTTGCAGTGGATGGGTCATATTGTCTCCGTGACATCTTTACAGGGGATGGGTTATATTATCTCCTTGACATCTTTATAGTGGATCGGTTATACTGTCCCCATGACATCTTTATACAGGGTGGGTTATAATGTCTGTGACAACTTTACAGCCGATGGGTTATAATGTCTGTGACAACTTTACAGCCGATGGGTTATAATGTCTGTGACAACTTTACAGCCGATGGGTTATATATAATGTCTGTGACAACTTTACAGCCGATGGGTTATAATGTCTCTCCCAAAAATTTGCAGTCGATGGATTATAATGTCTCCGTGATATCTTTACAGTGGACAGGTTATAATATCTACGTGAGAACTTTACAGTGCATGGCTTATATTGTCTCCCAGAGAACTTCACAGTGGATGAGTTATTATGTCTCCATGAGAAATTCACAATGGATGGATTATACTCTCTCCGTGATATCTTTACAGTCGATGGGTTATATTGTATCCATGAGGACTTTGCAGTCGATAGGTTGTTATGTCTCCCTGGGAACTTCACAGTGGATGGGTTATTATGTCTTCATGAGAACTTCATAGTGAATGGATTTTATTGTCTCCGTGACACCTTTATAGTGGATGCGTTATAACGTCTCCGTGAGAACTGTACAGCCGATGGATTGTATTGTCTCCGTGACACCTTTATAGTGGACGCGTTATAACGTCTCCGTGAGAACTGTACAGCCGATGGATTGTATTGTCTCCGTGACACCTTTATAGTGGATGCGTTATAACGTCTCCGTGAGAACTGTACAGCCGATGGATTGTATTGTTTCCGTGACGGTCAGCTGGGTTATAATGTCTTCAAGAATACTCTATATAAAGCGTTGATAAGCAAACAAAACTTTACAGAAGATGGGTTATTATGTCTCCCTAACAACTTTACAGTCCATGGATTGTAATGCTTCCTTGAGAATTTAACAGTCGATGGGTTATATAGTCTCCAAGACAATTTTGTAGTCGGTTGGGTTATAATGTCTCTGTGAGAACTTTAGGTCAACGGGTTATAATGTTTCATTGACAACTTTACAGTGGATAAGTTATATTGTGTCCGCCAGAGCTTTTCAGTCGTTAGGTTATAATGTCTCCGCCAAAACTTTACAGTCGATGGATTGTGATGTTTTCATGAAAATTTTACGGTCACCTGGGTTATAATTTCTCCATGAGAACTTTACGGTCAGTTACGTTATGATGTCTTCATGAAATCTTTACGGTCAACTGGGTTATAATGTCTCTGTATATTAATGCTGTCGCGATGTGTCCTTACGAGCCGTACACAGTTCCTGTTTGGCTTCACTGTTAATGTATCTTTTTTCAATTTTTTATTTATTATTCAAGATCATTTTGCTACCATGGCGGCAGATAGGTGTAGGGGTATTGCATAACGGAGTCCATATAGGAAACCACCGTTCTTAACCAGTACCTGAAACATCCCTTACGTAAAGCTGCAGCCCCTCCATATATGTGAGGTGAGCTGTTCTATATCTCAATTTATGCTATATACACCATCTTTGCCCGAAATGTTACGAGGCACATGTCGTGATTACATGTGTCCGGGTTTATTAACCGCGTAAGTTTAAGGCCCACACAAGGTGATTAAATTCACGGTCGGGTTTAAGTTCGTTTGGCGTGGCTGATTGTCCAGATGGGACAACGCTACATCATAGCCCAAGCTGAAATTCCCACACATGTGTCAAAAATGGTTCTCGCCGTTGGTCCCCATTAATGTTACCCAAAGGAGGAAAGAGAGCACCTCCAGACGATACATTAAGTGAGATAACGCAGGCTTCAAAATTTACGACCGGTAATTTAGAAACAAAAGATTTACTCGTTCGCTGCTATATAAGCGAATCCCAAATTAAAGAGAAGCAGAAGTCTTTTGGCCACTCATACGCTACGTTACTGTGCTTCCTGATACCCCCGATCTAAGACTATAACTTCTCTCCTTTGGAGATACCCTATGCTTTCGGACTTTACCAAATTGAACTGGGATTGACTTGTTTTGGCTGGCGTTCGCTCTCTCTCCACTTTGAACCCGGGACAGCGGCACATAGTAAGTATAAGTAGTAAGTATATATTAAAGAACTCTTTTCTTGTTATTTAACCCCTTGTCGTTGTAGTCACTTTGTCCACAGGTTTATCTATAAAACTATATAGTTTTATAAAGGTTACGGGTATAGTTAGTGGCAACCTCAGCGCACAGTTTCCACTCTGCACGTTGTGTTACCTAGTTGTGTCTGACAAGACTATATAGGCTCCATCGTGAGGGTTTCCCTAAGACGCTTCCACTCAAAACGCTTCCTCTACAAACTCTGCGCTCGGATCAAGTAGCCACACGAACCCTTACCCCGTATCAATTTATCCCCCCACTCGAAAAAGCACGTGACCTCACGTGTTATTAAGTTTAGAGGATGGCCCGGATGAAAATCCCTCAATGTGTTTACATGAAGTGGAACTAGATAGAACTAAAGTACAATTGCTACAGCACGACGTCAAACATGATTTGTGGAATTATTTATCGGACACAAATAGAAAAGCGATTACAACACCAAACAATGAAGCGATTACAACATTGATCAGACATGATTTTAATCGATTACAACACCAAACAATGAAGCGATTACAACATTGATCAGAGATGATTTGAATCAATTACAGCATCAAACAGTTCGTTAGCTACGAGGAAAAAGATAAAATGTATTTAAGACGGAAACAATCTGAACGAACATCGCATGGGAACATGCATTTATCACAAGAACACACACATATATATATATTTTTTTTCTAATAATGGCTGCGAGTGAAGTAGTCATATCCCTTCCATTATCATGGGTGATCGAAAGTCTCCTGGCTGGATGAAGGTAGGGCATACATCACGAGGAACATAGATTCAAGGCTCGGCACATCCCCTGGCTGATTTGGGCGACTCTGTAACTATCGAAGAGCAGTATCAGACAAGTAGAACGCAACACTCCAAGATTAAGGAGGAGTGAATGTTTACCATATTGTTCTATGCCACGGTTACAGTTCTTTAGAATAAAGTTTGGATGCCCACTTTGTGTAATTGTAACTGATGTCACGTGTCTAGCAAGTGATTAGAGATAGTCTAACCGATTTACCAAGGCATGATCTACACTTAGCCGTCGCAGGTAGAGTCATTACTCTCGCGCTGTGGTCGTCACCAGGCGGCTTGATAAGGTTAGCTGAAGGAAGGTCGCTTGCAGAGAATTCAAATACGAGATGACACATTGTGACATGATACAAAACAACCTGGAAATTCACCTACCTAGAATTAGCTACCACGCAAATATACTTGAACCTATAGACCATGGATTCCAAGATACAGTTTGGAATACCACATCCCGTGCGATTTGTGGGGTTTCAGAATCTCCATCGATAACATGAGGCTGCAAAGGACTTACATAGCGAGTTAGTACAACGAATGACAACAATAAGGATCCCGGGAATGAACACATGGAGTTAGTTCAATTCACACGTCAACCTTCTTCATAGGGACGGACTGGATGTACCTATTTAGGAGAATGTATAGGTTAGCTCGGTATGGAGAGTGCAGTATCTGCCGCACTCTCCCATATTCTATCACCGACATGTTTGAATAGTACCCCTAGTCGTGTTTGACGACTATGCGCTCCGACTAGGTCCATTATAACAAACAGAGGGATGTAAAACATAGTGATCAGCATCTGGAAGTAGACAGTTATTTATCATTAGCATGAAAATTATCAATAAGAGACTGATCCAAAATGTGTGACTCGGGTTCCCAAGTATTGTGTTTGGGACCATATCCTGTCCACTTGATCTTATAATAGTTAACTCCTTTTACCTTCTTGTGACGTAAAATCTTTTCCACTGTCCATATGTCATCGGTTACATCGGTGCTACCCTCTGGTGATGATTGTATACTTGGGTTCGGATTTGCTGTAGGACAGTCCTCGATGTCGATACCAGAACCTATTTGTCTAGTATCTGGATGCAAACAAGGCTTGAGGCGATTAGAGTGAATAAGGGTACCCAGCATCCTACCGTTAATCCGTCTTAGACGATATGTGCAATTACTGGGCATAGATTGCACTATGAAGGGTCCTTCCCATGGATGGGACAGCTTTTTACTAAGTCCTTTCCGGACTTTTGGGTTATGTAACCACACTAAATCACCAATCTTGTAGGGTGGAGGCCTAGCGTTTCTGTCATAGTTCTTTTTCATACGATCTCTAGAAATTGACAAGTTAGCTCGTGCCAGTGTTTGGGCTACTTGTAAGTTACCTTTAATCTTATCCAAGCATTCACTGAATGATAGTGGGTTACCGTCTTTACTATGTAAAGTAACATCTATCGGTAGGTTAGCCTCACGGCCATACAACAAATGAAAGGGGGTGAGACCTGTACTTTCAAGGGCAGGGGACGTTCTGTAAGCGAACAAAATGGATGGTATGTAGGTATCCCAATCGTCCTGTGAGTCGTTTGTAAACATTGAAATACCAGTTACCAGGGTTCCGTTGAACTTTTCCGTAAGGCCATCAGTTTGGGGATGGAAAGGGCTTGTTTTTACATGCTTGGTATTAAACAACTTACACAACTCTTGGACAAGGCGCGAGAGAAAATTTGTACCCCTGTCGGATAATAACACCTTGGGTGACCCATGGCGACATATTATCTCATTATAAAAGACTTTGGCAATTACAGACGCCTCAATGGACGGGACGGCGAAGGCTTCCGGCCAACGCGTCATGTAATCCGTAATTACGACAATATACTTATTACCTTGAGTCGTTGTGGGTAGTGGGCCGACACAGTCAATAGCGATTCGGTCGAATGCACTCTCTACGGGAGGTAGGGGATTTAGAGGAGCTTTGCGACAATATTTAGGTGTCTTCCTAGTATTACACTTAGTGCAAGTTTTAACCCAATGTTCAGTGTCAGCATACATGCCGTGCCAAAAGTAACGTCGTTTAATTTTCTCATAAGTCTTACTAATGCCAAAATGACCACCAGTGGGATCGTCGTGATGAGCGCATAATATCTGTTTCCTTAGTTGGTTTGGAACAACTAATAACAGTCCTTTCGAATTGGCTGGACTTTTGTCAGATATGGAAATGCGATGAAGGATACCATCCGAATCAAGAGCATAGTGATCAGCTGTTAGCAGAATAGTTCTAGCATCGGCATCTTTTGACGGCAGCTGCTTGTTTTCTAAGTATGCTATTAGCATGGAGGTTGTCGGATCTTGTCTTTGAAAGTCATACAGCTGAGCCAAGGGGAGATCCAAGGCATTGATACTGACTTCTTTAGCTGTGGATTTGCTTACCTCAGATGATTTAAAAGGAATTCTAGACAACCCGTCGGCATTTTCATGAACTCTACCTGCTCGATGAACTACTGTAAAGTCGAACTCCTGGAGAGCCATAGCCCAGCGTGCTAATCTTCCAGAAGGTTCCTTAAGCTCCAGAAGCCATCGGAGGGCGCTATGGTCGGTTATCACAGTGAAATGCCTACCATACAGATAAGGCCTGAAATACTTGATACCGGCTACTACAGCAAGTGCCTCTTTCTCGGTAATGCTATAATTTTTCTCGTGGATGGTTAGCGACCTACCTGCGTATGCTACTACAGCCTCTTTTCCATCTTTGTCCTGAGCTAGAATCATACCTATTCCTAAGTCACTAGCGTCTGTACAGAGTTTAAATGGTTTGGTGAAGTCGGGAAAGATTAACACAGGAGGGTTACTTAGCGCAAGCTTTAGGTTTTCAAAAGCTTCCTGGCATTCAGCAGACCACATAAACGGTTTGTCCTTCTTTGTGAGCTCATTTAGAGGAGCGGCTATGGCCGAAAATCCTTTCACAAATTTCCGATAGTAATTAGCCAAACCTGTGAAACTCCTAAGTTCTTTAAGGTTCCTGGGCCTTGGGTACTCATTGATAATCCTGCATTTCTCTGGATCTGGACGAATTCCATCTTTAGATACCACATGACCTAAATACTTTACCTCTCTGCAAGCAAAATTGCACTTTTGAGGCTTCAGCCTTAACCTGGCCTCCTTAAGTCGCTGGAATACCGCTTCCAGATGTTTAAGATGATCTTCAAAACTCGGAGAGAATACAATTATATCATCGATATAAATGAGGCAGATATCATAGGTTAAACCTCGAAGAACACTTTCCATAACTCGTTGGAATGAACTGGGGGCATTTGTGACTCCGAAGGGAAGTCGGGTAAACTGATAAAGACCCGAGTGTACTATGAAGGCAGTTCTATCTGCAGTCTGAGGATCCAACTCTATCTGCCAGTAACCACTTCTAAGGTCCAAAGTACTAAAGTAAGCAGCGCACTTACCTGAGATTGCTTGAAATGATTCTTCCATCCTTGGTAACGGATATGAATCCTTGTATGTGACAGAGTTTAATTTCCTATAGTCCACACAGAAACGTATAGAGTTGTCGGGCTTTTTAACTAACACTACTGGACTTGCCCATGGAGACTGACTTTCCTCAATTACATCCTGGTCTAGCATCTTACGTATGTGATCATCTATGACCTGTCGCTGAGCTGGGCCGACTCTGTAGGGCCTTTGTCTAATGGGGGCGTGGTCACCCGTCTCTATCCTATGCTTAATTGTTGAGCTTTTAGATAATTCTGAATCATCATTTGCGAACACATCTCTGTAGTCCATCAACAACTTCTCAAGTTTGCCCTTTTGGTCTGTGTCCAATTCAGAATTACTTAAGTCAACCGCAGGAGGGTCATTAAAGGGATTAAAGGGATTACAGTTGGTAGCAGAGCGTGGTTTGTTTCAAAGTGACACATCGACAAATCTCTGGTATACAGTTCTAAGGTAAGTGTTTTTAATTTTTGTAACTTAGAGAAAAATGGCCCAAAGCAACAGAAACCAGGGTATTCAGGGAGTTCCATTAGGATATAGTCTTAGATCCGGGGGATCACCAACATCGACTGAAATTACTTCTGATTCTGCTACCAATTGATACGGGGTAAGGGTTCGTGTGGCTACTTGATCCGAGCGCAGAGTTTGTAGAGGAAGCGTTTTGAGTGGAAGCGTCTTAGGGAAACCCTCACGATGGAGCCTATATAGTCTTGTCAGACACAACTAGGTAACACAACGTGCAGAGTGGAAACTGTGCGCTGAGGTTGCCACTAACTATACCCGTAACCTTTATAAAACTATATAGTTTTATAGATAAACCTGTGGACAAAGTGACTACAACGACAAGGGGTTAAATAACAAGAAAAGAGTTCTTTAATATATACTTACTACTTATACTTACTATGTGCCGCTGTCCCGGGTTCAAAGTGGAGAGAGAGCGAACGCCAGCCAAAACAAGTCAATCCCAGTTCAATTTGGTAAAGTCCGAAAGCATAGGGTATCTCCAAAGGAGAGAAGTTATAGTCTTAGATCGGGGGTATCAGGAAGCACAGTAACGTAGCGTATGAGTGGCCAAAAGACTTCTGCTTCTCTTTAATTTGGGATTCGCTTATATAGCAGCGAACGAGTAAATCTTTTGTTTCTAAATTACCGGTCGTAAATTTTGAAGCCTGCGTTATCTCACTTAATGTATCGTCTGGAGGTGCTCTCTTTCCTCCTTTGGGTAACATTAATGGGGACCAACGGCGAGAACCATTTTTGACACATGTGTGGGAATTTCAGCTTGGGCTATGATGTAGCGTTGTCCCATCTGGACAATCAGCCACGCCAAACGAACTTAAACCCGACCGTGAATTTAATCACCTTGTGTGGGCCTTAAACTTACGCGGTTAATAAACCCGGACACATGTAATCACGACATGTGCCTCGTAACACCGAAATGAATTATTTTGTACGACCGAAACTTGTTAACGGCCATGGAGAATTAGAAAAGAGCATTAAGATCCATACCATGATTCGGTCCGATTATAAACAGTCCACTTTATATACTATACCTGGTATGATTGGCTTTGTAGGTATTACCCAGGTTAGCAGCATTATGTAGGGCAGATGTGGGGTATATATGGACATTATCCTGCATGGTAAATTCTTTTAAAGCAGTCTAAAGGTCATTTCTGTGAGTGCAATTCACATTTTAGTTGAAGAGTTTGGATTACCGCTTTTCTACATGACACATATACATGTACATTCACAAGCCATGCCTGGCTTGTTCTATGGCCCGATTTTAATACAGTTAACACTATGGTCAGCGCTTAATTATTCATCGCCTTACCTTCTTGTTAAAATTATTTATTTACGCGCTTGTTGTGTACTTAACACCGTGGCATTATTTACCGCACAAACAGGCGGATAGGCTTTATATCAGGCAGCTGTACGGGCTGAGGGACTGATGGTATGAGCCCCGATCGGGGGGGAGGAGGCACTGGCCTTCACATTTGCATCATTTGGTGTGAATACTTCTATAATAAAGCAATAATATTATTAATATAACTGACTTTAAAGTTTAAAAATTCATAAAAAATTTTCTCGACCTAATGTTACAGGAATGAAAGTCTGAGTAATGAGATGAACGTGCTACATAAAATCACAAACTGGCAAGACAAACTTTCCAATTATAGGATTTCAGATCCAAGGATAACGTACACACGCAACACATGTATACATCTACGAACGAACCGTCGAGGTTTGACGGCCAAACATGCAGTGATCAGTCATTGCATCTTTATTCTTTCTTCCTAGGGTGCCCCGCCATTGAGCGGTTCAGGAAGCGAGTACTGACTAAAGGCCAAATTTGAAAGTAGATTTCTTTAATTTTGTTAATCATGAAAAGAGTAGGACAACTGTCCTCCTGACAAGCTACTGCCCTGTAAAACCTCACCGTCGGGCTCTGTGAAGAGATCAGACCCTCCATGCTGTAAATATTTGTATTCCAAACTATTTCTAAATATATCAGCTTATTGATTTACAAAGTATATTGAGTGCATTTAGGGGGTCTCCGTGGCTCAGTTGGTTAGCGCGCTATTGCAGTGTAATGACACAGAAACCTCCCACCAATGCGATCGCTGTGAGTTCAAGTCCAGCTCATGTTGGCTTCCTCTCTGGGAAGGTTTACCACCGTACGTGGGAAGGTCTACCACCTGCCTGCAGATGATCGTGGGTTTCGCCCTGGCTCTACCCGGTTTCCTCCCACCATAATGCTGGCCGCCGTCGTATAAGTGGAATATTCTTGAGTACGGCGTAAAACACCAATCAAAAATGAATAAATAAATGAGTGCATTTATACATTCTCATGTCGAAAGACATAACCGTTTCTCGGTTCCAGCATGTTCTCGTCACGCTGTATCTGAAATACTGTTGGTGTCGCGTTACATCATATAGTTATAGTCATTCATTTATTTCTACGAATTAAATATATAATGTTATTAAATTCAGTGAGAGGAAACGCTTCAAGAATATTAAACGAACGACAAAGAGACAACGAACTGGTCGGATCAAACTTCGCTCCTTTGACTGTAGCCTGAAGTCAGGAGATATTACTTCCTGGCGATGTGCGGTGATTTCGTCGATTTTCTCAACTTATCAACTTAATTGTCATCATCTATATACGTGAAATATTCCAACGTGCAGCATAAAACATTTATCATAAGATTGCATCAACTCAAGCAAACATTAAATACATATTCCGTGTGTTGTCATCAAAACTCATGTGCGAATCGAGGGTGGGAGAGGAAATTCTCTGTCAGAGGTCGGTGTTGAACCTGCGCCTCGTGTGACCTTGCGCATTGAAAGACAATCATCTTGACCATTGCATCATGACCCACTCCCAGTAAATATATACCAAAATGTGTGGTTACAATGGAAACTATGAAATTTGTAAACAAGTTGATGCTTTGAAAGACAAAACTATGGCTGTACGCATTTTACACATGCTCTCAGCGGATCTGATCTTAAAGTCGATTATATGTGTCACAACGATGTAGACGACGGCAGGTCACACACCAGAGTTTATTATCTTCCTGGTCAGAAAAGGAGTCTGAATTGAGGAATTGAGAAGGATGCGTGGACTGAAGTCAATTCAAAAATAGGTGGACCGACGGGGTGTCACAAAGAGTGCAGTTAGGGATTTGTGGATGGATTATGGGTGGTGTCAATCGGACTAATTGACGTGGGAGTCATCGCATGCTGACATTCATATATACTAGGTCATATATCTTCAGTCCTAACGCCAGGATCGAGCTGAAATCTATCGCGCTTCATTCAGCGGTTGGTCGAGCTTGTGGTCTCTAGCATGGGCACTTACATACGCCTATGCCAATGAAGGAAGGTGTTTTGTATCCACCTCTCGCGTGCTGGCTAAGACGTTGGAGACATTCTTATATCCATATTGGGGCATTCATCAGAAAAGCTTCTTTGTATGTATGTAGAGTATTTTCTATTGCTTAGGCGAATGAAAATACCACTAATACTACTATAAGAACGTGTTGTCGGAGTGCAGTACGTCAACTCAACCGCTGGAGGGGTTACCGATGGCAAATCTCCCCACCCCACCCCCTCCCAAATATGGTATGCTGTGTATTTGGAGTCCTTGTCATCTGCTAGTTGAATTGTCCATCCCGAGATTGAATGGTGTATTTTCATACATCATACTTGATAAAACTGTGATGTAAAGTGAAATTTGTGATTATTTACTTCCACAAACTCAAATATTAAAATTCCTATTTGTCAGTACAGGACTTGCAAGAGAAACTCCCATTTCTTTAAACAAGAATACTGACCGCCATCGTACAGGTGAGACTTTATTGAGTATGGCCAAGACAACAACGAGAACCGGCCGTTCTCTTGTGTCCCTCATCAACACAGCACAGGCATGTGAAAGTCTTTACCTTGACACCTGTACGTATATACAGGTATATACGCGGTTATACCATCAATAATAATTACCATGATCGTTTGTCACTTACATC
The DNA here is from genome assembly GCA_016165875.1 of Acanthopleura granulata. Lineage (NCBI taxonomy): Eukaryota > Metazoa > Mollusca > Polyplacophora > Chitonida > Chitonidae > Acanthopleura > Acanthopleura granulata. The sequence goes on along the minus strand of JABBOT010000022.1, from coordinate 5,277,239 downwards.
CCATCAACAATATGTCATTTCCCACGGCATGTCGGTTGGAGGGGTTGGGAAAACGACTTGTATTCAGTGACCCCCAGCAGCCTGGGCCTATTGTAACAGCCTCCTGAATTAAGACCAATTATACATATCTCATTCCAATCGCGTTTAAGGCGGCCTAGTTGAAGAAAGTGACACAACCTGTTGGGTGACAATCTTGCATACATAACCTACAACATCAGGATCTGATATACCCCCAAGGGAAAGGGTCACTGGACAGACCTCCCACCCCGGGTCAGGGATATGGTCGTGTCAATAGGTCATCAAGGGAAATGGTGGACAAAAAGCAATGCTTTGCCCATATAGAGCGTGCTAAGAAAACCTTTTACATAGCACAACCCCTACTGAGATCTGGGGTATGTAATTCATTATCGTCGCAGGCTCACTGGACTTTTGAAAATAAAAGAAAACACAGAGCTGCGATAATGGGCGGATAACCCAGTGGTTTGACAGATCGCTGAGGTTAGGCAATATTAGGACGTAAGAATTGTCGCCTGGAATAAGTCGCTAAAATTCACACATAATCGAGGAGATGAAATCAGTGCCGCTACACAAACTGTGCACCATTAGCGTTTTGTTATGTCCTATAAGTTTCGTAACTTTGATAGATCAGTGATAAGTTTGTGGAAAACTGTCAAGTACTGCCTTTCTAGTGTTAAGTTCCAGGCGATAAAATTCCAAAACATTAGGCAATATACAGCAATTCCGACGATGTCTTTTTAAAGTTTTTTTTTTCAAGACCTACAAGACAACGAACCAAAATTAAAGTGGTAAAGAAAATAACCCCAGTCTTGCGGGAAATGCTTTGAGTTACTGTTTCAGCATTGTATTAACAGCAAATGACTTGCAATGTCAGAGAAAAAATAAATAAAAAAAGAAATAAAACTGTGAAAATACCTGGGTGTCCATTATGACGTGGAATTTCGCAAACATATGGAACGTATATATACTCTCTGGTTAATGCGTGCAAAGTGCTAACGTCATGTTTGTTTCTGGTAATTGTTTTGTCAAATCGCCACTGCTCCTGCAGACATTAAGCAATGTTTAGAATTCTTCCCAGTGATTTTTAATAGGGTTGTCATAACTAGAACAATGTGAAACATTTAATCTCTCACTTTGGTCCAAACCCATCGTGCACATACATAGCAATAGTGCAATTACAGCTCACGCGTGGACTGTCAGAGTAATTGGGTAATATTCGTATAAATTAATAATTATTAATATTGAGCAATAAAAGCGAACACACTTTAATTTGTGACATGAATTTGCAGTACTCCCTTACACCCAGTTCACGTTCTACCAGGCGGACAAGTTTGATGAATATCCAAAATGCACTACATAAAGGTCGAAAGGAACGGATGTATACTCGCATGGGTTCAAACTATATTACAAACATACCAGTTACTTCGGATTTGAGACGGTATGTGTATATCTTGCCCAGTGTTACGACTCTTTGACCTCCCCGCATTTTTAGCCATGTATCGAAAATGAATAAAACACGAACATTTGGCAATACCTGTCTTACACGAGGTGCAGGTTCAACCTCCCCTTACACAGAGAATTTCTTCACCCACCCTCGTTGTTCACACATGGATTTTGATGACAACAAACGTCTGACAACGCTTGTGACAGGCCCACGTGCTCGGGAGACCATTTGTCTTCTACCAAAACGGTGTGCACGTCTGCACGTCACGCTGGCTTCCTCTACCCTGTGCACGTCTGCACGTCACGCTGGCTCCCTCTCCCGTGTGCACATCTGCTAGCTTCCTCTCCGGTGTACACATCTGTACGTCACACTGGCTTCTTCTCTGGTGTGCACATCTGTACGTCACACTGGCTTCCTCTCCGGTGTACACATCTGTACGTCACGCTGGCTCCCTCTCCCGTGTGCACATCTGCTAGCTTCCTCTCCGGTGTACACATCTGTACGTCACACTGGCTTCTTCTCTGGTGTGCACATCTGTACGTCACGCTGGCTTCCTCTCCGGTGTACACATCTTTACGCCACACTGGCTTCCTCTCCGATGTGCACATCTGCACGCCACGCTGGCTTCCTCTCCGGTGTACACATCTTTACGCCACACTGGCTTCCTCTCCGGTGTGCACATCTGCACGCCACGCTGGCTTCCTCTCCGGTGTGCACATCTGTAGGTCACATGTGGGAATTATGAAATATTCATTCATTTATTTATTTTCGATACGAAAAATATTTCTTACATAGTTCTTTGTAGTGGCTTAAACCATGTGTATTAGAGCATACTAACTTTTACTTGCTAAACGGATTGGTGACTGACTGGATTTCTTGGTGTTTGTATTACTTCGGATCAGTTTGTACATCGGATGGCATTTCGCCAGCTCGTGAGAAGCCTTAGATAACTTTTATGTTATCATAATATGTAAAATGTATTCTTTGAAGACAAAAGATTCGTCCATTATGTTTCGCAAATCCTTAGTGTCGAAGATCACCGGCTTGTTTTCAATTCCAAGGTCATTTACAATTATCGCTGCATTATCCTCCAAAACTCCAAAACAGCTAAGTTAACGGTATGTCTTTTAAAGTCGGAAAGGGCTATATATGTTCTGTGACGAATTCAACAAAACACTGGTGTTTAAAGACAGATAAGTGGAGTGATATACAGAGTCGAGTTCGGGTGTTATGTCATGAATGCGTGCTATAAATGGCCAGGAAGTATTCCTTGGGCCCGGCGTGGTGGGTGGGGAAGTGTGTGTGTTGGGGGTAGGGATAGAACTCTTTACACACAAACCTGAACGACCCCCCCCCCTCCCCCCGTCGCTAGAGGGCACACTGAAAGGGCTGCCGGCAAATGCATGTCCTGGATACCTCTGTATATACAGAGAGAGAGAGAGAGAGAGGGAAAGACAGAGAGAGAGAAAGTGATGACGTCATTTCTTAAAGCCGTACCGACATCAATACCGTAGACATCAGCACGTAATGAATAGGACACAGCCTAAAGGGATAAAAGTGGCTTGCAGTGTCGGGTAAATGCTTTGATGTGTGTCCGTGCCGCGTGCATACACAAGTACATTCACCTGAGAAAGTCCTTCCAAAACTCTGCTGCCCAGGTGATTATACAGACAGGTACAGCCTTTGGACCGTCAAGAATTATGCTGTATCATGGAGAGGAGAAGGACGGGGTTGGGGGTGGAGAGATGGGAGCGGGATCGTGGGAGGTGGTGGGGATGCGAGCGGTGGAGGTAGTGGCGCTTTGTCAGGATTATCCAACGGATAACTTATAATCAACTATAAATGTATTACAGGTATACCAACAATAGTTCTTTATGTTGCATAGTTATAATAGTAGTAAGTCAAAATAATCACACGAACGAAATTTTCATGAGAATCAAGCTTAGATACTAATATTCGACAGTTTCTAAAAAGTGGGTTACGTTTCATTGTATAAATGTTGGTAAACCAGTGACACGAGGAATGGATCTGTTATAATATGTTGCGAAAAATTTGGCATAAAGAATGTCTAGATTTTGAATTTTCACAAATAAATATGCATAAACTGTCTTAAATGTTAATTATGGTATTAAATTTAAAATTAGTCTCACTGTAAAACAATATTTCAGTGCAGAACAAATTTAATAAATGACTTAATTCTTCATACAATTCGATCAACTGGAATCTGATATATATCACTCTGTAACTCTGCAGTAAAAACTTACTCAAAAGCTCTTTTATAAGGCAAACAGTTTGGCTCAAAGTTCGGAACACTTCGGTGAACTTTTGAATAGGACATGTACCCTTCAGGGAATTATACAAATAGGCCTATGTAGAGTAGTTCAGTCTCCATACAAAGTTCTTCTTGTTTAACAGTCGATAGGCCAGTTTATACATCCACAACATTATATTTGCTATCTTCCTTTGGCACATGTATTTATCCTACTGTTTACTTTCAACCCCTCCCCCCCCCCCCACAACTAAATACCTTTCCTCTCTCTCCTTAGTTTCTCTCATACTCCTATTACAAGTCTTCCGCATGGAAACTCTGGCGGAAGAGACACACAATTTTCGACTTGTTTGGAAATGTAATGGTTTAATACTGTGTCAATGTGGCGGTCTAGATCACGGAGCGCTTCGGAGCACTTGCCATTACTGAGAAAACAGCGAGCCGACCTTAGCAAATCATCGTCTATCAAGCCTTCCACGCCGGGCCCGGCCAACACGCACGTTCCACTGTCAAACTGTTTATAGAGCACGTAATATCAGCGGAGGCTGACGGCTAAAACACCGCTAACTCGCCAAGCTACATCACAAATACGTAGGCAAAACGTGGAAGCGGTACACCTTTACCGGGCGCCCAAATATTTCCACACCACCGTGTCAAGGTCACGCGGGCTGAATAAACTTTGTTCTGATCTTTCCGCAGCCCGGTTGCCCGACATATATACGCCGTCCGGTGCCACTCCCCTAAACACGAAGCATAACACCATAAGTTTTACATGGTTTCTGCCAAGACATGGTTTACATCGATGACGAAAACATCGCAAAGGCTGGTTTCACAGTTATACTGCTTACCTGGACACGTATATGATGCACTGTAAGCACACAGCAGCTATGTACAGACCTAGTCGTCCAGAAAACATAACTTAAACACTCAATGTGTATAGGCTGGCTTACATACACATAGGCTGAATATCCTGCAACAACACGTAGGGCCTTTTGCATTACATCCGTGGAAGAGTATAAACTACTTGTTCCCATTTGGTTACAGAAACCAAAGAAAGCGGGTGAGCAGCTATATGTGCATGTAAAAGCATTGGAGGATAAACTCTTTGGAGTTGACAGACAACCGAAGGGCAATCACGTCACGATTTCCTCTCCTTAGTTCAAGAAATGGAAAATTGCCGTCTGTAACTTTGAAGTGCGTGTTCACTTATGATTAAATCATTTATTTTCTTGGATGCGTTGTTTATTTGTTAACTACATCACGAGCTGTCATGGATTTTAACCACGCAAGCGTAGACTGGCAACGACATCAGGTTCTGTGTAACATGTAGTGTTTGTGTTGAGAATCACTCAGTGCTGGCCCCTGATGCCGTCAGCTTCTTGGAGAGGGCGCCACCTGTCGGCCATAACACAAAATCGATATTTGTTTGCGGAAACGACCGCGGCTCGGTGTCAATATATGCACATAGTCAAACGTTAGCTGTACTACGGGTGCTTTCCGATGGGACAAACAGTGTATTTAAAAAAAATGACGACTTTCAATATGATACAAACGGTTAAACTGCACATCAACTGCTCTGCTTCGAATATACATTTGTTGACCATGTGTTCTGGCGTTCACTCTTTGGGAAACCAATTGTAGGTTTATGTATCGAAAACGAAGGAGTTCTGCTGCTACTCTCTTAGTTGCTCACCAATTGCGCCCCCTTGCACGTGGAAAGAGTCTAGTTCTTTAATGGTACTAAGCATGGGTTGGTTTACTCGGTGGTGTTTTTAAAATCCGTTTATTTTTAAACCCCTCTTAGAATTGTCATTAACATATGACTGCGTGTTTAGCAGTCACGTGATGGCACTGGAAATGACCCTCTGGTGTTCAGTTTGATCAAGTGATTTAGCTCTTCAACGGGTTTTGAAAAGAAACTTATTTTCTCACTGGCCTGACCCCGAGGCCTGTATGGCCGGGGCACCAGGGATTGAAAACATTAAGCAGATGCCGTTTTAAAGCCATTTTTAAAGAGGGTCTTGGGGGGTAAAACTGGATACTCTATGGCCCTCACCTGCACCAATCCAATTATGCAGAAATTCGGGCTTAGGGTCGGGGGGGGGGGCTATTGACTTAAAAGACGGGCGAGTGAGTGATTGGCGTGAGTTGGAAGTAAGGGTGGGGGTTGGGGTGTGGGAGTTAGGGGACCGGTATGAGTGTGGTCGCCCACAGGGACTAGTCCGTCAAGGTCTCTCTTCGGTAAGAAAGTTACCCTCCAGGCGAGTACCGTGTATTTGCAAGAACAGCGTTATATAATTTAATGAACAGAGTATGTTTGATTCTCGTGTTAGCTGTAAAGGCGATAGCCACGGGGACCGTTGGTGATAGGTAGAGGGTTTATCGGAAGTATGAGTCGAGGGACAAATAGGCCCTCGGGGCTCGAAATCGGCCCCTAACTTCACATCAGAGGCTTGACCAGTTGGCGAAGTATGTCCAGTATGTAAGGCCAAGGTTGAGACATAGACAGGGGAGGTATTGCGTTTATCTCTGTGTGTTTATCGTATACATAAGTCTCGGGTGTTATATCTAAATGCCTGTTAGTTTCAGTTAAATCTTGGAGCTCAGAACCACCCCTTACCCAACATCACGTCTTCACAACACTGTCATCTCTAGTTGAGATGATTTTCTTTTCACAATACCACCGAGCACAGTTTCCTGTCTATCAGCACGAGAGTCTCGCGGTATATTGGGGGTATGGAATGTTTCATCGCCGAATCAACGCTGGGTGAAGCGATTCTGTAACTTGCGAGGAAACCTTCCTATGATACAGGTGTATTCGAAACGAACGTCAGTTTGTGCATTCGCTAACTCTGGGTACAGTAGACAGGTGTGAAAAAAAAATACCAAAAAACACCCCCCCCCCACAAAAAAAAACAAAAAAAAAACACACCCATGGACTGTCCGAGTGTAACAAGACTGAAAATCTCTCTAAATTGGCACAACCTATCACATCTGTCTTCCTCAAGTTGTAAGGATTGATTCTTGCAGAAAACTCGTTGTTTTATGTACTAAGAATATATACCACTTGTTACCGCTGATGTTACTAGTGCTCGTACATACACACTTTTCATGATTATATAGTTAATACATGTAGTAGTGAAGAGATTGTTTTTGAATTTTTTTTTTAGGGTACGTGTGTTTGATTACTTGGTGTACGGTTTCCATTGGTTATTAGAGTTCATGTTACATTGTATGGCGGCCTCGGAAATTCGATCATGCATAGCGATGCCCCAAGCCTCATTTGCCTGTAACAACTATAGATATAAGTACCATATAATCTGGTGCCGGCGTTCTCTGAGGAGTTGATATGTAACCAGGGCAACTAGGGTCAATGAAAAATGCAGAGAAGTAACAGTACTGCTATAGTATCATAAGTCCACTCGTCAAAGGGGCCATGGGCGTTTGAAACGCCTCAGTTTATTTCCTGTGTTCTGCTTTCAATGCACAGATCCCCCATCGGTTTGTCAGGGATTATTGGGATGTCAAGCCAACCGTGAGAACATCTGTGTATCACGGTGATACGACCGGGCTCCGGGTTAGCGGCTTTTACCGCATTCACCGATGAATTGATAAACATATATGTATGTGCATTAATACTATACGCGTTTATGTACGTATGTATACACATGTATATATATACATACGTAGAAATTAGGTCGACTGCTGATCACTTCGTGGACGTCCTTTAACCACAGACATAAGCGCATTGGTTGCGCAATGCTGCACGAATTCGTCAACCAACAGCTCAATCAATCTATCAGTGAATCAACGGACTAGATAGCTATCGGATCTGGTTGTCCCCACAACACATGCTGTTCACCATGTAACCTAAGTCAATCAGTTACTCTGCGATGCAATCAATCGATGCAATACTAAAATCAGCCGAGTGTCAGGTAATCTCTGTCTAGTCTTCTTGTATTCACACAAGGTTTCACTTCCTGACACCTGACTGTAGCATCAAACAACCCAAGCTGTCGCGGTGACACAAAGTGCCTCTTAAGCAATACAGAGCATCATAACACTTGGTCGTGCAGGAATGCGTACGCCTTGGTACAAACTTATCACTGTCTTAAAACCCAGGCAGAACGTACATGCACGCTGGGACTGGTTCCGGAAACAAACCTGCCATTTTGACGTCGTCATCCATCGATCAAGTATATAATTGTCTCCTTCTGAAGCTTTGTTATAGCGATCAATTACATAGGAGGAACTCTTTACGATCACGTAAATTCCTCCGTAAAGTATAAACGCATATTACAGCGAATGTTATGAGAGTCTGGGAGTTTTAGAGTAAAAGATTTACTGCGTGAAGCAAGTATTCAATGTAGTGACCCAGCTTACGGTTACGAGCTGTACCATTTTGGCACCGCAGTTAAAACATAACGAGACTCCTCCATTTTCAGTTAAGCATTCTCGTTTTCACAGCGAGGAGATTAAAAAAAACAAAAAACAAAAAAAAAAACTTGCATATCTCTTAATTCGGCAAACGTGTTATCGTGCATGCTGAAATTATCTCTTATATTAATACGTCTGCGTGGAGCTGCTTAATATTCCTGGCAGTTAACCGCCTGCAGGAAGTGTGCATACAGGTAACTCAAGCGGGACTTATGCGAGCATCCCCTCGGGAGGGGGGCGTGTCACAGCAGAGTGATTGACAGTCTCTGGGTTATACACTTAATCGCTTACTGACATGTGGTACTTGGGCTAGTAGGTTTCACGCGCTAGTCAACTCCCGTGTTTCTCAACTATGTTAAACATCCGAAATACTATCAGGGCTCCCGCGCGCCGAGGGGGTCAATCAAAAGTTATAGGGGTAAAGTTTGTCGGCCAGGACCTGACTTGTAACCCCGAAACTCCTCGGTCTGGATGTAAAGGCGGGGCTGGCAGATGTGTGAATGGGACAGTGAGTTTTCTATGTCACCGGCCTCCTCTCACTTCGCGGGTCTTTTGAATCCGGAGTAGGTTACGCTTTACTGTTAGGACTATTTTTGTCCTGGCCATGTACCGACTTTACCTACGGTGATATCGGCTCTCTTAACACAGTCGCGCCAAAGTCTGCCATGTGCATGTCTGGTATACTTTATACCGTCCAGTATCGGGACAGGAGGTTGGAGGAGGTGGGTTGACAGTGGTGGGAGGTTAGGGGATGCACATTAACTCGGCACACCTCACCAAACCACCACCCACGGGGCAAATATACAGTCACAGGCCGCATAACTCATGACATAAAAATCCTGAAAAGGTTTAAGTGGGCCTCCAGAAACCTGCCTTGTATTTCAGGCGGCAAAAATATGCTTCCGTTTGACCTAGATATATTCGTCCGTATAGAAAGTCAAATTTAGCCCCACGTAGTCCCTCACATAAACACACGGCTATGTACAGTCTTGGTTATATAAAACGGAAACCCTCTAACTGCCGGGGCAGTTAGTGCAAATATAATTGCGGACTAAACATAACTTGGTTAAAGGGAAAGAACTGAGAGAGCCACATACACACACACATGCCACAGAGAGACGGAACCAACACATGCCACGAACTAACCCTCAACAACAAGCAGGATTATCTTCTGAAAGTTACGTCTATATTTCTCATGTTTTTGGGGGGGGTTTTTGGTATTTTTTTTTAAAGATGTACGACCAAGTGGTACACACGATGGTATAATATACAAGTACATTCGATGTGGCCTTCTGTGCCAAAAATAGAGTACTTTTTTTCTTCCGATCTTGATTCTAACTCACAAATTTAACCAACCACGTAAAGATTATTGCGGGGTGATATCGGTACACTTGTTTTACCCATACAAATAAATACTAGAGTCCCCGAACAAATTAAGGCCGTTTCGCTAAATATAGGTTCAGTATAAACGTTAGTTATAGTACAAGGGTTCTATTGTGTAAAATAAAAAAAAAAAAAAAGTTCTCAAAAATTATATATAAAGAGTAACTTTGATGAAACGTTATGATTTTACTATTATCAACACTTATACACATAAAATGCACAGCGCATTATCAATAATGATTTTCTTATTTAAAGTCGTTCTCAGAAACTTCATAAAAATACAAATTTTACACATCTTGTTCAGTAAGGAAAAAATCACTAGCAATCTACACATTGCTATAAATATATCTATCAATCGTGAATGGTAATGGTCCTACAAAACAGCTTTCACCGATCGCAGAAAGGAAGTTGTTGGGGAGAAACATTCGCCGATACACGGGTTCCTATAGCACAGTCCCAGTTCAGTGTTTGTTTCCCCTGGATCGGAGTGAGAGGGGAGAGTAAATGCACATACAGACCTCGCTGAAAAAATCAACACGAGTTGGCTTCAAATGTACATATAGGCACATCGGCGACTTGGCTTCCCCACTCAGCGTCGCAGGCAACTGGGGAGTTAAGAGTTGGCAACAGCGACTGGCCGTCGTGACGGGCAGGGTGCGGGGCAGCTCTTAGGGTGTGTTCCAGAGACAGGGGACGTACAAAAATATAAGGCATGGAAAAGTCCATTTTTCACTGTAAATGCCTCCCCTGCATAGACTTTTCGTAATATTCGTCAATATAATAATATATAATTTCTTGTGATCACAAAGTAGAATGTCAACATGTCTTTTGTCAAGACAAATATCCACAACATGTAGTTTCGTGTAGGTGTATATAATATATATATTTATATATATTTATATACAAGTCTATGTATAACAAGTCACTGGTCCGCAGAAAAAAACGGGAGGGATGATATAATTACAGAAATGTACAAGTCTTAGTATATGCACTCATGTCTTTTTGAAAGGATATATTTACAAGGGTGATTGGTTTTCTCTTTAAGATGCAATTATAAGTCACTGCGTTGATATCAGGCAACCTAGACCCGAATCTAGCCAATCACTTTCGATCATCTCGGTGACTTCTGGTGTGGAGTAGTCCGGGAATTCAAAATGCGAGTTCCCATTGAGATTATTTTGGAGGTCGAAATTGAAGTCCGTTTCCGCGAGTTTGCTCAAGTCCAAATTGCCCAGTTCAAGCTGCCAGTTACTGGGCATAAGCTGAAGAACGTCAGCTAAATTGTCTAGATCGGCCAGTGTGGAGGATGTTTCCACCTGCATGGCCTGTTCGGTGCGCGTCACAGGGTGAATGATTTGAGGTTTGATGTCTTCCTGAGGGGAGGCCACTGGAGTGTCCGGGTAAAAACTCGTGGACTCCGGGGTAGGCGGACTGTACACCGTCGGGCTGGAAGGGACTTTGGCTGGTGGGGTAAGCTGGCTAGCCGACATTGGCACGTGTTTACTAGCTTTAATGCTATCCTTGAATTTCTTATCAATGGTGAGCCGCAGTTTGAGTCTGTTGGCGGCCGTTTGGTGAGCACTAGAGAACTCCTGCGCCGTGCAGGACTGAGAAGTAGCAGACAGAGCACTTTTCACGGATTTCACCGACTTGTGTCGGTCAGCTTTATGACTTTTCACTGAGTGTTTGGTAGGCTTACCGCTCTCGCTTTTGCTGCTGTTCGGTTTCGCTTTCTTCCTCGGCCTATACTTGTAGTCGGGGTACTCTTGCATGTGAAGTAGCCTCAATCGCTCGGCCTCTTCCACGAAGGGCTGGCGGTCCTCCTCGCCTAGCAGCTTCCAGCGCTTCCCCAGCCGCTTGCTGATTTCCGCGTTATGCATGTCCGGCTGGATTTCCGAAATCTTCCGCCGTTCAATCTGAGACCAGACCATGAAAGCGTTCATGGGTCTCTTGATGTGGTTGGTCACCTTTTTACAGTTCGTGGCATCGGTATACGGGGTATTGGAGGACGGGTCCACTTGCTGGGAGCCGAAGTCGCTACATGACTCGGGCGAGGAAGGGGAGCGGTTGTTGTTGTTAATCATGGTATTCTGCGGTACCATCCTGGCATGTGTTTGGAAACCACTATCAACTTAGAAACAGTCCACCGTTTTCGGCGCACAGAACTGGGAAACGTCCAGCTTGTAGTATTGAAAAAAAGTTTCACTCAGAACTGTTCATTCCACGGAACAGATCGCAGTACTGACTCATGCATCTGACCCCCTCTTCACTTATACCACAGCTGATAGCAGTCACGTGCTCTAGAGCAGCCGGCCAATTGGACGCAAACGCAACACGCCCACCAGTGGCTCATTGGTCAAGCAGACCAGGGGGCGGATACCTCCTATCCATGAAAACATGACCTAGAACGAAATTAGTTCGGCCTCGTGTTCAGCGCACATCCACAACACTTGAAATAGATAAAAACAAAAGGGGGAAAACGTCTGACACATACATAAGCTGTTAACGCTTGGGGTAATTACCGATTAATATCGCACTGTGAAGCTATGTCATAATATCAAACAACTCATTGAAAAAACAAAAGCTATTCGATGGGATCTGATTGTAAAGTTCATTTCGGCTTGGGGTCAGGCGGTTCTATTACTGAGGAAGGAAATGTATACGCGTTATTACGGGACCTGCACTACATGTCTTCTACAGTCCTCCCTCACACCTTATACTGTGACAGGTTTAGGGTGTAGCTCACTGATTTAGCATCGCCATAACATGTTGTGTTTTTAGGGAACCTTAATCAAGCGTGATAATTTCAGTGCTGCTCCGGAAATATCTATGTATGCATGTTTATAAATATTCGCCTTCAATGCGCCGTTCCTGCTGAACAGTGTGCCTGGCAGCTGGAGCTATTTTCACAGTATCGCTGTGGAAACGCGTCAATAGTGCACTATACCAAATACTAACCTCAAATCGATCGCCTACCTGCAAAATGCTGAGACATTCTGCGTCATTATGAGGCATATATAGAGATATACATGTATACTAACACTCCGGTGCATTAATAATACACGTGGAACTAAATATAACCAGAGAATCGAAATCTACAGAGCATGAACAGTACCAATATGTACATGTACCAGCAAATACAAGGCTCGTGGCATAGATGTGTGACCTGATGTGCTATAAGACTGGCGGGTAAAGGGTATACTGCATGTAACACATCATCGTCATGCCGTAGAAGAAATCTGTGTATGCACGAAATGACAAGCAGTGTTATCTGAGTGGTGAGCTGTGTCGGGGTGTGGGTGTCTGTTTATCATAGGGCCAGTGCTGTGGCACGGTACGAACTGCACTTGTGTCGCAAGAATTTCAAATTTGCCTGAATAACTACATTAACACTAGAAGCACGAGAATTAAAATTTTCAATGGGAGTGATCCAATCAAAATCAGTGCCAGCGTCCCCCTCCTCCCCAATCGGCCCCTCCCGTCACTCGCCTGAGCTTTCTGCTCTCCTCACCCCCTCACCCGCAAACACCACCCCATGCCAAAGCCTTGCAAAACGAATTCAAAAACCCCGTCCCCAGGCTGCAATCTTCACGTGGTGTGGCGCGGACAAGAGATTATGTCCCTGCAACAATGTTCAAGTCAAGTCGCTTCTGAGACATTCATGTGTGTGTGTGTGTGTGTGTGTGTGTGTGGTGGTAGGGGGGGGATATCAAAAATTGTCAGCACTTTCCTTAGTCTTCTAGAGCCATTGAAAACTGTATCACTGTGTCAAGACCTAACAGTTTGCATGAGGGAAGCAGAGCTGTAGCGGTTCTCTGCACTAACATGGACTAGCTGAGCTAATGCTGTTTGCCTAATTACCAGAATTGTAAAACTTTATATACTTTTGATGGGAACCTGTTCTTTTTTATTTTGGATAGATTTTGAGCTGCCTTGAATAATTTAACATCGACTGATTGACGACGATATATTAGAAACGTTTCTACATAAATATGCTCCAGGGTTAAACGAAAAATGGGTTCACAGAACCTGAAGGGGGGGGGTCTACATTGACAGCGGATTTTATCATAAATTATAGCTGGCACACGCCGGTCTTGTTTGCATTTCAAGGGCTAGCTTCTTTATTGTGACGGGCACGTGTGCTGGCTATGATTGACACTGTGTAGTTTGCCGCTGTGAATAGCTCGACGGGCCACCGCTCCGTCAATGCCCACTCTGTGCCCCGCTCTCAAGCACCACGGCCTGCTATTGGACGCGGCCGTAGCACAAGTGTGCGACCTTTAGAAATCACCTCTTCCCCATGACATTTAATATCTTTAATACGACGCTTTTTCGCGTGCAGAAAAGCCCTGCGCTTGGGTCGATACTGGCTATGATGACTATCGCCAAACTTCATTCAAACACACAGGACCCTGGACACTAATGCTGTATAATTATTAAAATGAAACGCAACGCTTAACAGCTATGGGGACTGCGCCCATGGCAGCCTGTGTACCAGTAAGTTGTCATCTGGGCAAGGGTCCTATCTACTTGACACTTCCACACCGCCTAGTACCGGCTAGCACATTGCGGTGACACGCCATTAGGTGCAAGTACCAAGTTATCAAACCAATCGGCTTCCCAGAATGACTGATTTATCCCTTGACTGCTTTTAAGTTTGCTTCAAGTTCAGTAAAATTCAGTTTACTAACCGAAACCTCCCAATTCTCACAGAAGTGACACAATACAGTGACTTAAACGCAGGGGAGACTACCCGTGTAGAGGCAAATTAACTCTCTTTGCCTCAGTCTTTGCTTCGGAGCGAATCCCGTCCGCAAGAACTAAAATAGATACTGTATATAGGCGATAGAAATTAAAACTTGTATCTATTTAACACAGTATGCCACAGTAAAATCGTTTGAAGACTTCCAAATAGTGCAGCATTAGCTTAATTACTGAAGTGAAAGTTTCTAATGGCAACCGACTGATCGAAACGGCGGTTCGGTTTGGTTATATATCTGACTTGCAAGTAGGGAAGACTTGAAAGTTTGAATAAAAGAAAAACGTCATTAATGTCAAGAAAATGAATGTCACGAAGAAATGAAAATAAATACTGATCAAGCGGCAGCCTGTTCTGATCCATTCGGACCCAGCTGATTTTATAGACAACCACTGATTTAAAGTCCCACGTACAGGTATGTATTTACTTATCTGACAGACGGTTGACGCCCCCTTCAAGAATTTTTTAACAAGTTTACGGATGGGGGAGGAAACCCAAGCACATGTTGGAAACCTCTGCGTTATTGCGGAATCTGACAAACCTCCTGACTTAAAGCAGCAACGTAACCCAATTGACGACAAGTATAGCCTAATCCGGATGAACGTTTGATTGATTTATTTATTTATTTGAAAGTTGTTTTACGGCGCACTCAAGAATATTTCACTTATACGACGACGGCCAGCATTATGGTGGGAGGAAATCGGGCAGAGCCCGGGGGAAACCAACTACCGTCCGCAGGTTGCAGGCAGACCGAACCACCGATTGGTACAGGTAGGTAGAGTTATACGTGTAGTAATAGTAACTGTGCACTGTATGGCAGTCGACAAGTCTCCAGACCAACCTGGGGTTATATCAAAAGTCAGTGGGGGTAAATCCAGCTTTGGTGCAATTGTCAAAACCGGTTTGCTAATTACAAGGTGTCACTGGAACTCTCCACTACAGAGTCAAAGGGACAGCCAGAAGGTTTATCACACTCAGATCCCGAATTTGGCACCCGAAGGGGCTGTCCCGCTGTGCTCCGGGGATTCGAGATTTCGCACAGCTGAGACAAGTCTACACTTAATGACGTCGTTAAATAGATTTGTCAACAAGCCCTTAAATATGGCGTCAAATATCCGATAAACCAACACCTGTCTTCCCAGCACCAACAATTCATTACGTGATCATAAGCCAGATCCCAAAGAGAGCAAGGCCAATGCGTCATTGTACATCATACAACAGTCCAGAAACAACATCTTCGGCACTGGGTCTGTAGCAGTCTAGATCGGTCGGCCCATAACCTGTAAGCTTCCTGTTGCTCTTGAGACATAGATATGTTGATAAATGCACATGGTGTGGTATACCGTATATTTAGATTGGGTACAATACTGTGCTCATGTGTATATATATATATATATATATGGTGTTTGAAATAGTTTCATTACACAAGATAGATATTTACTTCGTAAAACACTCTGAGGGTACGCGTGAGTTTGCGTGTATGCTGATCATATACAAACATTATAATCCAAAAGACACAACCATATTGATAATTCAGATGAAGTATTTACGAGGCGACTGGTCGAATCATGACAAGAATTGAAAACCCTCAATGAATGTTAACTGGCGTGTACTGCATGTATATCAGACTAACAACCAATATGTGTACACATATAAACCCAGAGGACATCGTCGGTTATATATAGAATTAGACGAGTAACCTTTGGACGATCCGCTCGAGGAATGCATGCGTCTTTGAACTGTACTGGAAAAACGAATCGGGTTTTCCATGGAAAACCAAAAAATCCCGCAAAACGGTTGGCCACGGCTGTATATTTACGTCAAGAACGCTAATTTTGTGGCCCTGAAAAGACAGATGTGATTTGCCAGTGGCTGAACCGACCACCAATGATGTCCGTCGCTGCTACACGGCTTTAGAAGCATCACAACCTCATATCAAATATATTAGCACATATAACAACTTCCGCCTTGGAAATGCTAAAGGGTTTGGCGTCTGGGAAATATTGACTCTTGAAGGCATCGAAAGGTGAAGCAATATGTCCGATGGCAACCCAGTTTGTTACCATTTTCTGTAGTATATAGCGAAATATATATATTTGATGTTTGGGATCACTGTAATCTGGCTTCAGTGTACAAGCTAATAATAAGTATTATATATATTTTGGTGAATCATTCCCCAAATCATTCGGAGACAGTCTATATGTACAACTAGTATGTGATCTTGGCGGTATTAGAACATACTAACATATCACGAACACATTTCTGTGCTTATCAATACAATATGGCCTATTCGGTCATCTTTACGAATATAATATGAAGTCACAACGTAAGGACCAATGCAGCCACAATTAACAGTACAATTTAGGTCGGTACGAAGAAAATACGTATTTGGAATCTAAACGGAAAGAGGACTGCCTCCAAGGTCAGCAGACACCGAAAAGAAGCGAATACCCTGCCTGTGTCAACTATATGTCAGTAGGGAGAACATGTGCGAACAAGTAAATATGATCTAATGGAAGCATGTCATTTCTTCCATTATCACCAACGGAGATATTGTTTGTTTTCCTTTAAATAGGGATTTTGCGGCGATTTCGATCACTTCACGGCTGCAATGTTTATGTCGCTGCTTCACTAAAAAGCCATGCCTAAGACACTAGGTTACAAGACACCTTATACCCTCTGACAATATCCGCCTTCACCGTGCCGAGCACGCTGTGCGGGGAGCGCCTTTGCAGAGACACTGTTTACTCTAAGGATACAGTATCACCGTATACGTATATCTGACGTCAATTTGGTGCATACTTAATGCGGCATAGGCTCGCGTGCCAAGCGTGGCGTTTGTTTACACCGCATACAGGCTGACGAGAAGGCCAATGTCACTGCACTAAGAAGTGATCGAGTTGCACCTGGTATCAGAAGCCAACTTCTGCCCTCATGTTTGTCAGGCGCGTAGGGACACTTAAGCGAGGGTCTTCGGTGAAATGCTCAAATTCGAGGCAAATAAATAATAGCGTCATCAAACTGGCTCATTAATCCGCAGAACTTCTAGGGCTTCATTTCAGGAGAGCGGAACAGGCAATCATCCTTCGTTCTGCAGAGTGCGCATGTACACTTAATCACTAATTACTTTGATTAACACTGTTTTAGCAATTAAGCGTGAGTGCGTGGGTGAATACTGCTATGGTAAATGTGACAAAAATAAAGACCCTAAACGAAAATAACACAGCAATGTCTCGACTGATTGCTCGGGTATTACACTGGATAAGAAAAAAGCCCCACAAACAAACCCGTGTTGGAGGCAATATCATCGGGCTGTATAATGCCCGACGGAAGGAAGCCACGTAACACGGGAGTAAGTGGATGTTCAACACATTTCTATATGTTCGCGGCTAAAGTTGGTAACAAAAAACCGCAAGAGGCGGAAAAAAAAAACAAAAAAAAAAAATTACCTGTCAGGGACAGCAATTCCCGGGCATCGACCTCATACGTACTGCATGTACAAACAATAACAATAATTGCATAAAGGTAAAACTGGAGAAAAAGCATGACAAAAATGCAAAGGAATCAACTGGATTTGAGGCCTCGGCTGCAAAGGAATTATATACCATAGGTCCAATACAAGAGACCAGCATAGAGAAAGTCCCCCTTTGATCTTCAGTTTATAGCCGATAACGAAACACAGGAAGCTTTACTGTCGAAAGGAGGCTTTCTCAATGTACCTTTGAGTTAACCAAGGATGGGATTTCACGTTGTCTTACACGAAGCTTCTATTTCAAATAAATGGGGAATGTTTCCGCAATTTTTTGGGCAAAAAGTTGAAAAATACTTCCAACAAACTAAATCTGTGCACACTTTTGCACTCCTTATGTTCATTTACATTTAGAATGACACCCTTTTGAACAAAATTAAAGAAAACCATGCCACGTGACATATTCAGCCAATAATCTAATGCAACAAAATTCATCCAATCAAACTGCTTGCACAGACTTAAATAAAGGTAACAAAAGCAGAAAAAAACATAAAAAGAAAATGAATCAACTGGATTTGAACCCTAGACTGCAAGGAGCCATATACAATACGTGTATTAATAAAGACCAGCATGGAGAAAATTTCCCTGTGATCTTCAGCTCACAGCCGATAACGAAAGATGGAAAAACAGAAGAACGAATGTTCTGCCAGCAACCATATACAATATGTCTAGTAACAGGGACCAGCAGAATGAAAATTCATCTTTGATCTTCAGCTCACAGCCAATAACAAAACACAGGAAGTAAACAATGTTGGAAGGTCTGCCAAGAAAGCCGCTTAAGTGGGCGAGCTTGAATGGCTTTCCAGACGGCTCGGTGCATGGGTTATCGAGACGACGCTTGCTCGGTGTACAATTGACTTGACCTAGGAGAGGATGTCATGTCGTTTTGCACAAACCTCCAATGTTAAGTAAACGGGACATTTTTGCGCAGTTTTCTCGCAATAACTTGAAAACTACTTCCGGTAGATAAAATCTAGGCACATTTTTACACTGCTCGTGTTAACTTACATGTGAATGGACCAATTTTTTGCAATACTTGGGCAAATTGGGGAAAAGAAAAACACTTGACATATTTTAAGATGGCCCTCAGGCTTATTTGCATAAATATCAAAAAACGAAGTGAACGAAATTTCGAGGAGATTCCATCCAGAGAAGTTTAAAATAGGTTTTGCCCTTGTTCCAAGATGGCCGCCAAACCACGTTATATGTTATACCAGATTTTTAATGTGCATCAGTTCACACCTGATCGCATATTATCGCTAAGCTTCACTTTTTATGTTTTCTCTCCAAGTGCACAAAAAAGTGGCGAAGAAAAATAAAACAAGAAAATAATAAAAATCCTGACAATTTCCAAAAGGTATCGCCCTGACCGGCCGATCCCCTAAATATTATCCTTCTCGAACGGTAAAATGTATATTTTTCAGCAAAAATAAACGGGACTGACGCGATTTTGTTAGTAAACTGAGAGATTGCATTTCGCTTTAATCCACTCACAAATTTGATAAGTATATTCTGTTGGCCAGCGGGAAATCTGGGTCCGTCGCTGACTAAGGTCCGGGGGCGTGCCTGGAAACAGGGTGGGAACATGGTCATAGGGTCGTTCTTAAAAAGTAAGCAATCAGCAAATGTAAATTAGTAGTAACAATCCTGACTGAGAAGAATGTAAACTTATTGATACCTTGCCCCCCCCCCCCATTTTGGTGTTTTGCCTTGCAATCGTCAGGTCGTATGCAAATTGGAGGAGAAAAAATGTGAAGTTGAAGCAGGGGTGAATTTTGTAGTTCGGAGAATATGAGTTGACTATTGTGACGTCACTGGCAGGTGTTCGATATATTGCGCGGCTCTTGATAGCCACGCGACCCGCAGCAGCTGTCGCGCACAGCAGCCAATCAGAACGGACAACAAATAGCCCTCATTATCCGGGCTATAGTACAACCTGCGGCCAGACAGCTAAAAAATACCGTCTTGCGCCTGGCAGATTAAATTCGCACAAGCAGTTTTTGCTTAAATACCACGAGTATTTTTACACATACACAGTCGTACATGGAGAAACGTGCGCACGCATAAAATGAAGTATTACGTTATGCAGATTTCGGGAGCTTGAATTTTGCACAAGGAATAATATAAAAAAAACAAAAAACAAATTCACTTGTGCAAGCTGTGGAAGAGATGTCGAGTACCTTTTACCTCGGCATGGGTCGATTAGACATGAATTATTAAGTGTGCTATGAGAATTGACATTGTTGATAAGGAAATCTGTGCACGTCCGCGGGTTTCTTTGAATTAGATTTAGGACGAGCGCGCGCACGCGGTCTTTCGCTCGCTATCTGGTGTAAATCCACCCCTCAACCCCCGGGGCTAAACCTCATACGGGTTTAGCGTCGAGCGGGGAAAAAATAATGGCGAACTCCATGGGGCTTCATCAATTTTTGGTTGTCAACCATATAGAGTGGATAGCGATGGCCTTAGGTTAAGAGAATATGCCGAGTCTGCGTCGTCTCGCAGGACTGCGCTATACAGTAAGGGTGGCACGCGACAAGGAGGCCTGCTTTCGTCTTATCTTTATGTCAAAGGGTGCGGGTATTGTGCACATCTCCCGGGATAACCACATCATGAATATAGCTGTGTATAGAGGCGACATGGGCTGGCAGAAGTTGAGAGGAAAAGAGGCAGATAATGCCCATCTCTCCACAATGGCGTTTTAAATCCAACATTAAAAGCGGCAAAGTGGTGGCAATACCATCAGAAAAAGGTCTATAAAAAGAAAATAAGAATGGTGCGGGTCATGTGAAAGAGTAGAATATGTCCACCCCAGCGGAGCGTATCTGGTCTGGACAGTGTGGTGATTACCGAGTGGATTGGTGTGGTCAGTGAAGCATTGCTAGAACGATTGGACCCCGTTATTGTTTCTCGCACCGACTGTTGTCAATGCATGCTGCCTACCAAACCGATGGTCATTCAGAGTGGTGCCCACTGCAGCTGCTCGAAGCTATGAGCCACTGCTTATAATACCCCACAGTCGTCGTCGGTTTGGGGCCGCGACAATCCGCCAAGAGCAGGTGATTGTCGTGGATGGACAGATGGTCCGAGCCCGCCAGCACACAGACTATTTACAGACAAGACCTTTCACTATTATAGGTGCCCCAAACACAACTGTCTCCCATACCACATCACCTTCATCGGCCCACAGATGGTCGATTTTCCCACAGATAACACCCATTTGAGCGGGCGCCAAAGTTTGAAAATTAAATTGTTTAATCAATTCTCGTCTCGTACAGGTATTGTCACTTGGTGTTTATATCCCCCCCCCCAACCACCACTACCTATCTCCGCCATTCCCGTCACAACAAACATTGAGCGAATTTCAAAGGCAAAACTCAGTTTTATAGTTTAAAGCATTAAAAAATAATTTCCAACAATCAGTACACTATCAGCAAGTATTGTTGGTGTGTTTGTCAGCATGCTTCTGATATTTTCCAGATGTTTCAAAAGTTGAAAACTAAATTCCATAGCAGTTCAACTTCTGATGGACACCAGAATATATAAGAGTGAGACTCGAACTCGAGGCGGCGTAGGGACTCCGGTCCTATATGTTACATGCACATCCCCACCCATATATGCATGGTTCACTTTTCGGTGATGGTTTAATTCTGTATATGTGACCGGTTTGGCTTGCTGTCGTTATCTGGGTTCTGGGGTGGATCCGATTTTTTGCTTTCGGAATGGTCTAACTTTGTTCCTCCAAGTGACATTGTTTTGGTTGCATTTTTTTCTCGCACTATATCTGAGTGTTGAAATATTGCTTATAGTAACATTGACCGGTCAGTTAATTTCATCTTCGTTTTTAAACTGTACTTCTGGGCTCGGTTTGTCTTGCTGTGACCCAGTGTATTGACATAACATGGATTACTGCCACGTGGGCTTTGTGTCTCAACGTTGGATACATTTTCGTCAAATACACACAGGCATACAGTAGGATCTTCAATATGAAGTTTACCTTGTCGCTAAAAACTGATTTTCTTCTGGTGTTGAGGAAAGGTCTAACAGAAGAGTAACCCTAGTTCTCAATGTCTACATTCCAACTGCACTTTCGAATTATTGTTCCCTGATGAGAACGCGTCCGAGACTGTGGTTGGAGTACAGCGATATTGAGAGGATTTTTGTACTTGTCTATTGTGCTCTGTATTATATAAGGATGCCTTACAAAGTTTTGGTTCAGATAGCTAAGCCTCCGAAACTTGGCTCCGCAAAAGCTGACTAAGCTGAGATGTATCCTGCACTGTCTTTAATAGCGGTGAAACGGTCAGGGGTTTTGGCTGAGAATCCGGTTCCCTCCACTCATAACACTGACCCTCACGGTATAACACATATACATTAAGTGAAAATACTGCATGTCATTAAGCGCCTATCTAATTAATAAATAAATATTTATGGCCTCAGTTTGAAATTATTGTCTGTAAGTGCCCTTGAACTGAACCAAGGACCATATTTTATCTAAACTCACCGTACATGTATACGGCAACAGATTTTGTCGCACAAAACATGTGATCCATTCCTTCACATGTACGGAGTTGCGTCAGGTTGTAAAAGGCTTGCCAAATTTGGTGGGAAGCGATGACCTGACTGAAATCCATCTGTTTCCTAGTTTTATAGAGTTCAGCTACACTGCGAAATTGATTGGTTTAGAACCGCTAAGTGCATGATGTTATTAAAGGATTAAACGACTGACTGCCGACTCACTTATTGGCTCTAATTAAAACTGATTATAGGTTAAAATGTTTTCAGGCAGGTTTCATGATGCCGCTAGTTTTAGATTAATTGACTGTCTGATTTAAATCAATGTTGATGATAATATTGATATTAGTAATGCAAAATAGGATGACTTTACTTACATGTATCTGGTTCGCCACTTATTACATTACTGAGATATTCTGTTGTACATATGTAGTTTCTTGATTGATTCATTGATTGCCGTTTACGCCACTAAAAACCATAATCAAAGTAGATTAAGAAAAATTATACGACCCTATATACAACAGAGGCAGGTGTTTGCAAGCCAGTGCATCGGCACACGTAGTGTACAATATAGGAAGTACCTTCTGACCCCTGGGTCATGCGTGAAATAACGGTGATACATACATAGTTCTTATCACAGTGTGATGAATGCAGCTGTTATCAGAAAGAAATATCTAATCGTTAAATGCTAGTTTATTGAGGGCGAGCTGTATTTGAAGAATTTATGCAAAAAAAAAAAAAAATCTTCGTCTAGCGGTATACGTGGAAATTAACAGATGCAGGTAACTAACCGTATGGACCATGCATATTCAGAAACCATTATATGGCCATCGGCTTGGAGTTAAATGGACAATAAAACTAATATGCGGGGGGGGGGGGAGATTACTAAACCTTGCGATTTATGTACGCCATAGTATTCTAGGAATCACTCGTCTGTGCTTTACACAGCAGATGCATATAAAAACTGCTACAACTTTTTTTATGGCGGGAGGGATTGTTGATAAGTATTGTACATATATATATATATAAGAGGGTGAACTCCCTTTTTTAATGTAACTTTGATTCGCTGATACTGGCAGCCAGGCACGCGCGCGCGCGTGTCTCTTGTATTCCTTACACAAAATTTATTCATATTTGCCCCCTTGAACCCGAGGATACCTGTTTACCTGGGGGCACACGAGTGGGCCACCTGCCTATCGAGCGAACTCCCGGATTAACCGCGGTCTGGTATTTATTCTGTACTATCTCACTCTATATCCGACCCTACTATCTCTTCGGCCCTCTCTCCTCTTCTCCACTTCTATTGCCTCTATTCAGTTTCTTCCCTGAACCGCAGAATTTCAGAAATTACCCTCACGGCGCGTCAGTCGATCTCCCTGCTCAGCTGATATGCAAATAATGCAACGCACCTATATGGATATAAAGCCCGGTACACACTGCATCCAGGTGAAAATGAAAAACCGGAGAATCAGAAAAAAGGGTCCCAGATGCGAAGTCATATTCTAGATCTAACGAAAATTAGTTTCTTTAAATAAAAAAAGTGAAAAAGTTTCATTATAGCCTGAGAAGTAACGCAGGTGGTTGGCTGTGTTTAAACAATCGAGTTATGGGTGATTAGAAGCGGCAGATGGTCGTCACAGCAAACCACTAGCTTTTATCTCACTTATATTAACAGCTTATTTGTGGATGCTCATCGTTTTTTCTTCACCCAAAAGCCAGCCTTGCGGTGTACGGTCTTGTTTTGGAGGAGGGTCAATTGTTTGTGTGCGTCCCCCCCAGAAAATCAGGTGCCAGTTTGAAGGAGTGCATCCCAGTCCTCATCACGCGATGAAATAGGCGGGTATAGGTGTATCATGCCGGAGATATGCACTGTGTGCAAGAATCGCCCAAATGCATAAATTAAACCGTTATTGTTTAAAAGATAAACGCGTCCACATGTTACGTATATCCGGCGAACGCAGCTGAAATTTTAGGATCTGTGTATACAAGAAGCGTCCTTAATGTTAACCGCGATGGTGACGTAATGCCTACAGCACTGGTTACGTAACGTAACGTTTAAATGACTTGGGTGAGGCTTTAAGCAGTCAGGTTACGAACTCTTTCTTTAGCCATGGTAAGGAGAAGCGCTCACCCTTAAGCTATTTCCATTGAAAAGCTGTTCAAAAGTGTATGTTAAGAGTAAAACCCATTATGAACTTCAGTTTTGAACTAAAGTTTTGGATTAGACCTACATGATATGAATAATACATAGACTTAAGTCACCCAAAGGAAAGAGGGGTTCATGTAAAAAAAAAATAGCATGTAAGACTCCCTTAGACAGGCTTGGGGCGTTCTAATGGCATATGGCAAGCCTATTCTGGCACAAGTCAGTCTGATGGATGCCATACTCAAGATTTTAGTAAAGACCCTCAATAAAGAGATACCACTTAAATCATTTAATTTAATATTCTCGCCATCAGATGTTTGAACTATATATAGGCGTCGAAACAGACATTCCTATACCAGCCGTCAACCTGACCGGACGTTCTTGGCAGGTCTATGATCGCCAGACCAATTTGCTAAAAAACGTTTAACACACACTAGCAAAGAACTGAGGATGAAAATAAAGTAAGAAATTATAACGGATTCATGGAAAGAGAAGCAGTCAGCAGTTTCCAGTGATGAGGGAAAGACCCCAGGAATGTTGTAGATGAGAACTCAAATCGTGTAGGCCTACCTTGTTGGTTTATTAGGTGTCGTACAAATATGCATCTCAGTTGCGCTTTGATTGCATCTACTCATATATCCAAGTTGAACTTGGCCATCCTATTCAACGCCCGGAATGTACACTGCAATCGTAATTGACTGACAGCGCAAAGCATAACGTTCACTAAACATTTTCCACCAATCAAGTAAGACAATTTGCAGGCGAGGTATTAGTGTGAGCTATTTTCTTACACCTACAACGCATATGTACAACAACTTACATATAAATAGAATTCACAGATCATTTTAGTGCTGACTTGCTGTGACTGAGGTGACGTGTTCGAATCCAGCTCTCGCTGCTTCGGCTGCATGTGGCTTTAAGCCAGGAATTGTCAAGTATCTCGCGATGGTTTTACTCCGAGCATGCCGCCTTCATCCACCAACAAAACTGACCACCGTCATGCAAATGAGGGAGTCTTGGTATACAGCGCAGTGAGTAAAAACAGAGCAGTGACGTCATTGCGATAGTTGGCAAATGATCCACAGATAACCGGCGAAATCTAGCCTCTTGTATATACGTCAATTTACCTCATGTTGGGTTTTATTCTCACTCTTCATGTCAATGCTTAAATGGTAGCAAGTTCGAATTGATCAATTCAAACTCCACCACCATTCATGCAAAGAACATACTGATATTTGACATGTACCAGCTCTAATTACGGTGCAGTAGTCTCAATTTAAATATCATCGGTATTCACACATATAGTGCTAGCAATTCAGGACATGCATTCCCAAAAGTCGTTTCGCCCCCTCCCACCTCCCCCCCCCCATTCGACAAACACCTCAAGTGTTATTAATTCACAGCCAAGGTGTTCTGGGTCCGGTTTGGTTAATTTGCTGGTCACAGTTATACACACAGCAGATGGTATCCCAACAGTACACCGGGAACGAACTGTATGCCGTGGCCTGCAGCATTAACCCAAAAGTTGGATTTACATAACCTGCGCTTTGCCAGCCAAAATTATTGTCTTCTCGATACGTCTCGCAAAACTCTGTGGAATAACAGTGTGTTCGGAGAATGGCGCAATCGTTTTAGCGAACAACCCTAATCTTGTTTTATTTTACGTCTTTTGAATGAGAAATTTGTAAAATAAACTGACAGATTAGTTTCCTTGTTTTCTTCGTATTTTATTAAATCAGCACTTCTACAGTTTGGGTATCACATATATATGTGCCGTCATCATCATCAAATGCTGCAAACAACCCAACCTCCAACTCCAGAGGTGGACATCAATCTCTAAGTCATCAATCGTTTAATGAATGATTCGGATTAAAAATGCTTACACTATCCAAAACATCTTTGAAGCAATTGCCTTTTATTCAAGAAAGTATAAAGCTAATAAAAATACATCCATCGTTTTTCGCTCTTACCAAAGCATACTTGTTATATAGATCCGGACACATACGGCCCTTGAATGGCCGTGAAATCGCACGGGTAGCGAATGCCCGTGATGTGGCATTAGCCACGAATGCTCGTCATGTGGCACCCGCCCCGCATACCCGTCATGTGGCACCGGGCACGCATGTCAGTCATGTGGCATCGAGCACAAATGCCCATCATGTGACACTGGCCACGAATGCCCGTCATGTGGCATCGACCACGAATGCTCGTGATGCAGCACCAGCCACGACTGTGATGTGGCACAGGCCACGAATGCCAATGATGCTACACTGGCCACGAATGTCCGTGATATGGCATCGGCCACGAATGTCCATGATCCCGCACCGACCATGCATGTCTGTGACGTAGTAACAGTATACACGCCTTGATGAGCTTGTAAACGAGATCAGCTGAAGCGGGTGATTTAGCTGCACTACAACATAGTTACAGTGGCCCAGGTGCGGGCTCTGTAATTGAACTTCACAGCCTCAAGCCAAATTATAGAAGCCAAAAAAGAGAGACCGACAAACTCGCCGACAACTAAAGCAAGCGGCCCATAAAACGCCCATTTCAACCTTTGCATTCAATTCCTGATTATGTAAGTACTGGCTACTGGAGCTGGCGTGTGGCGATGAGTTCAAGCGAGAACAAATCTCTTTTACTCACGACTGATTAAGCGTGCGTTACTTTAGCTCCATAGAAAAGCGGCAAAGCCGACTAGAGGACAACCTAAAACCTGCACACGGCCCGTCTCTGAAACACGCCACATTGTTTGCCATTGAAGTAGCCGCCACACCTGCCAACTTCACATTGAAATGACCGCTGTATTTACTCGATTTCCGTTAGCTTTTTTCAATAGCGGGGGAAAGAAAAAAAAACGTCGCCCTGGCCATCTATTCAGAGAGGTTATATAGTTTCTGTATAGACGACATGTGGCAGTGGACTTGACTAATCTCGATCTCATCTTAGGAGGCTTTTGAAGTTCGGTGGGTACTTTATCAGCACCTGCCTACACAGCTTCTGCAAAGTGTCGACGGCCAAACAAGTATGTCACATGCGGCGGTATATATTGCATTTATGATATCTAAATTGATAACACATCCCAGCCTTGAT
The DNA here is from genome assembly GCA_016165875.1 of Acanthopleura granulata. Lineage (NCBI taxonomy): Eukaryota > Metazoa > Mollusca > Polyplacophora > Chitonida > Chitonidae > Acanthopleura > Acanthopleura granulata. The sequence goes on along the minus strand of JABBOT010000022.1, from coordinate 5,249,646 downwards.
TATGAAAAGTTTTATCCCCAAATCTAAGGTGTCTAAGGAAAGGTGTGGTCTCTATATCCCGGGGATAATAGTCACCTAGTACACCTACCCCCCTATCCTCCTACGCCCGGACCGGACAGGTGACTATGTTCAGTCCATATCCCATTCAGCTTTCAGATGTGTACATATAATACAGCGCGAGATGTCGGGTTGTTATACGCACCGTGCTGTGAATTGCTACATCACAGGTTCAATGTCCTGCTTTGGGGAACATAATGAAAAATACATATCCACACACGGAAGTTGGAGAGCAGGGGGAGGGGGCTGGGGGGGGGAAGGCGTGGGTGAGTTATTATACATATAAATCGCAGTTTTCCTTCGTGTCGTGATGAAACTATTTACCTTATTCAGAAACAATCATCATCTTTCGAGCTTGTTGGCAACCCAAATATATTGCTGAAATCACATTTTCATTTAACTGTATTTGGTCAACCTTTTCGCATCTTTGCAAGTTTTTTATTCAAGCCTATTCTGAATGCATTAGACTGATACTGAATGTGTGGAGACTGATAAAGTTATCTCTTTAGTGATGCTCTGAAAATGGTCAGCCTTTTGCCTCCAAAACCAAATTAAAAAGGTGAAGCGGTAAATACCTACATACATACGTAACCGTTGCAGTGAATCTCCATACCTCGTCCAGGATCAGTCCACACGGTGGGTGTGAGTGATGGAGTTAATTATTCATTCACTCATTAGGCTAACATTCGCATAGGCGTAGTAGCCAGTCCTTAGTATATAGGTGATAAACGGACCCATCATGAAACTGCACACATTGGCCTACACACAACCAGCCAGTAAACCCAAGTTGCTAAAGGTTTATTAACAAAGCAGGGTTTCTTCCTAAAATAAGACCAGTGAACTGGCACTCAGGAAGCACATCTGTCAATACTTAATACTTAAGTAAGGTACAGCGGTAGCTAGACTATCAGACAACAGTCGAGATTGCTATTAGTTTACCACAGGCGCAATCAGACAGTAGGCGAGCTTGCCATTAGTTTACCACAGACGTAATTAGACAGTAGACGAGCTTGCCATTAATCTGCCCCAGATGTTATCCGACAGTAGGCGAGCTTCCCATTATCTTACGACAGAGGTAATCAGACAGTAGACGAGCTTGCCATTAATCTGCCACAGACGTAATCAGAAAGTAAGCGAGCTTGCCATTAGTCTACTACAGACGTCATCAGACAGTAGGCAAGCTTGCCATTAGTCAACCACAGACGTAATCAGACAGTAGACGAGCTTGCCATTAGTCTACCACAGATGTAATCAGACAATAGGTGAGCTTGAGATTACTTTACGACAGAGTTAATCAGACAGTAGATGAGCTTCCCAGTAGTCTGCCACAGAGGTAATCAGAAATTCAAACAGTAGGTTTACTTCACAGATGAAAATGCACCTTTAAGCCAGCCAGGCAGTCATGGAGAGAAGCGAGCAAACAGTGAGGTCGATCGAGCAGGACTGCCAAACACACAGGAAGCCATATAGGAAATGGTGACACGGTGATATATGCATATACAAATAACATAACAGTTTTAAACATTCTGAACAGATATAAAACAAAGGAATGACACGCATGGAATTGAAGATGTCCAGGCCTTTATATATATATACATTATGCTTATCAGCATATATAGCCTTTGCTTTGATTTCTCAACTTTTGCCCTTGATGATGTCATGCTTGTATCTGTCGTGACACATGCTCAGGTAACACTCCGCTCGAGAATAAAGCCTGATGTATTACAATTCAGACCATTACGTCAGCCGTATTTCTGTCGCCCCTGTCAAACGAAGCGGTGTAAATTGTATATCAGCCCAACTTAACCTGCTGAGCTCACGTTCTCATTCACAACTACCAATCGATGTCAGGAATTTGCCACCCAGCTGCTAGTAGTTACTTATACACAGCCTCCAGAACACGAGCAAATAGTTTTCGTCAGACTGAGACTATATGTAATATATATATATAGTCTCACGAAAACAATTTGCTTGTCGTAAACTTGACTGCGATTGCAATAATCATCTATAGCCATGGTGCAAATTCCTAGTCATGTTTTAAGAGAGATTGCGATTGTCATGCGTGAGATTGTGATACTGTTAATTGAACAAATCTGTCTGCCATGTAGACCCCTGTGACGGTGCACGTTGTGGTCAGCATGTGCTCTGTCTGTTAACTGTTAAGTATATACATACACACACACACACACATACACATACACACACACACACACACACATATATATATATATATATATATATATATATTACATATAGTCTCAGTAGTCAAGTTTACGACAAGCAAATAATTTTCGTCAGACTGAGACTATTTGTAATATATATTACTACATCTCCTTACTAACCATTACATCGCCCTTGACCATGAAAGTCTGTGCGCTCGAATGCCGGGAGCTCTTGTTGCCGGCGCTGTTGCATATCGCCAGCGCGGATTTCCTTCGGGCTTTTCCTAGTTTCCTCATCCCAATAAACTTAACCATCCTCATGAAGCTGAAATATTCTTGAACTATTGGCATTAAAACAACAATTAAAACATATAGTGAAATAAAAAAATATTGCCTTGTACAAGTGAAATTGTACTATACCTATTGTATATTAAGTCTTGTGGCCTGTGATATTGGTACAAGGTTTTGATAGCTGACATGCGCTGCAGATTGATAACGTTGATCCTGCATCACCTCAAGGACGATGTTTGCCCCCACTTCTCTGCGCATATAAGGATTTCTCAAACCTATGCTTAGTTTGCACAACAAGAATTTCGGTGAATATCACCAGAAGCCTGATAACTGCTAAAATTACTGACAAGGTCGCTGATAAATTTATTTATTCATTTATTTGATTGGTGTTTTGAGCCCTATGCTCAAGAATATTTCACTTATACCTTAGCGGGCAACAGTAAGGTGTGAGGAAGTCGAGCGGAGCCTGGGGAAAACCCACGACTATCCGCTGGTTGCTGGCGAACTTGTTCGAGATCGTTGATAAAGGCCCAATATATGTATGCACAGGTATGTTTGTCAATAGGTAACTCTGTATATGTTAAGCTATTTACATTCCAGTACAAGGTACATCTGGTTTAGACTACGGGGAGGGTGGGGGGCAGCACTGCGGACAGCACCAAATAAAATGTCACATGGGTTGGTGATAGAGGAGTTGAGGGATTCGGGGAGCTAGAGGGAAGTTGTTGGGGAGAGTGGCGGAGGTTGAGTTCAAATAGGTGGAAAAACATCCTGACATAAGTCATAGAGATACGTGAAACTAGGATCATCCGCTGTAGATCTTGTGTCAGAGGGGTTTGCTCTCTGTGTTCACGGTTTGGTGAGGACCACTGGTCAGTGTGTAGAGTATACAGCCAGCTTCCTGCCCTCTCTGACCACAGGTCACACTCGAAACGTGACCACAGGACGCGAGCCCGACAGAAAACGTCTACCAGCTCAAACTCAACTTCACCGAAAATAGCTTGACCCGGGAGACATGGTGGAGGAAGGGGATAAATAGATGCTGTGCGTCTTTTTCCTGTTTATGCATGTAAACCTGCAGATAGATACCGTGGAAGCAGTGGCGGTGATGCGTGGGCAATGAGATCATAGCATGAAACGTGTACTGTGAAATGCCATTGACTGCAGTGGTCATCGTAATAGTCACAGCAATGCTCATTGCAATGGTCACTGTATAATACTCATCGTAACTGTCACTGATACTATTTTGAGCATTTTATTTACTGTGGTTAAAATGGAACTAAAGATCGTGATACAGGCCTGCTATGATGACTTTGCGCAGTGAGGCCACAGATTCTTTTTTGGGGGGGCGGCTAACCATTCTGTAACTTACATTTGCACATCAAGTTCAGATACAGGTGTTGAAGTGCATAAGTATTCTCGTAGAATATAGAATTACAGCAATCAGAGGGTGGCCAGTGCCTAAAAAGAATCTGTACCGTCCCTGTGCTTTAGCCTATTCAATATGGTCCACGAAGTCTACCGTGCCACGCCAGTTTTGATGTCCATTTTATTAACTGTAACAAGAAAAAAAGCCAAATAACAACGCAGACCATATTTGGAATGGTTTGTTTACACGTGACCTGTTCTTTTCATATACGGCGAATGTTGTCCGAGTTTTAATATTCGGCACAAGTTGCAAAAGTGGTAATGTACTGTTGTTCTCCGTACAACGACTGAGTACAACTTTGCACGATGTATGTGTACCAGTGGTTCCCAAAGTGTGTATCACTGAGACACACAGCATTGTGGTTGTATTAATTAAATAATTTAAAATGTATTCAAATTGAATTTTAATACATTTAAACGAACGTCGTGCATATTATATATTGTATTACAATGTACTACAATGTATATATTTCTTCCTTTGCGTTGTGTTGTTGGTTGTGGTGGTTAACAGTTTCGTTTAATTTAACCAAAGATGTACAAATTCTACGATGTACCATTATTTCTTTTGAGTTGTTTTATGCGACGGTGAACAGGTTTGCTTAATTTAAACACTATTTGGACGATGGAAATGCGGCAGGAGTCCTGCTGATTATGACGCCATTGAACTAATGAGTTATGAACACGCGGAGAATTCTCTGACAACAAGGCCTTGTTAATTCCTCATCAAGTTTACGTAATTTAATCCCATCACGGTTCAGTGTCCTGCTATTGTATTGTTGATTCTGTAAGTATACCTGAGTGAATTCAACGGCCACACCCAAAGCGGCAACATTAAAGAGCATCCAGTGAATTTAATTTTTTTTCAAGAGGGAAGCTATGGCATACCTGTCACTGAAAACTGGAGCATGAGAATATACAAGCAATCATACGTATCCAGCAGATTGGGTACATTCTTAACCCCCACGGAGGTGAATTTGTCACTATGTCAGGTGCCCCAAAGTGTTAACTTGTCACCTTCAAACCACTCTAATGCGTTTACTTCTTGGCGGATGGGCGTGGTTAGCACTTTTACCCCCATGGGTGTCTGTGACAAGGGGCCGATAATTATGGGGGCAAAGAGAAAAGTTCAAGCTCAAAAACACAATTCTTCATTAACGTCAGCAACTGTGGCAATTATGTGGACGAGCGGATGCTCGAAGGAAATTAAGGTATCTGTAACGAACTGTCCGAGAAGCCGCCAGCATGCAAACTAGCGATAAATAATACGAGGTGTCAACCGGTACCGACCCAAAGCAATACTGCCGCTGATATCATACTATAGCTGAGGTGGCCACCAAGAAATAGTCATCAGGTGTCGTCCATACTGCAGGTACACGTGAAGAATGACAGCGCCTGACGAACAGAGCTGGCTTCCTCCGCTATATACACGGCGCATATCATCACCGAATATTAAAACTGCATATGTAAAACATTGGGGGACACCAGATATTGGGAAATTGGCTATGTTTGCATGGCAAATGCCGTAAAAGGACAAATGTAAGTTACGACACATCACCACACTTCACACCTATACAGGCCTATATATGTATCCACCAAAAACTGAAACTGGCCAAACAGAACAAGTATTGGGAGTTGCAGCCCAGACACGGGAACGGACGGACACACAGCCGAGCAGACGAACGGCCAAAATCGTGATTAGGCCTATACCATATTGCTACCTGTCTAGAGTGGGACGCCCAAGATTCTTGAGTATATAACGTTAAACACCGGTCAATATAAACAAATCGATATATGCACAATTGCGGTGAAGTATGCATGTATATAACGGGGAGGGTGCAAGTAAAAACTGAAGGCCATTTGAATACACTTTACTGACATGCAAAAGTCTGTACACATTACCATGAAACCTAATATACAGACTTGTAGTAGGATGTACCTGAGAAAGTCACATGTGGATGTCACGATTGATGTCACGATGTGGTCATGACAACAAACAAAAGTGTAACAGCTTATGTATGGATGCATGTCACGATGGAGTCATGGCAACAAACACAAGTGTAACAGTTTATGCATGGATGCATGTCACGATGGAGTGACAACAACCATAAGTGTCACAGCTTATGTATGGATGTCACAATGCAGTCACTGAAATGTCCACAATTCGCTATGGGCTACAAATTAGGTAAATGCAGATAAATGACGGAACGTGGGAAGAAATTGCCAGTAAGTATAGATAAATGAAGGGAACGTGGGAAGAAGCTGCAAATAAGTATAGATAAATGAACGAACGTGAGAAAACGTATATATAAATGAAAGCACGTGGGTAGAAGTTACCAATAAGTAGAGATAAATGAAGGAACGTGAGAAGAATTGCCAGTAAGTCTTAGATGAATGAAGACATGTGGGAAGAAGTTACCAATAAGTATAGATAAATGAAAGCACGTGGGAAGAAGTTACCAATAAGTATAGATAAATGAAAGCACGTGGGTAGAAGTTGCCAATAAGCCTTAGATGAATGAAGGCACGTGAGAAGAAACTACCAATAAGTAAAGTGGCAGTGACATTACTATTCCTACCACACAAATGAACAATGGATAAGATTTCATATACAGATATATATATATATATATATATATATATATATATATATATATATATATATATATATATATATATATATATATACAAGTATTATAATATATTAACACGAGAAATATATACGCCGTGTCTTGCACATATAAACTGAGTATGACAAGGGGTCACACAAGAGCGGTAAATCAGTGCATGTGTGGAGACTAGTGTGTGCGAGTTACTGTGCGGGGGATTCACGACAACATACACACCAGCACAAGTGCACACCGATAGAAGTCACGCAAGTCGGAGTATCTCAGTATCGTGTACCATGTACATGTAGTTATGTAACACAGGAGCAACAGCAAGTATTTGAATCCGCGTTCACGCAGTACAATTGGGACTATCCATTCATCGACAGCGACTTAGTGGAACGAAAAATGGGGGTAAACTCACAATGTGCACACTTTGAATAAAATCGATTTTGTTGTATTCATGAAGCCGGTACGACATCTATCATCCTATTATTGCTCCGTGCACCTGTTTACATACGGCATAATTTGAGCCATTCTTAATGGAGAAGAGGAACAAGAAATAAAGTAAGTGAGCTGACAAACCATTAAAAACTATGTCTCAAACCGTACCTATACGTTTGTTCGTTGTTTTCATTTTAGTTTTTGTGTTTTCTAAGACTTAATTAAGTCCTTACGCTATGGACTTAATGGTTATACTGAAGTTCTTAACTGTTGTCTAACTTATGCCTAAAGAAGTTGGCTACGTTCTTCAAAAGCACCGGTACATTTTGATGAATATCGTCCCAGAGCCTTCGCTGCGTTTTATCCCTAGCTGTACTCGTTTCTGGCTTCTGCGCAGGCGCCACTGACGCCACGCATGGTAACAGTCAGCTGCGTCCTGAGAGCGATTCGCCAGGAGACAAGACGTTGGCAAATAAATGAATTTATTAGTGTCTGGTGACTAAAGCTATCGGGACAATAATTAGATCAAATTAGTGGAAATCAAAACAGATGCGCCTCGACAGAGCCACCGGCTAATTGGCATTGGTCAGAACATTCAAAGATAAAAGACTCGTGAATGTGATAAGAATGACTGGTGCGATCATGTCAATTGTAGCTCAGTATAGCACTGTACTAACGATATAGCAGCTTTGTAACTACATCGGTGATGAGCGATAAAGGCATATTTAATTACTTAAATGCTCCAAGTGAATTATTTCTCACCCAAATAGGCATAAGACCACACACAAAGCCATGAGCACTGAAAACAGCATGCTCATACTCGAGTGAATGAGAGATGTACATTTCATGTCTGCAAAACAGATCATAGGATTGGTTCGTTGTATACAGTCTTGTATTTGGCGCAATCTTGCTTTTACATATTATTTTGCAATAGTACCACTTGAATATTTTAACTGCCATACGAGTCAACTTATTTCAAAATATAAATGCGTATATAACACATATTGTTTCGCTGTATACACTCCATGACCCCTATAAAAGGATTTGAGATCATTTTTAAGTCTGTAGCCTACAGTTTATGCATGGTATCTTGTGAACTGTCGGTGATATCTGTTGTGCATGTTTATATGTATGGGTATATAAGTAAACACTCTCTTGGTCCAGTACAAGCGAACTGATGGTTGAAAGCACAGCAGCTAAATTCAAAGAATGCTTGAGTCCAATTGGACATGAATAAGATTTAAGTGAGGCTTGTGGTGAACACAGAGCCCCCCAGAAATGATGAGTAATGTGGTGACTCTACAGTCAATCATTATACATGCACCTTGATTATTTGACTGGCGGGAAAGGTGTGGATGTTTGTCACGGTCGATACAACTGTACTTGGTGCACCAGATCCGTTTGACCTACATCGTGGTGGCCTACAGTCATCCTTATACATGCTTGTACATAGAGCGTTCACGAATGATATTGGGAGATCGTACATCTATATTTATTTGGTTGTTGTTCAATGACACACGCAATGGTTTTTTCACTTATCTATACCACGGTGGTCATTTTTTACGGGTGGAGAAAACCGGAGTACGACGGTAAAACCACTGATCTTTGGCAAGTTATCGGCGAACTTTCCTATGTGTAACATTATGCTATATTGGTAGGAGAAAAGAGTGGTCTTCAGCAAATGCTGAAGATTACACGAACCAACGTCATCGACTTCTCGTTGTCACCAAGTCGCAGTGCGGAATAGACGCAGGGCAATCTCTAACAGTTCCTCATCTGATCAAGAATAGGACAGAATCCACCTTCCGCCTGACCTCGAGACTTCGAAGGTCGTGTATGTATTCGAATCCCCCTCCCAGTGGCATATCAGTATGTCGGTTTACTTATTTGATTGCAGTTTAACGCCCAACTAACGAACGCTTCGGCGATCAGAAGTATATGAGAGAGGAAAACCATCGCGCGCGAAGTCGCAGCCACATAATCGGGAGCTGGATGGATTTGAACTCGCTAACTGTGTCGTCAAGGGCTAGATTTTGTTTTCCAGTTGAGCTCATCCACAGATGGCTCATTGAACGAGAGTCCATTACATGTCACAATGTTCATAATCCCGTCCCCCCTCCTGTTCCCATCCCCGCGAATAAAAACCATACCAGACAAGCGCGAAATACTGTAATCAGATAAGTATAATCCATATTAATCTTTGGTAACACAACACCATGCTTGAAGTAGATACGTTTATCGGGCCAGGTGAGTTGGAAATGAGCAGGGCTGTATATATCAGTCACAGATCCTGTTTGTTTATGGCACTAAACATGCTTGATATCATCACGCTTCTTTTATGGGTGTACAACCACTTTATATCGGATACAGGTGCAATTATCTGCTATCAGATATACAAATATTTCCCCAACCCACAAACTAATGCTGTTTCTTTTCCCTTCCCCTCTCTCCATTTTCTTGGATACACCCGACAGAACTGCAGTTTCAGCGTGCATATATAGCCTATTTATTTTCACACTCTAGAATTACGCACATATTTTGCTGCAGACGTAATACGGTCATACGCGAGTTCAACTTAAAACAGCTGAAAATAGGATTTGTTGAGGAAACAACCCATTTGCAGGCCGAATTTAGCCGGATGCCTTTCATACAAGGTTAACAGCAAAGTAGGGTTATGCGTGGTATTCAGTGTAGGAGGCAAGGCTGTGGCGTAAAGTTGCCAAAGTGGATAAAACAGCGCTGAGTCCAGTCATTGACGCACGTACAGTCGTCCGGTACGTCACCACACGGACACACATATCAATGAGTTTCGTCTCATCTAACATCATAGGCTTCAATTAGCAGACCACGACTGGTGTCCCGTTTCCGTGTCACAATATTACCACGTTCTCGAAAGGTGCCGAAGTGAGGTTTCGATGTATATTGTAGGTTGTAAGCCGCAGAAAACATGTATGTAGACTAATACCCTTCATTGCCACGCAATTGTCACCTGACGTATACGCTGACGTAAACGGCTTGGCATATTCTGTAGTGTTTCGCCAAGACCAGCTAATTTAGGGAAACAAAGTCCAGTCCTGCTCGACAAGAGGATTGATTTGGGGATGGGATTTACTTCTACTTCCTTGTCTGAGATACCCGAACAACGTATGTGGTGAACAAGTAGGCTAGATATTTCCAGTGAGCCGTTTATTCTGGATGTTTGTCTCCCTGCATAAAGACAACTTTCCCTTGAAACGTTACGTTCTAATCCAGATAAAAAATTCAGCTTATAGATCCACTGTCTGGAATTTCTCAACTGTAATTAGTCGCCAGCCTCCATGTATGTTTGTTACCTGTAGTCCTTTTGGCACGTAGATTTGTGAAGTGGATGATAGCACAACTATCAAAATGTGTGTATACAGTGCGTATATATTTTAGCTTTAGATAACGCTGGGCACTGTATTTAACCATGTAATGACACAGAACAAAGGCTTAAATTACAGGCATAACGAATAATTACATGACACCCATGTGGCCTAAATGGCCTGTCAAAAAGTAATCCACGAGGCAACTGGACCCGTTTACTTATACACATGACACGTGTTGACGTCACGTGTTCTCTGACCACTAAGTGAATGTCTTAATGCGATAATTACAGAGGGTCAGTCTAATCGCCACTGACTTAAAGCAATTCTGACAGAACATTAACTCAATACCACGACACATAATTATGACTTGTCAGATTCTCTTGTTCCTTGATCCCTGCTACAACAGTGTCAAAGGCAATTATGTTTCCCTTGCTAGTTTTAATGGTGGATAATCCGTAGCAGGAAAACTTCCGGTCATCCCGCGAAAGGTTCCTCAGATGGAGTTTACACAGGAAGTTGACAGCAAATCGGCGGAAGGTGAACAATATAATTCACAGCTTGATCTGTAACCACTGTTGGCGAACATCAGACAGATACAAAAGTATCACG